>OZ034801.1:36836315-37436315 GCA_964028335.1 Altica lythri
CTAAAGAGATGTTGTCCCAATTGGCAGTGACCTGTCAAGAGACTAACTCACTTTCTCCTTAAGCACATATAACATGACGTTAATGAGAGAGAGACTTTGTCAAATAGACAACTGAAACATCAAACTCTAAGTCAATTTTTTAGTGCCCTCTCTTATATTTTTATTCGGTTAGGAGACCGGAACCATGGATTCTTTAGTAAACGATTATTTTAAATTTCTCTCATAGGATTTTTTGAAAACTTTGAAATTTTGAAAGTTTTTAGAAAGTATACAAACAAGAATATATTAAATGGCATTAATAGTGAGGGAGGCCAATAAGCTAAATGGGGAGTTATTGGAGCGTCGTTGGGACTATCAAAATTTGGTAGATTATATGCTAAAAAGAAAAAAAGCTTATGTAATATATGCCCGTTTACTGGAGGGGGGAGCAGGTATGAGTTTTCAAAAAAGTAAAAAAAAGAGTCACAAAAACATATTTGAGCGCGTCAGACATTTGCAAGGTAGACACGCAATGTGTCTGTGGTGACGCAGGATTGTTAATCTGATGGGTTGTTCGATGAGGGAAGTCGCAAAAAGGAGTGGAAATAAAAAATAAAATAAAATTTATTCGATCGCGTCAGATATTCAAAGGGGATGTTAAATGGGTCCAAAAAGACGTCATACTGAAAAAACTGACGATTTGGATGCGACAAAAACTGACAGCCAATTTTTTTAAAATGTAAGAAAAAATCGTGACCTTGAAATACTCAAGAGCGTCAGATTTTCATACAGTCCGTTCAGGATGATGTCCTTGTTGTGTCAACCCATAATCTATTTATTTATTTATTTATTTATTTATTTATTTCTACGGGAAAAAATCCCTTTATAATAAAAGTAACAAAAACATGACAAATATAGTATCTACATAAAAGTGCAACCAATATAAAAGAACATGGAAAGAACAAGAAATAGAAGATATAAATAAAATTAAAAATTAGGAACAACACAAAAATACTTACAAGAAACAAAAACAATGGTATACAGCGCATTCTATTTAACAAGTCCAGGTCGTAATTGACTCATACGTTTTTTAAATTGGGACACAGAAGTATTTAAAATATCACAATCAAGATTATTGCTATTAAACAAACGCATACATCTTGATATAGGATTAAAGAAGCCATAATTAGTTCTGTGAAGAGGCATCCTGAAGAATACAACACTACGCGTCATCCTTGAAGGCACATGAATAGGCAATGAGGAAACCAACTCAATACAATTTATTTTACCAGACACAATTTTATGTAGGAAAATTAAGTCGTTAATATTCCTACGTATATATAGAAATTCCAAATTTAAAAAACCCAAAATGGTTTCATAATCATAATTACCCAGTTCATACCCCATCTTGAAAGCACAAATTCTTAAAAAACGATTTTGTATAGATTCCAACCTATTGATATGAACTGCGTAATGTGGAGACCAAACTACAGAGGCATATTCAAGGGTAGATCTTACATATGCTAAATATAAGGATTTCAATGCTTCTAAACTTAAGTCTTTTGAATTCCTAGTGATAAAACCAAGTAATTGCAGTGATTTGGAAATAATTGAATTAATATGTGGAACAAAGGAAAGATTACTATCAAAAAGTACACCCAAACCACGAATTTCATTCACTCTTTCAAGCGGACTATTATCAACAGAATAATTAAAAGTAATAGTAGATTTAAGCTTTGAAAAAGTTAAAACATAGCATTTTTTTGAATTTAATAACATACCGTTATTCTTAGACCAATCACATATTGAAGAAATATCTCTGTGTAGTTTGATGCAGTCCTCAATATTTGTAATCCTTATATATGCTCTGAAATCATCGGCAAACGAAAGATAATTACAGTACTTAATCGAAGAGTATAAGTCATTAATAAAAATATTAAATAAAAGGGGACCCAAGTGAGAACCTTGAGGAACGCCTGATGAAACTTTGATACTCTTCGACCTAAAGTTTTTAATGCGTACAACTTGACGCCTGTGACATAAATAGTTCTCTAACCACGTGATTAAATATGGGGGGAATCCAAAGCCATCCAACTTAGAAATCAGTAGAGTATGGTTAACCCTATCAAAAGCCTTTGAAAAATCTAAGTAAATACAATCAATTTGAGATGCTGCTTCAAAAGCAGTGGCGATATCAGAGTGAAAAATAACTAAATTGGTGGAAGTAGATTTCCCCTCAACAAAACCGTGTTGCCGACTATTGATCAAATTTTTACAATACCAACGTAAATAATGTTCGATCAGCTTTTCAAACAGCTTTGGTATAGTAGAAAGAATTGAAATTGGACGATAGTTCTTAACGTCACATTTATTTCCGCTTTTAAATATAGGGGTAACAAAACTATCCTTCCAAATATCGGGGAACAACGATGTCGTCAAAGATAAGTTGAAAACTATTTGTAGAGGAACACATAATGAGTATAAACATCTTTTAATGAAATAAACAGGTATACCATCAGGACCTATGCTGATCTTATCTTTAAGAGAGCAAATTCCGTTAAATACCTCTTCTTTTGTAAGTTTTATTAAAGGAACACTTGGATTAAATACATTAGGATTGTCGTCAGACAGTTTAGGAGTAAATATATCGTTATTATAACTGGAACTAAAGAAGTCAGCAAATAAATTTACAATTTCTTCACCAGTATCACCTTCAATACCATTAAAATTAGCAGAGTTGGGAATGTTGACAGTTTTTTTGAGACTGTTTATATGTTTCCAAAAATAAGCTGGATTTGAAGTGAGCTGCTGGTTAACATTAAACATGTAGTTATCATAGCATTGCTTAGATAAGATTTTACACTGGTGCCGTAAGTTGGAAAAAGTAGTGTAGTCAATTGGAGATTGAGAGGATTTATATTTAATGTGCGCTTTTTTCTTTGCAATAATTAATACTTTGAGCTCGTGGGAGAACCAATTAGGATAAGTAGAATGTTTACGTTTACGTAAAGGTACAAAGAGACTAATGGCATTATTGATGATGTTGTATAGAGCCGTTACAGCTTCCTCAGCATTGCCCATAAGAAACTGATTCCAATTTATGGGACCTAAAAAGTTGTTAAGTCCATCGTAATCGGCATTTTTAAAATCTCTATAATACTCCTCATAAACTAAAGAGTTGTAGTCAACAAAATTTAATTCACAAGCTAGGGCAACATGATGAAAATTGTTGTCCAGTAATAAATCACAGCATTTAGTAACACTAATTGAACCAGGATTATCCACAAAAATAAGATCCAGAAACCTATTATGATCATTGGGTATAAGATTGACCTGACTAAAGTTAAGATATGATAAACTTTCATTTAACAGTTCAGCAGGAGAGCCATTAGGACAGCTTAACATTAATTCATTTATACTCCTATCTGCATTCCATATAGCTAATGGTAAATTATAGTCACCAAAAAGGTAAAATTTAGAATCAGTATGTGTATTTGCTACCTGTTCAATAGCGGAGCAATGAACCTCATAAATATTAATGTTAGACCCTGGCGGTAAATAAACTAAACCAATAATCTGACAATTATACCGAAGAATTTCCTTAATCTGACAATTTTTTGTTAAATTTATTGATTTACGGGATTATTGGAACGAACAAATAATAATAGAAAGCGTTTTAGAAACAAACATTGGCAATTTTTCTATTTATTTATTTATTAAAAAAAGGATTTATAAAAAAAATTATGATTTCAATCATCATCATCGTCGTCATCAGATAATAATAGAAAGCGTGTTAGAAACAAACATTGGAAATTTTTTCATTTATTTATTAAAAAAAGGATTTATACAAAAATTATGATTTCAATCATCATCATCGTCGTCATTATCATTATTATCATCACCGTTATCATCATCAGTAGAATCATCCTCGTGTTCAGAGTTTAAAGCAGTTTGATCGTAGTCATCTACATTTTGTGTGTCTGTAATCAGAGTTTGTTTTAATACTAAACAATATATTGTGATTTTATTAGTGGACTTAGAAAAGAAACATACCTGAGTTTACAGTATATTTAGAATGTCAGTTTTTTAAGCCATATTCTCAGCGTGTGCACGCACCACACTTTTTGGCGATTTTATCCTTTTTGACATTCGCAAATCGTCAGATTAAATTATTTTCGTGATTTTTATATCATTTCCAACAAAACAAAAAAAAATTAAACGCGCTCGAATATGTCCAGGTGACGATTTTTTGACAAAATCGTCAGAATAGTAAAGTATACACTTTCCTGGATGTAATTACCTCACCCGACGCGCTCTAGTCTAGTTCACAAGTGCTTTTTTTGTCAACTTTTTTCAGCAGTCTCCGAAAATTATGATCGAGGTTTCATTCGATTCGAAATGGCATCTAGATGATTTTTGAAAAAAATGATGTTCCGCATGCAAAAATTGCAAAAGTTATTAACAATTAACTAAAAAAAAAGAAGAGGGTTTGGTTTTTTGCAAATATCTTAAAAACCAATAAATATTTTTTAAGTTAAAGAAAAGATTCAAAAAGAGGAAGAAATTTCCTATAAAAAATTTTTAACTCTCGGAACTGTAGTACTAATATTTATAATTTTCCCAGAAGGTTGAAAATACGGGCGAAAACGGGTGCTCTTTGCGTAAGCCACGCCTGCTTTGGACACTTTTTTAATAAAAAATTATTTTAACATAATAATTATCAAATTTAGAATATGAAAAAAATCAGGTGCTTATTGGATAGATCACTGAACAATAATCTGCGCGAATTGTTTTTTAATCACAATTTATCAATTTATCCCCGTTGGTGAAATTAAAAAAAGTATATTTTTCAGTTTTTTATTAATAATTATCGTTGCTGCAAAATTAAAAACTTAAATTAATCATTGAAACAATTTTTTTTTAATATTATTAATGATCTGTTTTTATGTTATTAGAAGCTGCATAAAATTATTTTTTTTATTTTTTATCAGGTATTGTTTAAAAGATGGTTATAAACAAATACGTTGTTTAATAGATAATTGAAATTTTTTTATGGAATTTTAATCTTTGATACAAATGATTTTAAAAAAAAAATTATATCTTAACAAACTTTTTTTTATTGCTTAAAAAAGCATTTGTTAATTACCAATTATTTTTTTCCATTTTTACTTAATATTTAGGAAGAAAGGAACCATTTTTTTTTTCATTTGTTGTTTTTCTTTTCGATATAAAAAATTCGTTTTATTTAATTTTTCGTTGTTTAATTAAAAAACAATTTGTTATAAACAAATAAATTTTTTCCTTATGTTTTTTTCTTATTCTTCGTACTGTCACAAAAACAGACATGAGTTTGTTTGTTTTTATTTTATTTTGTTTGTAATGAATTATTTTAGTCTTAAGTCGACTTCCAAGTTTTGCGTTTTATTCAATAAAAATTCTTAAGTATTTCTCATAAACAATAGCTATAAATTTAATTAATAAATTAGGAACAACTGAACTTTTGAGCTAATTTGTTTTTTAACTATGGAAAATAAATAAGTGTTAAGAATTTTTATCCTATCTCCATTAGTTTATAAATTATAATAATTGTAAGGATGAAAATCCAAATAAGAATGAGGAAGTTACAGAGACCGTATATTAAAAATTAAAAAATAATAAAAAAAACAGATGTCTCTGAAGTTAGCAGAACAAAGTCAGCAGAACAAAAGATGACATAGCTAATAATTAAGTGCTAATTTAATGCTAATTAAATGCCCCAATAAAAAATTTAATGCTCCTTTTTCTTTAAAAATATCTTATGTTCTGCTAGCTTCAGATTAACTCAGCAGAGCATAGTACTTATAAACCATTAAAAATTAATTCAGCCGAATGAAAATGAATGGAAAAATTAAATGCTAATTAAATGCCCACATAAAAAATTTATTGCTGTTTTTTTAAAAAAAATATCTCATGTTTTGCTAGCTTCAGAAGAATCTAGCACTTTTCAAAATCTGAGGTCTTGAACTGTGCAGACAAACCGTAACAATATTAATTAAATTTCTTCAATACGTTTTTTTAGGAACATTAATGTTCTTTGATGTTGAAGACGCTGATCTGTTTAAAGAAGTTCAACTACAGTCTATTCCGCAGACTTTCTGTATATCGGTCTCTGGCGAAAAGATGACGTACAATCTTGTGGGGATTATACTAGGGCTCGGAATTTCTGAAATTTTTGTATTCGATTAGTCGTTTTTCGAATTATTCGAATAGTCGAATAATTTGAATAGTCGAATAATTCGAATAGTCGAATAATTCGAATAGTCGAATAATTCGAATAGTCGAATAATTCGAATATTCGAATAGTCGAATTTTATATATATATATATATATATATATATATATATATATATATATATATATATATATATATATATATATATATATAAACAAAGGGGGATAACGGGAATGCAACGCAACAAGGATCATGGTTACAAGTAGGAATGGTAACCGCAGACATGCATGTTTCTGACTCATTAGCCGTCATCAGTGCGGCATAACCAAGTAGGGTATTGCACTTGGCTAGCAAAAGTGTTGGGTACTTGGGAGCAAAGTATGTTGGGGAAAGATGTGTAGAGAAACACAAAAACACAAAAACAACGAACACTCACACAGGAGTCCTATCGCCATTTTGTGCTTTCGGCCAGCTGTGCCAATGGGTTTTCGGCTAGCAACCAGCGTCGCCGCGTTGGCGAAACGGACTCACTGTGATTGAGTCGTTCTAAGCCCAGGAGATGCAATAAACAAGGTGCCAAGAAAACGCGTATTATAATTAACAAAGGGGGATAACGGGCATAATGGGTTGAAGCCTATGCAGTTCCCAATCAGAAAGCCACCACTTTAGCAGATATATTAGTTGAAGAATTCGTAAGCCGATTTGGGGTACCACTAGAATTACACTCAGACCAAGGGAGAAATTTTGAGAGCAAGCTGTTTCAAGAAGTTTGCCAAAGATTAGGCATCCACAAAACGAGAACCACAGCGATGCACCCTCAGTCTGATGGAATGGTGGAACGAATGAACCGGACTATAACCAACTGTCTGTCAAAAGTGGTGTCAGAGGGATTGGGATCGACATATTCCACTATTTCTAATGGCAATTCGATCGGCCATTAACGAATCAACTGGCCAAACGCCTGCGAAGGTCCTGTTCGGAAGAGAAATGAGGCTACCATGTGACTTGGTGTTTGGTTGTAAACCTGGTGAAGAAATGGCCCATGAACAATATGTCGCCGATCTTCAGAATCGAATGGAGAATATTGAAACACTTATGGGGGCTTTTTACACAATTTATTTACAAAATTGTTAAGATACACTGAACTCTGCTGGATAACGTCTAACTACTTGACAATACAATGAACTCTTCTGAACACTTGACTCGAACTGACGTTAACTGTCCGTGCATCCCCTTATATACAACATTATTTAATCTAGTTAGTGTGTTTAGAAGTTTCTAGAATTTTCTAGAAACATTATTTAAAATGGTCAGTTGATTTTTTTACAAACTTCTAAAAATCAACTGTCAACAACAATCTTTCAAACTAAGGTCCCTTCCGTTACGGTTATCCCGTTACACTGCCCCCTCCTTAGATTCATTCCTCCTGGAATGTTATTTCCTACATCGGAATCCCGCACACTTCCTGAGCCAGCCAAACCATCTTCTTGGAGTTGCTGCGCATCTCCACTGTGGTTTCCCTGGTAAGGCGCCAAACGATCGTGATGGACCACGACGGGTTTCCCTCTGGGAATTTTCACGATCCGATAAATGACATCGTTAATCTTCTTCTTGATGGTGTAAGGACCTTCCCAGTTCTTTTGTAATTTGGGACAAATACCTCGACGCCGTCGGGGGTTATAGAGCCAGACTAAATCTCCAACTTGGTAACTCTTTTCCATTGTCCGTGTGTCATAGTACCTCTTCATCCGATCACTAGATAATTGTAGTTTTCCACGCACCAGGTTGTGTATATTCTCCATTCGATTCTGAAGGTCAGCGACATATTGTTCACGTGCCATTTCTTCACCAGGTTTACAACCAAACACCAAGTCACATGGTAGCCTCATTTCTCTACCGAACAGGACCTTCGCAGGCGTTTGGCCAGTTGATTCGTTGATGGCCGATCGAATTGCCATTAGAAATAGTGGAATATGTCGATCCCAATCCCTCTGACAATCTGACACCACTTTTGACAGATAGTTGGTTATCAGACTGAGGGTGCATCGCTGTGGTTCTCGTTTTGTGGATGCCTAATCTTTGGCAAACTTCTTGAAACAGCTTGCTCTCAAAATTTCTTCCTTGGTCTGAATGTAATTCTAATGGTACCCCAAATCGGCTTACGAATTCTTCAACCAATATATCTGCTAAAGTGGTAGCTTCCTGATTGGGAACTGCATATGCTTCAACCCATTTAGTGAAGTAGTCCATTACAACAAAGATGTACTTGTTTCCTACATCGGTCTGTGGAAGTGGCCCCAATACATCTACTGCGATTCTTTCAAAAGGACTTCCAACCAGGTATTGCTGCATTTCCGCCTTCTATTTCGGTGCGGACCGTTACTGGCAGCACATGTAGTGCATTTACGACACCAATCTTTAACATCATTAGTGCAATTTACCCAGTAAAATCTATCTCGGATCTTTTGCAGCGTTTTCGTGATACCCAGATGTCCTCCAGAACTATCATTATGCATCTGTTTTAAAATTTCCGGTACAGCATTTCTTGGGACCACTATTTGTTTCCTTGTTTCTGTGCCCTCGGAATTTTCTACAAGTCTTTTAACGAGCCCTCCGTCCAAAATTAAAGAGTTCCATTGGGACCAGTATGCTTTTAAAGCAGGAGAGGATGAGGATATCTCTCTCCACAACGGACGACGGTCCATTCTCTTCCACTCCCTAATCTTTCTCAGAACGGGATCGTTTTCTTGTTGCTCCTCCAGCATAGAGCTCTCGTCTTCTGGCACAACCTTAACTAAGGCAAGTTTTTCCTCGTTCTGCTCCATACGGGTACAATGGGGGCAATCAGGTCGACATGGTCTTCTGGAAAGTGCATCAGCATTACGATGTCTGGTTCCAGGTCTGTGCTCGATTTCAACATCATATTCCTGCAGTTTTTCGAGCCATCTTGCTATCTGTCCTTCTGGGTTCCTAAAGCTAAGTAGCCACTTTAAACTAGCATGGTCTGTTCTGATCAGGAATTTTCTGCCATACAGATATTTATAAAAGTGTTCGACGGATTTTACAACTGCTAACAGTTCCCTCCGAGTTACACAGTAGTTCTTTTCAGCTTTCGATAAAGTTTTGCTGAAGTAACCAACCACTCTTTCCTTACCGTCCTGTAGCTGTGACAAGACGGCTCCAATTCCCACATTGCTGGCGTCGGTGTCCAGAATAAGCTTACCATCAGGAAGTGGATAAGCAAGAACAGGTGCTGACGTAAGCTGTTTCTTCAATATTTTAAACGTCTTTTGACATTCCTGATCCCAACAGAAGGACTTATCTTGTTCTGTCAAACGTGTCAAGGGTTTGGCGATGTCTCCAAAATTCTTGACATATCGTCGGTAATAGGAACAAAGACCCAAGAAACTCCGGAGCTGATGTTTGTCGATAGGGATTGGCCATTCCTGAACGGCTTGTATCTTAGCGGGGTCAACAGCAACGCCATCCTTGCTTACGTTATGTCCTAAATAGTTGACCTGTCTCTGGAACAAGTGGCATTTCTTAACATTCAATGTTAGATTAGCGTTCTGTAATCTTTTAAAAACTTCTTCCAGGTTAGATAAATGTTCCTTAAAGGTCTTACCCATTATGATGATGTCGTCTAGATAAACTAGACAAGTTTCCCATGACAAACCCCGCAGGATGTTCTCCATTAGTCGTTCAAACGTCGCAGGAGCATTACAGAGGCCAAATGGAAGGACCGTGAATTGCCATAACCCTGATCCACTGGTAAAGGCAGTCTTTTCTTTGTCTGCAGGATTCATTTTAACTTGCCAGTATCCGCTTTTAAGGTCCAAGGTAGAAAACAGAGTAGAACCCGCCAAAGCGTCGAGGGCATCATCAATCCTTGGCAGAGGATAACTGTCCTTCTTGGTGACATCATTTAGCTTTCGATAGTCGACACAAAACCGCATTGATCCGTCTTTCTTTCTCACTAATACCACAGGAGAAGCCCACGGACTACTGGATGGTTCGACTATGCCATTTTGAATCATTTCTTTAAGGGCTCTGTCTGCTTCTTCCTTTTTAACTTGAGGCATCCTTCGGGGTACCTGTCGAATCGGACGTGCATCACCAGTGTCAATTCTATGTTGTACAACATCAGTTTTTCCCAGTTTACTTTTAGAACCAAATACAGGTTTATAACGGTAAAGTAGATCTCTTACCTGTTTCTTTTCTAATTTTGACAAAGAGGGGTCTAATTTTGTCATTAATTGTTCAATTTCGTTGGCCTCATCTGTTTCCGTAACATTTATCTTGTGAATTATGGCCATTACTGGTTCTAAACTTCCCATTTCCGTGTCCTTTCGGAGAAGAACTGGATGATCGTTCAAGTTGATAACTCGGATGGGTACCTCTTTGGCGGATCTAACAAGAGTCTTACCCACAAGGAGTCCTTTTCCCAATTCATGGTCATGGTTCTTCGGCTCTATCATGGCTGGGGCACCATCTGGCTCCAGTCCATCCAACCGCGCTGTGACGACACATTCGCAGCTTGCCGGAAGTTCGATATCATCGATTAGCTTAATCGAGGCATTGTCAACTTGTTTTCGGTGCAGGAATATTTCTTCATTACCAGTACGAAGGATACGTTGGCGAAGATCCAAATGAAAACCACAGTGGAGCATAACATCCATGCCCAGAACAACATCTTCATCAACGTCAGCCACCAGCACTGAGTGAACAAGAGAGGTTGAACCAAACTGTAGCGTCACCTGTATCTCACCGTAGACTCTAGCAGAATCTCCGGTAGCGGTACGCAGTCTCCAACTGGTAGGCAACATCTTATTTCGCATAATGATGGTTGGTCGGACGATAGTTTTTGTAGCTCCAGTGTCTACCAGCATGCTAATATTCTTCCCATCAAGGAGGCCATCTACATATAAGCTGTCCACGTGATGTCGCAGAGTTGCCAATTTAACGGTGTGAGGGGCTTCGGGAATGTTTGGGGTCGATTTCGCCCTCCAGGAGTCGACCCATTCTAGTTTTCCTGCTGCTGGAGTACTTCAGCAGAAGATTTTTCTTTTTGGGGGCAAGTATTTCTTATATGGCCTAGTTCTCCGCAGTTCCAGCATCTCACTTGGCGCCTTCTTCTTGGAGATAACTTTATTAATCTCTCTACTACAGCTTCAACGTCGCTAACGGAATGAACGGCATGGTCGTAGTTACCGGTGATTTCCCTTAGTCGAGCCACTCCACGTGAGGCCTCCGTCGCCGCCTCAAACTCCAGGGCAATGGTCAAGGCGTCCACAAGAGTCTTCGGCCGTGCCAACCGTACAGCGCGCTGCAACTCGACGTCTCGAAGACCATCGGTGAAGGTTTGGACTGCTAGGCACTCCAGGAAATCCTCCGCTGCATTTGAATACGCAAGTCGTACCATTCTTGCTACATCCGCTTCAAATTCCTGGATAGTTTCTCCATTCTTCTGTTTTCGGCTCTTTAACTGCATTCGGTACACCGGTTGTAGATGAGTTTGACCATAACGCATCTCTAGACGATTCACCAATAACTCGAATTTGTCAGCTTCATCCGGTGTCAATGATTGCAAGACGTCTAAAGCTTCGCCTCGCAGAGCTACGGTTAGGGACAATGCTTTCTCCTGGGATGACCATCCATTAGCTCTGGCCGCTGCGTCGAATTGTTTCAGGTAATTTGGCCAGGAAGTCTTTCCGTCGAAGGTCGGGGGTTTCATCTTCGTTCGTACATGGGTCGTCTCCTCGCTTCTTTGTCGTTCGACGTCTGCGTGGCAGGTTTCCATCCTTCTTGCATCTCCGTCGCCGTGGTGGATGGTTTGGTTTCGGCGGCTAGCTTCCTGTTCTTGTTGAAGCTTTCTTATCTCGGACTGCATTTGCTGGTTGATCTGGTTTTGCTCGTCTCGCAAGTTGGACACTTGCTGATTTTGTTCGTCTCGCAAGTTGGACACTTGCTGATTCTGTTCGTCTCGCAAGCTGGACACTTGCTGATTTTGTTCGTCTCGCAAGCTGGACACTTGCTGATTTTGTTCGTCACGAAGAGTGGACATTTCGGAGCGCAAATGCGATATTTGCTGGGAGAAGGAACTGGATAACTCTTCTGGTAGGGTAGACATCCGTTGTGACAGCTGGGACATATCTTCGCGCTGGCTCTTCATTTGACTGGATAGCTCCTCTTGCTGGCTCGTCATTCTTTGTGATAGCTGGGACATATCTTCGCGCTGGCTCTTCATCTGACTGGATAGTTCCTCTTGCTGGCTCGTCATTCGTCCTGATAGCTGGGACATATCTTCGCGCTGGCTGCTTATCTGACTGGACAACAGGGACAGTTTTTGCGTCTGTTCCTCTTGCAGCCGGGAAAGTTGTTGAGCTTGTTCTTCTTGCAGCCGGGAAAGTTGTTGAGTTTGTTCTTCTTGCAACCGGGAAAGTTGTTGAGTTAGTTCAGAATTTGCTTTTTGAACTGGGTCTTCGAACTCCACAGCGTCAGGGTCCAAATTATTATTTACGTAGTACTCACGGAGCCTTCTCAACAATACGGATTTGCTTCCAGTAGTTTCCAACTCTAATTCTTCAAGCTCTTTTCTGAGCTCAGCCACCAATAGTTCATTTATCTTTTTTCCAGGCATTCTTGTATCTTCACCCCACACCTGACACCAATTTGAAACACTTATGGGGGCTTTTTACACAATTTATTTACAAAATTGTTAAGATACACTGAACTCTGCTGGATAACGTGTAACTACTTGACAATACAATGAACTCTTCTGAACACTTGACTCGAACTGACGTTAACTGTCCGTGCATCCCCTTATATACAACATTATTTAATCTAGTTAGTGTGTTTAGAAGTTTCTAGAATTTTCTAGAAACATTATTTAAAATGGTCAGTTGATTTTTTTACAAACTTCTAAAAATCAACTGTCAACAACAATCTTTCAAACTAAGGTCCCTTCCGTTACGGTTATCCCCTTACAATATACACAACCTGGTGCGTGGAAAACTTCAATTATCTAGTGATCAGATGAAGAGGTACTATGACACGCAGACAATGGAAAAGAGTTACCAAGTTGGAGATTTAGTTTGGCTCTATAACCCCCGACGGCGTCGAGGTATTTGTCCCAAATTACAGAAGAACTGGGAAGGTCCATACACCATCAAGAAGAAGATTAACGATGTCATTTATCGGATCGTAAAAATTCCCAGAGGTAAACCCGTCGTGATCCATTATGATCGTTTGGCGCCTTACCAAGGAAACCACAGTGGAGATGCGCAGCAACTCCAAGAAGATGGTTTGGCCGGCTCAGGGAGTGTGCGGGATTCCGATGTAGGAAAAAACATTCCAGGAGGAATGAATCTAAGGAGGGGGCAGTGTAACGGGATAACCGTAAAGAAAAGGACCTTAATTTGAAAGATTGTTATTCTAGAAACTTCTAAACACACTAACTAGATTAAATAATGTTTCTAGAAAATTCTAGAAAGTTCTAAACACACTGACTAGATTAAATAATGTTTCTAGAATATTCTAAAAAGTTCTAAACACACTGACTAGATTAAATAATGTTGTATATAAGGGGATGTATAGGCAGTTAAAGTCAGTTCAAGTTCAAATATTAACAAGAGTTTATTGTATTGTCAAGCAGTTTAGACGTTATCCAGCAGAGTTCTGTGTATTTAACAATTTTGTAAATAAAATTGTGTTGAAGTCCCCATAAGTGTTTCAATACTATTGTATTTAAAATGTAGTTTATTGATAGTATTTATTTAAAATTATTTTTACTGTTTTATTTTATTTATTTAATGAATTTTTTTATTCAAAAAATATATTTTTATGCCATCTTGCTGTGTTTTTATAAAAATTAATTAAAATACTAGATATTACAATTTTAACTCAACTTTAATTAAATTCTGTATTAATTACTGTTTTGATTGTTTCATTTTATACTCTATTGTAATGTATGAGGTATTAGAAAATATTAAAAAAACTGTACTTTATTAGATAAAAATAAAACAAATTTTACTTTAGATGTATCCAACTACCGTATATAAATTTTAGAAAGAAATATTCGATTACTTTTAATTGCCTAGAACTAAGTGAAAATGTGTCGCAAACAGTAATAATGAAACATTTAACGAGCATTATTAAATGGAACATTCTGAATCTTTCAGTTTTCCATCTAATTAACAATGATTTATTAAAATAAGGGGCCGTTGTTACTAATTTTAAATTAGGAAATAGATTATTGTTCGGCAAACAATAAATTACACTTAATTAATGTACTGACAGCAACTTGAAATAATATTATAAACGGCTCTTTTAATCTTTCTTGTTATATTTCAGCATTTTTAATCGCATTAAAGCAGAAAAATATTGTTTATCTAAAGTTTCAATATAATTTAATTAGAACTTGTTAAGAAAGTAAAGTTAAAAAAAATTGAATATAATCGGCATGTTTTATTTAAAAAAAGACCCTGAAAGGTTGTCAAAATATTAACTGGATATGTTTAGTGAAGAGAGTGTCATAATAGTATTATACGTTACAAGGTCGGTAGGTGAGTTATTACAGTACGAGTTAGTTTACGGACGAGGCGACGTATTAGATCATAATAGTAGTTTACGTAACAAGTCCCGAAAGTGGTCTTTTACTGCGAGTCCAGTAAAAGCACTTTTGGGACGTATTTCGTACAATATTTTTTTTTAAACCGGCCAGAATTTAGTAATTTTCAGTTTATTTTTGGGTCAGAAAATCTCATTTTAATTAATTATTTTATTTTTATTTTATAGTCATTATATATATATATTTTTAAATGTCAAAAATTAAAACTAATTGTCTTCCCTTAAGCAATCAAAGCAGCGTTGCTAGTCAACACATTACAGTACCTGATACCGTAATGTTTTACTTATCGGCGCCAAATTGATTATAGGGAAGTGTATTTACTGGACAGGATGAAATAAAAGCTTTTACCGGACTCATTTGTATTTTCTGGCCTTGTCTGACTAAATGAGATTTTCTGACCTAAAAATAAACCGGAAAGTACTAATTTCTGGCTTATAAAAAAACGGTAATTTGTGTTTATAATTTGTTCTTTAGATATAAAAAATTGTAAATGTTTTAGACACTTAAAAATGGCAAAAATGTGCCGAAAGATATGTAGTGTGTCATTTTTTAATAAACAATTGTTGACCGAATCCCAATAAATTATTACATTTGATGTAACACTTAGGTTATATTCGTTGGTCATCTCATATTTCTATGCTTGATGTTATGACCTTTAAAATGACTATAATGAACCTTTTCTTAAGAAGATTTACACAGGAAAATGGTCGATTCTGCTCTCCAACTGTCTTAACCCTTTTAAAAAATATTTATAGGATCTGAAGCAGTTCAAGAAATATTTAAAATTAAAATAATATAATATCGAGTAATTTCAACTTTAGAATGAAGAATATAAGTTACTGTTCACGTTCATAAAAATTTTGTTAAATTAAATTACATAACACAACAACTATAAACTTAAATTATAACTTCGCACCGTCCATTTCGACCACAAACAAATGTCCTGACTTAGACATTTAATTTGTAGATATCGGATAGGAATTTCCATAAACGTACTTTAAAAAAAATAATAAAACTAAATTGAATTATGAATTGACTGCTTTTTACGATCTCCTGATATCTATGCGAATAAAAAGAAAAAATAATGTGGGTATATTCAGCTTCAGTATCTTACCTAATAAAGTAGATGGTTTTATTATTAGGTATCTAGTAAAGTCGATGGTTTTATTATTATTCATAAATAACCATTTCTTCTTCAATTATTTCTGCTGTGTAGTATCTACCTAACTGTAAATTAACTATTAATGTTTCCGTTCTATGAGTAGGTAATTTTAGTTATGCACTTCATGAAGTGTCAACAAATCATTGTTTATTAAATGGGAAATGACAGTAATTGTAGAGTGTTTAAATTGTAGGTTTAACCAGACGATTTAATAAGGTATATGATTATACTTATTACTGCCGGGTATGGCTGGAACTGAAACGTGTAACATTTAAAAAAAATGCTCTTTTGTTATAGGTTTAAAAAAATTATTAGAAAAAGTAAAACATACACAAATGTTAAAGAGAGGAAAATAAACGAAATAATGATTAATGTGAAATTTTGTAAATAGTTACATTATAATAATAATAAAATAAATATTAGTATTAATTATAATACTAATAATAATTTACAGTATACATCACTCTTTAGCAATTCAATTTACTCATATTATAATACGTAGCTTGAGAATCAGGAAAGCACCGGGATACGATAAATTACGAGCAGAAACATTGAAAAGTATATCGGAATATATAGCAGCCCCATTGGCTTGTCTTATCAATAAATCATTCACAGGAGGTATCTTTCCGTCGATTTTCAAAAAAGCCGTTATAAAACCACTCTTCAAAAAAGGAGGATTTAACAAACTAAAAACCTGTACCATTAATTACAAACTTCACAAAAAAGTTTTGAGAAAATATAAATAAAAAGAGAATGATGAAATTCTTGAACAAATATTAAATATTAGCAGACAACTAGTTTGAGTTTCAAGAAAATAAGTCCACAAATGATGCAATTGCTCAAGTAGTGTCAAAAATAAGTGAAACAATTGATAACAGAATACCGTCGCTTAGCATATTTGTTGATTTAACGAAGGCCTTGGATACTGTCATAGTAAATAGACACGGCTTACTTCAATGCCAAGTTAGTAATTCCGTACGTACCTGTGCGGAATTCTCTGTACTGCATTCTGTACATGCGCAGGGAACAATAAAGAAGTAGTATACCTATTATGCCGCCTCTACACATAGGCCAACGAGTTGGCTAGTGCGCTGGCGGTCCAATGTGTAGAACGGGCGTTGGCGCATTGGTGGTAGGTATTTGAACGTTGGCCGGCGCGCTTGCGAGCTCGCCGCGCGGTGTCGGTAACATCAAAGGACACTTGTCGCAAGCTTGGCGCACCATCCACACATTGGCCGCGCGATCAGTTTCAATGTATTGATAACATCCACCACCTTCTTCTTTGCCATTTTTTTTTTATCACCCTTATCTTGTACACATTTACGTAGTAATTATAAGCTGTGAATAAATATACAGCTGCAGCTGTTACCGACTCAGCATCCATTTTGAATCCGTCCGCACATTGGCCCAAACCAAAGCATACTGAACGACCTTCCAGTGTGTGGATTAACTCACAAGCGCGTTGGCAGGCGCACCGCCAGCGAGTTGGCGAATGCGCTAGCCTATGTGTAGAGGCGGCATTAGATCTCGCACACATCTGTCGTAAGAGGCTATGCATTGGCTGACAGTTCGTGATTCGTAATATAATATTTTGACGTTAGCTATATTTTCATAGAAAATTAATACACAATAATTATCTATAAACTTTTAGTTTAAATATTTGATAACTCAACACATTATATAATAGTTTTAAGGTATAATTCGTCATGGATAAAATTGATAATAATTCAGATTCAGAAGTTGAATATATGGAAAATACATCTTCAGAAATGTTGGAAATTGCTTTGAATGCAACTTTAAACTTTTGCCACAAAAATTAAGAAAAAAGTATGAATGTGCTTATCCAAAATTTATGGAATTGGGGAAAAATAAAAAAATACCATCATTTTCTAAAAATGTAATTCTCGCCTATTTTCAAGAAAAAACAAAAAATGCTTATTTCTTAAGTTAAATTAAGTATTATAATTTTTATTTTACATTCCTATAATATAATAATGATACAAATGGTTACACATTCAAAATAAGTTTCTTATTTTTAATTATTATAAATCGTAATCGTAGAAAAAGTATTGTGTGCAACATGTGCTCAAAGGACTTTTCCCACCCACTCGATTTGTGAACACTCGCCTGGCGGCTCGCGTTCGAAAACTTCTTCGTTCGTGGGAAAAGTATCTTTTTGCGCACTTGTTGCACTCGTTGCACAATAGTATATTACGTAACAAGAGTGGTAAGTAGGGCATTACTTACGAGTGGAAAAGTTACGCACGAAGCCGCGTAGCGGCTAGTGCGTAATTACACGAGTAAGTAATACCTTTTACCACTCTAGTTACGTACTATGCTTTATCTACGACTTAATATTTTAATTTCAATTCTAAATATTTGACATATCCAAAAAATATATGACGTACGTACTTTACTGTTATCTACTCCTTTGACAGTAAATGTCAGTTATACTCATAGTCACCATGCAGGGTAAGTAAGCTATAACGCACAGTTGTGCGTAATGAAATGTCATTCCAACATGACGTTTCATTACGCACGACTGTGCGTTATAGCTTACTTACCCTGCATGGTGACAATGAGTATAAATAACATTTACTGTCAAAGGAGTAGATAAACTACTACTCCGTACTGTACGGGAATAATCCATAAAACGTTTATAAGCAAATTCATATTTTACCTTGAATTTATTTGGCAATACTTTTAAAGATGACCCGTCAAAACAGCCCCGACAAAACAGCCCCCGACAAAACAGCCCCGACAATACAGCCCACCGACAAAACAGCCTCCGACAAAACAGCCCCGACAAAACAGCCCCATGTTTGGTACTGAAGAAAATCTAAGTGTTTTAGTAGAGCACAGAAACTGGCAAGTAGATGGAACTTTTAAAGTACTATTTTTACAATTATTCACCATCCATGCATTGGTAGATAACCGTTCTACTCCTCTGATATATGTACTTCTACAGGATAAAAGAGAAGAAACATATGTTCGAGTTAACTACTTGATTGCAGTTTCCTGCTAATCAATTGTCATTTCAGTAAAACGTTTATCAAATAGATGTCAAAGATAATAATAGTATACCTAATACTATTATGACGTTTTACAGAGTCTTTGAAAATCAAAGAACATATAGACCGTTTACTAAGAACCAACAACTACTTCCCTGGCTATATGCCACGACGGACATTGAATTACAGTTCAAAGTTAAACGGGGTTAGTATATCTGCAAGATAGAACTAACCATATCGTACTGACGAAAATATACGAATACACGTAAAAATGCTATTAGCCTTAGCTTTTGCCCAAGAAGGCGACGTAATCCCTGCTTTTGAGGAACTAACTCATAAATGCCCTCGAGAGTTTGAATCAATCATCGATTACTGGTAGGGTACATATATAGGACGGCAAAGAAGAAATCTTAGAGCGGACCAGATATTTCCAATTCATATATGGTATGTATATGACAGAGTGATCCAGGGACTTCCACGTACCAACAACTCTGTAGAAGGATGGCCGTTCCAACACAGCATTGACTGTCATATCCGTCTATATTCAAATTCATAGACCAAATCCGGAAGAAACAAGACAGGGTAGAAATACAATTACAACGTTTTCGAGATGGCAATTACAAATTATGAAGTTAAAGTAATATACCACCTACCTATTTTATTATGTATATTTACTTTAAATTAAATGCAACTGGTAAGACTGGGGCTGTTTTGTCGGGGCTGTTTTGTCGGGGGCTGTTTTGTCGGTGGGCTGTTTTGTCGGGGCTGTTTTGTCGGGGCAGTTTTGTCCGGGGCTGTTTTGACGGGGAACCACTTTTAAAACCACATTAGTAGTGTTCAGTAACTCTGGAGACGCTTTGCACCTCTGGACATCATCGTCACTGTCCATTTTAAATATAATTTAATAATTTTAAGCAATATCTAACTAAGCAAACTGACACTTGTGTGACACTAATAAACAATGATAAACAAACAATGTCGACAAAACGTTTTCATAGAAAATAAGATGATAATCAAAAACAGTTATGCATATTTATATAAAACTTTCTTAATTTACGAATGTATCGCTTTTCCTACTAGATACATAATATACTATTGTCTAATGGAATGAAACGTAAAACTAATTTCCATATTAATTGAATTATACAGGAGGAAACTTATCCTGATGCTAAAGAAAAAAATCACGAAATTCGTTATAAATTTCGTAAGTAGCTCGATATGATTTTTTGGTACATTTTTTATGGAAAGTAGGTAATGAAGTCTGATCTGCTTCAGGTGGTGTATAATGACACTTTGATGTGCCACTTTTTTTGAAGAAATGTTGCAAAGAAACACATCCTAACACGATTTTTTTTCTACTTTAATTGGTTCCAGAAGCATAGGTTTTCTTAACACAGATGACATTATTACAAACACGCTCTCTACTAATCTACGAGCACGACTGAGACAATAATTAAATATTCTTTCACCTTTTGTCCTGAAGTCCCGAATACTGTTTTATAATATGCGTTTGTAATGAAAAAGCTTCATCTACTACAAAACATAGGGTACAGCATTAGATCTTCCTATTCAGGAAAATTTAAAGCGTTTTCTTCTACCAGTTTGTTCAAAGTATAGTGAATACATTTAGACCTTTCGACAAAGATCCGCCTTTGGCACCCAGTACTAACATCAGTAATAAAATATTTGGCATCAACAAAAGAAAAAATAAAAATGCTTAAAAAACCTTTTGTCACGTGCCAAATTTGATTAATTACCAAAAGGAAACTTAAATTTGTATTAAAAATCGAAACACATAGGTAATCATCGTCTAAAGTCCTATGTCTCCTGTGTAAACGTAAATTAGCAGAGAGACTCCTAGCTAATATAATAACTAATTTAGCAAATAGTGATTCTTCGTGATTTATCTAATAATTAGTATATATAATTTATTTAGTTTAAATTGATTTTGGCATGATTATGTTTAAATACTTAATTAAATATTCAATTTGTCATTTAAAACAATAGTTCGATTTGGCAACAAAACGCACCTCCCCTCCCCAGGAAATTTCTGTAGAGTGTATTTTTCGGTTTTAATACGCATAAAATCCTTCTTTTACATTTTGTTCGTCTCGAAATTAAGATAGTAACAGCTGGTAATTTTAAGTGAACTTGTGCAGTGAACGCCATTTTTCGAGTGTACATTTAACTTGGCTATATTGGAGCCATCCTAACGGGATTTTAAATGTTAACACTTCTATTAATCTAAGCCTCATTTGTGTAATATTCCTTTGGTAATATTTTTTTTTGGGGTAGGCTTAGATTTTTCCATTTTGTGGGATTTTATTTGGTTAATTCACGTGAACAATTTGCTAAAATTTTCATTCGTGGACTGCTGTTTAAGGAGTACGAGAAATAAAAAAATTCAGGGTGATAGTGGACTTAACACCGTCAGATTGACTACTTTAACCCCCAATCACACTAAGGGGTCCTTTGGCTTGGCGCAAGCATCAACATTTCCTTTGGCTTGGCGCAAGCATCAACATTCCTTTGGCTTGGCGCAAGCATCAACATTTCCTTTGGCTTGGCGCAATCATCAACATTCCTTTGGCCTGGCGAACATTCTTGGACCTGGCGAATAGTTGATCTTAGATCTGGAACAGCAATTCTTGGTGTGGTGTAGAATCTGTACACTACCTTGGACCAACGCAGCACGACACCTCCACCTGTGCAGTGAGGCTATTACAGGAGGCCTCTCACCTAAAGCATCTGCGCCAGTGATGCGCAACCACAGATAAGCCAAGTTTAACTACTAATTCCGACTCTTTCTCATATATAGATATTGTTTTGTAGCAGATGTAATACCTTGTACTTATAAGCTCATAGGGTTTAATTTTTTTTTCATGCGCTGGGTGATCACTATTTACTTGGTTTGCCAATAGTTGTGTGGCATTATTTTATTTTATATGTTTATAAATTGTATCTCCATATATTGTTGGGTTTATTGTAGATTACAGTGAATATAAGAGATAGATCTATTTTGGTGTCTTACTCAGCAAATGACCCACTCACCTCACCTGATCAATTAATAATTTTGATTAAGATTCTTTTTTATTTATTTATCTCCAGCGAGGTAGGTCAGTGCCTGGACCAACAGGGGTTTCCGATTTGTACCGTCTAAATCGGTGGCGCGACTCACTTTTTTTTGTACTTACCCTCTACGGCTGAGCTGGGCATAATTTGCCAGTAGAAAAGACCACTTACCGATCTCAGCTGGAGTTGGAAATTCAATTCAACAACTTTCATAATTTTTCAAAATTTGATTTTTTTTTATTTTATTAAAAGTACGTGGCACTTTATAGTTAAAATACTCTGATCCACTTGAAATTGTATCATAACGGGTTTTCCATCCATAATGCCACAACAATTTAAAGAAATCCACTTTCATTTAAAATCAGTAAGTAATTAAACCTAGCAGGAAATCTTAACTGGAAAATCTACAGATGTTTTTAAGCTTTCCCTGCAAATTATTCGGTACTCGATGGAACCAAAATCGTCTCATTTCAGATCTTTCAACCAATGAGTTTCACTATCTTGACTTCTTGACCTCAGGGTAGATCGAACCCAAAACCGCCTTTTCCTAGTTTTTTTTTTACTCTTGGATAACAGAACTGAGAACGCTGCTGCTGCGAGTATTTAGTTTTCAGCATTCATCCTGACTGAACACAAGACTTTGTTTTATAACAAAATTGGAAAGCAAGACTATACAGCAAAGTTATATTACAATGTTACGTAGTCTTGAATGAGCTTTTAACACATATATGACGTTAATGAGAGAGAACAAGAGGAAAAAAGAAACAGATTATTGTAAAATTGACAATTGAAATATCAAACTCTAGTCACTCTTTTGTGCTTTGTCTTATACTTTATTCAGTTAGGAGAATGGAATCATGGATTTTATTCATTTAATAATTTGATAAATATCTATCATAAAGTTTATGAAATTGAGAAATTGGAGGAATAGGAATTGATGTTAAGGAACAGTTGAAACTTACCTAGCGGTTAGTAAGCACTTTGATCATTATATCAAATAATAAAAATCAATACTTAATGTTTTGTTAAACAAGCATTATATAGTCATTTCATCGTTTTTAGCCGATTTGATATTAGAAACCACTGAAATAAGATTAAACTGTCACCCAAGTTACCAATGGCGGAGAGTTTTTTTTTCTAAATTAGGTCGTAAGTTTCTGAAACTATCAGTGTGGTTTGACATATACAAAAATATGACATTAATAATTATTAAATTCAACCCTTCAACAACGAGCCGTACATGACGGTTACTAGGAATGTGATTTAAGTCAAGACTTCCGTATTGAATACTTTTTATCTACCGGTGAAACAA
The DNA here is from genome assembly GCA_964028335.1 of Altica lythri. Taxonomy (NCBI): domain Eukaryota; kingdom Metazoa; phylum Arthropoda; class Insecta; order Coleoptera; family Chrysomelidae; genus Altica; species Altica lythri. Next base: position 36,859,692 of record OZ034801.1, read on the forward strand.
AATGCAGTTACGTAAGTGTTGTATTAAAAAACAAACGTCCTCATTTAAATTTGTAACTCTAAATTTACTTCGAGTATGATTTCTGTCATCAGCCAAAATCGGTGAAATGGACTATACTTAAAAAATAAGCACAATACTTTTCTAAAAGCTATTATTTGTAATCATTTGAAAAAAGTTTTAATAACTTATACGAACAGAAGAAGTCCAATAATTACATTTTGTTTGTTTTTTTAATTTTATTTTAGAATTTAGCATTAAACCAAAACAGAACCATAAATGTATCACGTTTATATTTGACAATAAACATTTCAATTTTGAGTTGTTTGTAGTAAAAAAATACAATTTTTAATTTTTAAAATTTTTTTCTCGCGCTCGTAGATTCAGTGAAGTAAATTAAGACAGCAATCATTAAGTTGTCGTCTGTATAGTAAGGAATAAGTGAAACTGCTGATAGATGTTAAGAAAAGCTATTTATTGTTTTCAAGAGGGACAGAAAAAGAAAGGAATTTGCTGAATAAAGTGTGTTAAACTGTTATACATAACTCCTGCAACAGAAAATTAATGAGTTTCGCAATATATTTTAGCGATTTAATATAAACCCATGAATAATCAATGTGATCTATTTCAGAAATACATAACAAATTACAAGAGATTTCTTTTACAAAATTGTTTCGTGTTTTAAAAGAACTTTCTTTTATAAACTTTAAGTCTTTTGACTTTGCGATGTAATTTGTGACTATAGTCTTCGATGTAATTAAATAAAATAATCCAATTCTTCTGAAAATATTATAAAAACTTTTTGCCAGGTTCAAACAGACCGATGTTTTTAATTTTCCGACGTCTTTGGTCAGTTTTTTAGCTTCTTTTAAGGGTTATTACGTCTGAGACGAGCCATTATCATTAAATTTGAGTTGTGTGTAATTGAAAATATGACTTGGATATTGTCATTCCATAAAAGGTTTTTTACAACGGATAGAAATAACTGAGCTGGTTTAAATAATTCCAAATGAAATACTTAAATAAAATTGAGACTGTTTTTTTAAGGTATAATCTTATTTCGTTTATTAAGGAATGAGTTGTTTGTTATTTGGTTCCCTTCAGGTTTTTTTACTTATGGATCACTTAGGAAAAGTATCCTTTTCAGAAAGTTGTTTTGACATGTATTCGTAAAAACACGCAATAAGAAAAGTTTTTTATAAAGTCGTCCATATAAATCGTACTCCAGATTAATCCACTAGTTATGTAACTTTCACAATACTTTTCAACCGCAAACATCTAACGTAAAAGTAAAATTAAAAAAGTTTGTATTGATGAAGTTCGTTTAATTTTCTATAAATATTTTATTATAAGAAATAGAATAATTACTTACCTATAATCGGTAAAGTTTAAGAAACATTTATCTAGGTATATATAATTTGTTTTCACCAATTTGAACGTATGAGGTCTCAAAATGTTTGTCTCAGAACAGACTTTTGAAATTTTGAAATCCGTGTGGCTCTTTTCAAAAATTTAAAATAGCAGACCTAATATGGCGGTTAAAACTTGGAGAAAACTTCTATAAACAACAAATCATTGGACTGGACGGTGGATAATTTATCAATTTGATGGTTAGTAAGCCCAAAAATTGAATCGACAAGTGGAAGCTTGCATTGTCGTAGAGAAAAATGATTTCCTTACGGTGATTAGTTTTCCTTATGTTTTCAAATACTTCTGACTAACAAATGCTGGTATACCCTTCAGACTTTATCGTTGTACATTCCAGTTATGACATTAGAAACATATGGCTCATTTTAAATGACCGATACACTCGATTCTTGTTTAGTTTCAGTCTCTTGTACATATACAGGATAATTTTTTGTGAAGTACTATTCTTAAATTTTTGTAATATTTTTCAAGGATTAAGTATCCAACGGAAACAGATTTTTTTAACAGCAGTGTACATGTAATATTGAATATATGCGACAACTGGTTTTGGATTGCCTTCATGAAGTGCAACCACAATTGAATTCCGAAAACAATCGAAATATGGATGCTCGACATGATGCTTAATTATCAAAATTCAAAATGAGTTGATTGGCACACTCGCGGGCACACTGTTGTTTGTTCAATTTACGTCAAAGTCATAGAAAATCATCACATGAAAATGTTTACGATTTAATTTCCAAATGAATCTTATAAGTATGTCTAAACAACAACACAAACAGCACTCATATGACTAAATATTCTGATCACCATTAAAAATGTCAAACTATACGATTTTAATAACTGATTTAACATATTTACACCGCTGTTATAAACCTAATTAGTGACTATAGAAGTTGTAAGTTTTCATTGTTAATCGATTACTATAACATAATTTTAGAAAGAATTTCTGTAGGTGAAGCTAAACCATACAAAGTGTTATCAATATCTACGTATTTGACATTTAGTTTGAATATCTCGTGGACTTAAGAAATTGCATGGGTACTTTCTTTAAAATTGTATCCTTTTATGTCTATAATGGGTGGTTAATCTAAATTTATTTTGTACATATTTCTGAAAAGGTACAAAGCATGAAAACGTAGCATGTCTGCTTTTCTAACTACTGTTGCTATGCCAACCCTTGAACGAAAGAGTCAGTAGTACCTACTGACTAAGTTCAGTCCATTTTTTTGAACTACGTTAAGTAAATATTGTGTTAGTTCTTCACAAGTTGGGATATTGTTTTATTTTATGTATTGGTTCTTCGAGCCGGATTACAGTTATTGGGATACATAAATTAACAAATACGTGAAGCAAAGATTGCATTAATACACTGGGGCGTAGCAGTTGAGTCGGGTGCACTACGCCACAGGAAATAGTTTAATTGATTTAACCGATATATGGGGTATATCCATAATATAAAATGCTAATGAGAACTATCACTTTATATCTAGACTAATTTATTTTACTAACGCGACATGTTTTAATTTTTTAGGCCTAAAGAAAGAACATTATGTTGTTTACCAGTAGATTGTTAATTTTTATAATGTATTACGATTATAAGGCAAAGTTTTTTAGTTGATGTAGTTTATATTTATATATAATTAATGATATGTATATTATGGCGGTATAAATATTCTAAATTTATTTTTTTCATATTTCGGAAAAGGTACACGGCATGGCAACATGTCTGCATATCTACTTCTGTAACGTTTTGGGGTTCCCCATACTTAAAACTGATACTCAAAAATTTTTTTTCATCAAACCCATACGTGTAAGGTATCTACGGATAGGTCTTTAAAATTGATTTTTATGTTTTTTATATCATTTTTTTCTGAGTTTGCGCGAGAAATATTTCGAAATTGGTAAAATGTGTCCCCCCTGCAACTTCTGGAATACGAGAATTATAAAACTAAAAAATATACATATATGATGTATACTACCATGTAAACTTCCACCGAAAATTAGTTTGACCGAGATCTAGTAAGTAGTTTTTTTAAAACATGGATCAAAGTTACAAAGAACTACAAGCCGCGACTCGTGGCCGCTTTTTTTGATATTCGTTAAGTAATTAATTTGTTTTTTTTAGTGAATAAATATTTACAAGTTGGGGCTTTGTTTGATTTCACACAGAAATCAACAATGAGACCAGTTTGTATTGAGTTAGCGATCTCAGTTACTATTTAGTTACTATTTAGTTAGTTTATGTTTAAGGTGGATTCAGTTCAGTAAAGTTGGAAGTGAAAAATATTTATAACCGATTAAGATTAAACTCTTGTTTTTTTACTTTATTTTACCTACAGGTTAAAATGTCGAATGATACAAAATTTTACCTTAATAACTGTTTAGTTCTCTTAACTCCAACCCTTAAACAGAAAGTAAATAAATAAAAAACAAAATTAAATTTTTTTTAAGTAATCCACGACGGTTAAATTGTAATTGAAAAAGGGTAAAATAACGAAAGAACCCTCGACTTAAATAAATAATGTATGTGACGGGGGATAATTAATCTAAAAAGCTTTTACATAAGCTAATTTGTTTTGTTACCACTTCCCCACGTACCTATTTGGTTTTCGAATAAGTAGATGTGCCATTTACATAGGTATTAAATTTGCTATGAACTTAATAAGAAACGCAAGAAAAATTTCAAGGAACTGCAATTAAATAAATCAGTTTAAAGTTTTATAATAACGTGAATACTTTGGAAATATTCTATTGCTATGTTAATTTATATTTATGTTGAAATTTAAAATATTGGTGGTAGGTAGCCCTCGACGGATTTTTTGGCGTTTCTTATTAAGTTCATTTAGAGTTAAATACCACAGACCACAGTATGCCACATCTACATATTCGAGAATCAAATACACACATATTCAAATTCTAGGGATATTAAAAATTTTAAATATTTATTTATTTTACACATTAAGATATGTTGGACAGTGTAACACAACTCTAGCAATATGTATCAATGTAGATATACAAATAAAGTGTAAAGAATTTTAATTTAAAACATGTTTAGGAATGCGCTAAATTGATGTGACGTGGCAAACGCAATAAAAACCACTCAGAACGTTATCGTAAAACACCTCATATGGACCGATATTTTCATGCGATAACATCGCACACTGACGGCATGGCATCGGCAGTAAAATAATCATCTCCATGGAGCTCAGAATGTGACTGTTTCCAAACATACCATCTAGAGAAGGTTAAGAGAAGGTAATTTAGTTAGCCGAAGACCTTGGAGATCAATCGATCAATCAATGGCAAAATGTTCTTTTTTCGATGAATCTCAGTTTGGTTTGTATCCAGATTCTCGAAGAAGAGAACCTGGCGCAAGAAATTAAATGCAACATACATAAGAGATTCACAGCTATAGACGAGGTATAATTATGGTATGAGCAGGAAATTTGCTTGGCAGTAGAAGTGAGCTCGTTCTGCTGGATCGGTTTTTATCATCAGAGCGTTAAGTTACAAATGTTCTAGAACCTGTAGTTGTTCCATACGCGCAAAACTTGGTCCTGATTTTTAAATTGTTCTTATTTTTATATGAAAAAGAGTCATTTTAATGTCTTCGTTCATTTACCTGTTTTATTTTGTAAGGGATCAAATTAATTTATGTAGGTAAAAGCTTTTTTCGTTAACTATCCCTTGTCACAAAAGTTAATTAGGTCTGTTGTTTATTTTATCCTATTTCAATTTAACCATAGTGGGTTTTCTTAAAAATTTTAATTTTTTGTTTTATTTCAAACTTTTTAAAGAGTTTAAGTACATACATGGTAAAAAAATGGATAGGTGAACATTGCAACAGCAAGTGATTTTTCTTAAGGGAATAAGGATTCTCGTAAGATAGAAAGAGTGATGACTACAGTTATATTAAATTGGGTAGTTGCTAGTCTTAAACTACAGCGCACGACAGTCGACAAAGCAGTTATATATCTTAAACCCAACAACATAGGTCAGAGGCCAACTTTTGTCGCGCTCAGTAAAGTACTATCTTAAGATGATCTAGATCAAAGAAAACAATAACCCACATAATAGCATAGCATTGAAGTAATTAAACCGATTGAGAAGCACTCATAAAAATTGCCTTCATCTTTAATTCCATATTTACTTTTTGCACTTAAACCGTAGGTTACTTTTGTTTTATAATTATTATCTTTTATTTTTTCCTTTATTTTTAGTTTTTGTATCTCCTTCTTCTTTTCAACTTCTTTTTCTGCTTTTCCATACTAGCAATCATATGGGTCCACTCTTCCCTGTTACTGATGGCGGTTAACAAATCCCCTTTTGTTCTTACCCCTGTCCATTATTTTACAATTCTGATCCATGGCATTTTCTTTCTACTAACTCCTCTCTTCAGTTCGATCTTTCGTTCGATATTTGATATCTTTCGTTACTTATTACGTAGCCTCTGAATTGCGTGAGAATATAATAATCTTGATCTTCTTGCTGTTTGATATTGAGGCATACCTAAGTTGTGGCTGCTGCTACCTATGGCATCAAGAAGTTCTTGCAAGCCTTTTATGTTGTCCACAGTTAGAACTATGTCGTCCGTATACCGTATATTATTAACCCATATTCCATTTACTTTAATACCTATCTTAAGTTCTGCTAGCGTGTCTTGAAAAATGCTTTCAACGTATAGATTGAAGATAAGCGCGAAGACCTTTGTCTGACCCCTTCATCTGTATCATCACAATTTACAGAAAACCGCATTCGCAGAGCCCCTGGTAAGCTGGTACCGTAACAGCTTCCTAAGAAAATCCACCAAACCCATAACTTAAATCCGCATTAAAATTCAAATATAACTTGGGAGATAAATGGCAACATTGCTTGGTACAAACAAATGTTTATTGCTGCGCCCCGTAGTGATTTGTTATCATAACACATGCACCAATCAAATCAAAACCTATCAATAAAAACCGCATTAAAAGCGGACCAGTGGTTTTGGAGATAAATGGTTTGCACAAATATCATCCCACTACAAAGGTGGGTGAATAGAAAAAAGTGAACAAAGTAAACAACGTTGGTTAATTATATTTTTAGAAGAGTTTGACAAAAATTTAATTTTGAAATAGCCTGCAAAATGCATTTACATTTTTACAATGGTAGATAATTCATTTTTTTATTCAAATTTTTGTGCTTAAATGCAGATCGAACGACGGATGTGTGTGAGGTGTTTAATATTCATATTCGAAAGAAGAATTAATAAACGAATTGTACTCGAATATCACACATATAACAGCCGTTTTAGAAATATCAAATATTTCCATGTAAATCGCAATAAAGCTGCCAACACGTTCTGTACAAGCTCTATTAAAAAGTTTGAATTGATGCATATTTAAGAACCGTATCAGATAATCTAGAGAACCAATTGTTTATAAAAGCATGTTTTGAGCCATTATTTTATGTGGTGTTATATTCTAGGCGGGATCTGTTTTGGATTGGAAATTTTCCATAGGAAGCTATTTTTTGCTGGAATCCCTTCAGGATGTGCCCTATATCGATAACCACGATATGCGCAAGTCGCAAACCCTGTGCTAAATTTTTTATTTAACAAAATCTGAAAAAAAATTTTCATTTTTTTGCTCCTATATTCGTGTATAATTCGAAATATATTGTTTCAGAAAAAAAAATTAAAAAAAGTTCAAAGTTTCTTTCTTTAAGTTAACACAATATTTCATTAGTTAGAAATTAAAAAGTTAATGTTTATTGTTTAAAAATAGCAATAATTGGCAAAAAAAAGTACAAAAAATGAAGTTTATTCTTTAATAATTTTCGACCCTCCAAACTTGACTCCATATTTTGCCTAGAAAATCTTTTTAATGTGTTTAAAACGTGTGCTAAATTTCGTTAAGATCGGTCGAATAGTACTGGAAAAAAACCGCAAATTTTCAAATTCATACTAGGCCCTAAATAAGGCTCTCAGATAGTCGCCAATTTTTTTACATATAAAAGAAGGTTCAAACTTTTAAATCTTTTTTGTCAAATTAAAATCGGTCCACTAGAAGAGCCTAGAAACGCCTAGTGTTTTTTATCGATTCCTAAATTTTTAGAATTTTTGACCGCTTAGATCGCGTGATATTCAAGGACAAAGTTCGCGATTTCGAGTGCCACTTCCCATTCAAAGTATGTAAAACGTCCGGTGTCTTCAACTATTTTCAATTGTATTAAAACATTCTCGAGACAGAATTGGAAAATAAAACTAGGAGAGCATAGAATAATCTTTGTAGAATAAGTTAAAAAAATAAATAAATAATTGTTGACCATATTATACCTCGCTTGAACTACCTTAAGCAAGTAGTAAAATTTTTTAGAAAACCAAAAAAAAATCCAACAGATAACAAGACTGTTATTTCAATATGTAACAATTACTAAGGTATCGATTTTTAAATTAAGATGAAGAAGTCCAGACCTGGAGTGTCCAACTGTGAAACAATAAATATAATATTTGTCACGTAATAAATCGATTCAGCGAGTAATGTAATTGCTTTTTAGAGAGTTCACATGACATTATTTGCTATAATGTGAATTTCTTTGTACAAAATTACATTTCCGAGTGTCAGTACAATTTAATATATGTTTGGTGCTATACAGAGTGTCCAAAAACTTTTGAAAAAGATAAATCTGCAGAATTGAGTAAATATTTTGTCGATTTTACCCTAATTACCGTAGTGTTTAAATGCTCTCCAGATCCCGTTTCAGAGGGCGTCGTCAAGTCAGTTGTCTTTAAATATCTCTTAACCAACACAAGTTATACATGAATAAAAACACAAAGCCTCCCCCAGATAAATTTATTATAAGAGATTCGATTACAAAATTTCACCCGGAATGACAAAGAGAAACACAAAGAGACAAAGAACACGACGAAAATAAAAAACTTTCTAAAAATTAAAGTTCATTCACGTAAGGTAAAATCAAATACTAAATTGGGTGTGACGTGTAACCAGAGGCACCTCTGAAGTACACATGGATCCATTAGTTGAGACAAGACTGAAAAAGAGGGAAATTCTGCATTTATGTTGGATGACTGTCATCAGATGATATAATGATGGGTACGTGTTTTACATTCACTTAATATTTATAATTTTTATACACTGATGATGCTCATTTGAGCGAAACTGGTTGCTACTCCATCTTTTCTTAATAAATTTATCTGTGGGAGGCTTTGTGTTTTTATTACTATGTACCATTGGGACCCACATTTGGGTTATGGATAACCTACTTCGACTTGTTAAACAGGTGAAACTTGGTAGTATGTAGCATGAGGCAACAGGAAACAGGCATTTTTGAAAAAAAAATATTATGAACAAAAATCTAAAAACTTTAGACAATCTTTCAGTGCTTTTGTTTGAAATCATTTTTTTTATACTGCTTTTTAGAATATCAAGATTATGACAAAATGAATTTGGTTTTAATAGACCAAGAAACTCAAAAAGATTATAAAGTATTGTAACGGGATAACCGATTAAGAAAAGGACCTTTACTTGAAAGACTGTTTTTAGGTTATTTGTTCTAGAATATTCTTACTCTTTCTAGTGTTTATTGATTAGGTTCGATCATGTTTCTCGTCAATTCTAGAATGTTCATTTGTTCTATATAAGGAGATGTATGGCCAGTTAAGGGGAGTTCAAATATTTATTATCCAGCAGAGTTCTGTGTATCTTAACAATATAGTGAATAAATTGTGTGAAAGTCCCCATAAGTGTTTCAAATTAGTGTCAAGTGTAGGGTGAAGATACAAGAATCCCTGCAAAGAAGATATATGTGTTAATTTATTACTAAGGAAAAGAGGCTCAACTACCGAATAGTTTAAATTTTTGATAGAAATCTATTTTTTTTAATTTTTCAAATTTTTAAATCCGAATTTAAATTTGTTATCTATGCATGAATAAAGTCGAAGCAATGAAGCATTTTAATAGGAAATCTTTTAGGATAGGACGGACTGGAATGCGGTTTTTTGCACTTGCTTTCAAAAATTATTTATACCATTCCTACCTACTTTCTACTTAGTACAAACCGGAAGTTGCATTGCTGCAGCCAAAAATGCTTTGAAAAAATGCATTTTTTGAGACATTTTTTGGCAAATTTAATAACTTTGTAAATAAAAGTCAGAATTGGCCCAAGTTAGGTAACCAGGGGGTTTTGAGATCGCTGATCACGATTATGATGTGTAAATAATTGACCCCCCGAACACCTGGAGCTCAGGAACGTCATCTCCGGGGGACTATCCCGAACTTCATGCGAAGAAGGAGAGAAAATCGAGACCGTTTTTTGGGTCGCTGAATTCAAATATGGCTCCAGCAAACACCCCACGGACACCTGGTGCGCCCTAACCTGGATGCGGACAATATCTTCAAGAATTTTCCTAGAAATAGCGACAAAACCGAACCGAAAATCATTATGGGGGCATTTTGTGTGCGCTGAATCCGAATTTCATGTGGAAACGATCCCCCGAACACCTGGTGCGCCCTAACCTGGCTCTGAAAGTCATCCCCGAGGTTTTCCCAGACACAACTGAAAAATAGGAACCGACAATCGTTACTGGGGGTTTCTTGGGGCACTGAAGTCAAATATGGCACCGGCGAGCACCCCACGGACACATGGTGCGCCCTAACCTGGCTCTGGACGTCATTACCGAAGTTTTTCCAGACACAAGTCAAAATGACGAACCCAAAATTGTTAGGGGTTTTTTTGGGTCGCTAAATTAAAATTTTACGCCGAACATGCCCTCCCAACACCTGGTGCACCGCATGAATGTCAACTAAACCTGATATTTTAGAAACTGACGTCAATGTACTGCAATAACTGTATGGAATTGTTGATTCTAGTTAAAACATGTATGGAGGAAAGGAAGAGAATGAATAGACAGTCAAAGTTTATGTAATTGATATTGAACTCAAATCAAATAAAATCCAACCGTTAGTTCACCTAACCACATTAATCAATAACTTCGATTTTCTAATAGGCAACTAAATATCAAATTCTTCATCAAGTGACACATCCATAGTCTGCTCATTGTTTTCGTCATCGACTGATGTACTCATACGGGTAACATCTCCCTCATCTGAAGTCTCTGTCACAATAACGTTGTCAACTGAATATCTTTCAGTGTTGAGGCAAGTTGAACCTTCACAAAATTATGTTAGTTTTTATTTGGCGTAGTGGCAACACTATTCTACACAACTGTCACTTTTGTCACCGCTGACGTTTTACAGTCCGCAGTTGAGTTACGAGGAGTGTTTACTTTCGAGTTTACATTCTAAACTTTTTTAAGAGAGTTACACATAAATAAATGTATGAAATTATGAGACGATTTTCGGTTCGTATTGTCTCGTGAAAAACCTCGATGGCGGTCCAGCGCCAGGTTAGGGCGCACCAATTGTCCGTGGGGTGTTCGCCGATGTCATATTTGAATTCAGCGCCCCAAGAAACCTCACGTAACGATTGTCGGTTCGTCTTTTTCAATTGTGTCTGGATAAACTTCGGTGATGACGTCCAGAGCCAGGTTAGAGCGCTCCAGGTGTTCGAGGGGTCGTTATCCACATGAAATTCGGATTCAGCGCACACAAAATGCCCCCATAATGATTTTCGGTTCGTTTTTGTCGCTATTTCCAGGAAAATTCTTGAAGATGACGTCCGCCTCCAGGTTAGGGCACACCAGGTGCCGGTGAGGTGTTCGCTGGAGCCATATTTGAATTCAGCGACCCAAAAAACCCCGTGGTCTCGATTTTCTCTCCTTCCTCGTATGAAGTTCGGGATAGTCCCCCGGAGATGACGTTCGTCGACGTTCCTGAGCTCCAGGTGTTCGGAGGGTCAATTTACACATCATAATCATGATCAGCGACCTCAAAACCTAACTTGGGCCAATTCTGACTCTTATTTACAAAGTTACTAAATTTGCCAAAAAATCTCTCCAAAAATGCATTTTTTGGAAGCATTTTTGGCTGCAGCAATGCAACTTCCGGTTTGTACTAAGTAGAAAGTAGGTAGGAATGGTATAAATAATTTTTGAAAGCAAATGCAAAAAACCGCATTCTGATCCGTCCTATCCTAAAAGATTTTCTATATTTGATCTTTTTAGTGCTTCATTGCCTCGACTAATAATAAATTGAATAAAATTGCATTTTTGTACAAGCTTTTTACTATAATTTAACACTGGGATTTCAAATCGTTTAAATCATTGCACGTAATAATTATAATAAGGGGGTGCAAGATTTTTGAAAGTGAATGTATTATATTACTAAAACAAGTATTTAATAGTTTTCTTTAATTTTGAGTACCCATCTTTAAAATTATAAAAATTCTTATACATATATTTTTAACGTTCCTCAGCAATAATCTTTTCTTTTACTTTTTCAAGGCATATATTTATATAGTCTACTACCTAAGCATAAAATTTAGTATTCTAGATAAACCCAAGTAGGTAATTCCCAAAAATTGACTTCCGCAAAATTAATAAAACGCAATATCTAACTCACTGTAGAAGCACTAATGATGCTTTATTGTAGGATATCATCCGTGAAAAATAAATTACTCTCGTAACAAGAAATCGTTGTTAGTCGAAATGTTTCTTAGAACAATTGGTGTTCAGTTAATATTTAATAAGGAAATACAGTACTTTGATACTGTTTAATGAAGCAAACAAGGAAATGTTGGAGTTAAATGCAAGAATTCATCGGAGATTCACATCATTATTTCAAAACGTTAACTTATATTTCTTTTTCCACTGCCATTACTATTACGAGAAAAATGTGTTCCTCAAAACTATTGTATTCAATCTGTAGTTTATGGAATGGAATGAGCTTTTGATGCGTATTTATTTGATGACGAGAGGGTCACGCTATCATGCTCTTCTCTTTCTTTGAGAACAACGAGATTGAGGTACGGTTGTTCACTCTCTAGTATTATCTCTATATATTATTTTACGTAAAAGCACATACTAGACTGACATCATTACTACGTGTATTATAAAAAGGATTTTGTAACAACGCTATAATGACCCATTCGTAGATATCTTACTGACTCCTACAGAACAATTCGCTAGTAACTGAAAGCATAAAGAATAGTTAATTTTTATACTTGGTACGGCGAAGAAGAGTAAGCTAAAAAAAAGTATTCAAGTTTTTTTAGGTGGTTCACGGGTCACCTAGGAACTTTTATATTATTTCTTCAATTAATAATTCATGTCACCCACTCCAGCATCTTGGTACATTCTACTAGTTTGTACAGGTCTAAAGGATGGGTGTCATATGTTTGCGGAGGCACTCTAAAGTCTCCAAAAATTGACTTTCTCCTGCGATTCAGTTCCTCGCAATGGTACAACATATATTTAACTATTTCAGGTTCTCTACTGGATAATCTGCAGATTGGATCTTAGATAAATAGCTTCATGGTTTGCAGTTGTCCCTTGACCAGCGAATGGTACGTAATTAATCCTGTAATGACTAGTAACTGATTCCTGCTGGTATTGATTAGCTCTTTTGGGACACGTTTGTTCAATACACATTCTGCTGTGTGTTTGGCCAGAGATGTGTTCCCACTATTGTTGTGTTATTTACAAATCCAGGCTTTCATTTGTCTCCCGTCACTACTTTTTGGCACTCCTAGATATGGCTCTAGGAAGGTTCTTCAGGACTTAGATTACTGCTGTTGGATTGCCTCTCAGAGCTCCAGTTATGCCAAGACAAGCAAGTCTTTGAACATTGCGTAGCTTGTTGATCCACTGACAAATTTACATCAAGGAAATATTGGTTACAACCTCATATTTTATTATATAATCCCTATAAAATCAACAAGAAAATTAATTGATTATATTAACCAAGCAGACATAGCATTCCTACAAATAAATTTAAACTTTGCAAATTGATATTAAAATCACGTAATCCAGCAGACGTTACCTTTAAGGGTAATAAGATTAGAGCTTAAACAATTATTGAATAAAACCTTTGGCTTAATAAGCCTTTATTAAGCAAGTTTCTAGATATAGATAAAAAAAGCTTTCAATATTAGAATAAAAATAAATACTCTTACTAATTCAAAGATTGCAATAAAATATTTTTACAATATTTCCTAAAATTCATTGCCAATAAAAGCATGAAAGAGGAAAAGCAATAAAACCGGTTTATAAAAGAAAAAATAAAAAAAACAGTTCGGCTGAGTCAGTTTGATAACCAACCCTTTTGGATATTAAATGGACACATTTTGTTGTATTTTTGGCCACTATATGACGGTTGGTTCAACCATTATGATATAAATCCAGTATAAGATGTCTGGATTGAAAACCCACCAAAGTGGATTTGGCTACCAGTGGTTTTGCATTCAAGATGTTGGTTCCAGCTCTAATATCACCCCAAGGTACTTAATCTTTCCCATCACTTGTATATTTGAATCATTAAGTCTTAGAGGACTTACGCCTTGTAAGTTCATTCTTCTAGTATATGTTACAACCAAAGACTTTATAGGGCTTATGTTAAGCCTTATGGTCAAGGTTCATTCCAATACTATATTCAGAGCCTGCAGCATAAGTATTCGCGTTGCTTGATTTTGTTACCAGCGACGATCCCACTCAAGGAATTCTTCTGGAAGTCGTCAATTTTTTTTTTGAATTTATAATCCATACTATAGATCGGTCCTTAAACATAGCGCTATATAAACAACGCATTATATACTAAGGGGCTGATACCTTAACATAAATAAATTTGTTATCCACAAAAACTTCCTAAAGGGCGTAAAGCCCCTTGCTAGCTTGGTCGTGGCTTCTTTTTAGAGTTTAACCAGTATCCCCCAAACATGAAATATAGGGCGCCAAGTACAAACTAAACAAATTGTACACAAACACCCGTTTTAAATAACTTATTTAAATACTAGCGTACTCGGCGAACTTCGCATCGCCTAACACTAATGTTTTTTCCAATTTTTTTTTTATTTTACGATTAATTTTTTGTATTTTTTATCATATTTTCTCGTTAGTTACCAGTTTTTACTATTATTTATAGTACTTTGTAATTTATCGGTTAGGTATATTATATATTAACTTTGCCAGGTTAGTAAGTTTTGCTCTTTTAAATATATGAAATATCAACTGCGCCACCTTACGGTAGCGTCATAGTACTTAGTTATGTAAGAAAAACAACTGCGCCACCTTAGGGTAGCGTCATAATGATTAATTTCGTAATAAACGCGTCCGATCGCTGCAAAATTCAAAGTGCTATAGGGAAAATCGTGGCCTCCGATGCGCTATTTTTACTGTTTATAGGCACGCTTCCGCCGCCCCGGCCGGCCAGTACCACCGCAAGTGCTACGTCCCGCAATTTTAAATCTGTAATATCTTCGAAAAGATTCATTTAAATCTTATGCTGTAAAGGACCATATATAGACCAGTGCGGATGTGTAAAAAAACGTCTATATTTGGATGTGAGAGGTGGCATTCGGATTTTTTCAGAAAAAGTTGTGTGATAACTTCAATAATAATAATCTCGTTTCCTCCCTCTCAATCAGGTCCGGAACATTAACAAAAAAATTAAAATGTTTAAAAATAGTGAAAAATGTCGATTTTTTTCTACTTTATTTGCTTATAACTTTAAAACGATTTATTTTAAGGAAAAGTTGTAGAGAAATAAAAGTTGCCCCATTAAATTTCCTATAAAATACCATTGGTTAAAATTTTTCAAATTTATTACCTAGGCTGCAAAGTAGCAATAAATACAAAACAAAAGGGGTAAATGGAGCCTTTTTTATTCAATTTATTTCAACCATTTAGATTTCATGTATGACCTTCATAATTCGCCTAGAAAATCTTTATAATATAATAAAACAGTCCACTAAATTTCATTAAAATCGATTTAGTAGATTTCGCATAATAATTTTGCAATCTAAATTTTTTTAAAAAAATTGAAATCTCCCACAACAAAAACTAAACCATACAAAAGTTTGCTGATTTTTTGACATATAAAAGAGCACTCCACCTATCAAACTCACTTTACAGAATTAAAATTGGATTATTTGGGCGGCCTCAGGAATGTTTTAAAGTTATAAACAATTTTTTGGCTTATAAACAAATAGAATATCTCGGTAACTAATAATTTGAATTAAATTCAGAAAACGGCGTTAGAAAGAACTTGGAAAGACGCTTCTTTTTTAAAAAAAAAAGTTAATTTACAAGCAGTGGTTTTTGAGTTACAACCGGTCAAATTTGATCGGCATTTGCGACGAAGTTATAAACATTAGGATGATAATCTTTAAACCATTACCTTTCTCTTTCGGAGCTCCTTTTCGACAAAAACTTTCACATCTCCGAAATATCTATAACATATATTAAATATTAAAAACTATCGATATTCCGCGTGAAAATTCCAAAAAAAAAACAGGCTGAGGAAAATTGAATTTCAAGGTTCAAAATCGGTATGCGGAAAAAAAATACATTTTCTCAGCTTCCAATGGAGCAATTTTCTTCTTTTTTTTTTAATCCGATGTAACTCGAATAGAAAATCCCAAGTAACGCATAACCAAATCCCAAAGATGCTTTCATTTTGTTATAAATAAATTAATATATTTCTAACAAAATAAAACTACATATGTTTTCCTATTTTTTAGACATTTTTTTAGAAAAACTTACAAAACTTGTTGTACTTTTTAACATTTCAAATATAAATATTTCCATTTAAAAGCTCTATAATTATTTAAACAATCTTCGTTTAAACAAATTATAAAAAATCTTTTTTTTTTTTGATACACAAATAAAAATGAATTTCACAATAGTATTTTCTTATTAGATTTAAATAATTATATTAAAAAATTATTTGTTTTATACAGAAAGTATTTTTTTTCAATTTATGTAAAATTATTTGTTTTGGCTTGCTTTATTGCGAACTGGACTGAAAGAATCTTCTATGACCTCTTCAAGATCTTCATCTTGAAGTTGAAAATTACTCTCCAAATTTTCATATAACTCCAATATTAATTATTCACAACAAAAAGAATCAAAAAAACAGTCTTTACTTCACCAAGAAAATATTAACACTGATAACATACGCAACGACTTACATCTTCTAATCTCAACGAAAGTTTCGTAATTTCAAACATTGACCTTGAACATTTTTAAAAATATTACATAGATTTTAACTTAAAAAATATCAATATTTCTATAACAGCTTATATAAAATTTTATTTTTTATTTTTATCATAAAAAATGGAATAAAAAAGTTTTTTATAATTTAATAATTTGTTTAAACAAAGATTGTTTAAATAATTATAGAGCTTTTAAATGGAAATATTTATATTTGAAATGTTAAAAGGTACAACAAGTTTTGTAAGTTTTTCTAAAAAAATGTCTAAAAAATAGGAAAAAATATGTAGTTTTATTTTGTTATAAATATATTAATTTATTTATAACAAAATGAAAGCATCTTTGGGATTTGGTTATGCGTTACTTGGGATTTTCTATTCGAGTTACATCGGATTAAAAAAAAAAAGAAGAAAATTGCTCCATTGGAAGCTGAGAAAATGTATTTTTTTTTCCGCATACCGATTTTGAACCTTGAAATTCAATTTTCCTCAGCCTGTTTTTTTTGGAATTCTCACGCGGAATATCGATAGTTTTTATTATTTTAATATATGTTATAGATATTTCGGAGATGTGAAAATTTTTGTCGAAAAGGAGCTCCGAAAGAGAAAGGTAATGGTTTAAAGATTATCATCCTAATGTTTATAACTTCGTCGCAAATGCCGATCAACTTTGACCAGTTGTATCTCAAAAACCACTGCTTGTAAATTAACTTTTTTTTTAAAAAAGAAGCGTCTTTCCAAGTTCTTTCTAACGCCGTTTTCTGAATTTAATTTAAATTATTAGTTACCGAGATATTCTATTTGTTTATAAGCCAAAAAATTGTTTATAACTTTAAAACATTCCTGAGGCCGCCCAAATAATCCAATTTTAATTCTGTAAAGTGAGTTTGATAGGTGGAGTGCTCTTTTATATGTCAAAAAATCAGCAAACTTTTGTATGGTTTAGTTTTTGTTGTGGGAGATTTCAATTTTTTTAAAAAAATTTAGATTGCAAAATTATTATGCGAAATCTACTAAATCGATTTTAATGAAATTTAGTGGACTGTTTTATTATATTATAAAGATTTTCTAGGCGAATTATGAAGGTCCTACATGAAATCTAAATGGTTGAAATAAATTGAATAAAAAAGGCTCCATTTACCCCTTTTGTTTTGTATTTATTGCTATTTTGCAGCCTAGGTAATAAATTTGAAAAATTTTAACCAATGGTATTTTATAGGAAATTTAATGGGGCAACTTTTATTTCTCTACAACTTTTCCTTAAAATAAATCGTTTTAAAGTTATAAGCAAATAAAGTAGAAAAAAATCGACATTTTTCACTATTTTTAAACATTTTAATTTTTTTGTTAATGTTCCGGACCTGATTGAGAGGGGGGAAACGAGATTATTATTATTGAAGTTATCACACAACTTTTTCTGAAAAAATCCGAATGCCACCTCTCACATCCACTAAAAAACAGATCCGCCTTGGTCTAATAGATCTATGGTAAATTAAATAAATCTCACAGAATATAGGCACGGAAACAATAGTCAGGTGAATTCTTTAACTAAAACGATCCGATAGATCGTTACAAATTATGATTTTTTCGTGTTTTGAGATTAAATTTTTTCGTGGCATTTGCTACATTTGTTGCTAAAATAATTTGTGTTATTGAGGTGTTTCTATGATTTATTTAATATAGTTTGATGGGTTTACTCTTATAACTTTTGAACGGCTTGACCGATCGGAATAAACTAAAGAGCTTTCTAATGAATTCCATCTAACTTAGATTCCCTGTAAGTTTGAGCCGATTCGGACCGGTAGATTTCGAGAAATAAAAAAAGAACGAAATTTTTTTTTTGTAAAAATGATGTTTTTTGAGCAAATCTTTTTGGCTATTACATCGATTAATTTCATAACCTAATCAGCTCTCAAGCTCGAATGCCGTTTTGCAAATTGAAATCAGTTAATTCGTTCGTGAGATATCGTTGTCGAAAAATTTCAAAAAAGTGTGTTTTTTTAATAACTTTTTCGACCAATCGATTTTGCACTCCGAATAACATTTTTAGGTCTCAACAAAACGGCATCAAATGCCTTCTTGGAAATCAAAATCGAAGAAAGCGTTAAAAAGTTATGGCTTTTTAAATATTTCAAAAAAAACTCAAAAACGTCAAAATACGCCACGTTACTATAGCTTTGCGGTTAAAATTCGCGGGAAGTTGCAAGGATGGCATTTAAGGACAACCTCTTTTCGAATTTTTATTATATTAATAACAAATAAAAATAATAGTGCACCCTGTGTAGTATATTAATGGTATTAGTTTTCGATGATTCGAATAGTGATAGTGATGATTTAATTAATAATTCACAACTTGACTAAGGTCACTTTACTCTTGGTCACAGAAAAGCTGTTGAAAGGTAAGACAATTATATATTTTTATTTAAAATATATTCGAAACCCATTTTTTAGTTGACTTTTCTGCTCCAAATGCATTAAAAAATTCGCTTTCTTCGGAACTCTGAGTTCCGCAATTTTTTAAATTTTCTCCTTGATTAATAATGAATTTTCACTAATTTTATAAAATATATCAAGAGATTCTTACATATTTGTGGCTGTACAAATATTTCAATTACATAAACCATTAAGTTTAAGCATGTTTCAAAGTAAAACAACGTTTAGTTTTCATTGAAGAGTCCTTGTATGTAAAATTGAAATTGTAGAACTTAGTACAATCAATGTTCATTGAACTAGAATTAATGCACGTAGATTGCTTTTGGAATTAAGGAAGTTGTGAAATTTGTAAATCTGCAAATGTCTTAGAAAATGTTGGCAAGTTCTACTTTCTACTGAGAGTAAAAAGAATTTAACTATTAATAGTCTAGTTAGTAAGTGCTTTTTAGTATAATAGTATATTATTCAACGAGCGTATAATGGTAGCTATTATTCACGAAGATGAAGTTTACAACACGAGCCCGCAGGCGAGTGTTGTAAATCATCTGAGTGAATAATAGCCATTATACACGAATAGAATACTATACTTTGTCCACGACACAATTGCTATAATCACAACTTTAAAATACTAAATTTACGCTATAATTAATGTAATTGAAGTTTCAAATGTATTATATATGACTTACACTAACTACGATCTAAATTTAAAGATTAAAGTGTGTGTGTAGCTTAGATGTAGTGGTAAAAGGTAGGTCGATTCTTTATACATGTGTTTTGTTTGTTTACACCATTGACATATAAATACGGATTGAAATGTCAAAGGAAAATATAAAATTTGTCTAACATGAGTTATTTTCTTATAAAGTTTGGACATACGTTCTGTTGTGACGTCATGCAGTTAATAATGAACCATTATTCACTAGTGAATAATAGGTACTATTATTTTTTATGAAGCACTAGTATAATGAACGTTTTGTAGAACAGTCGTGGACAAAACTTTTTTACCGGCTCCTAAAAATAGGCTTAAGTTGTCATCCGGAACAGCATCTAAAAAGTTTTGGAAAAAATTCAAAATATGCTCGCAAAAATTACTTTTAACTGCAAAAACAAGAAAGCGAGTTTTTTTGCTTTTATCTCAGAAACTCTTTTAGGTAATTTAAAGCTACAAAAAGAGGAGGAAATTTTTTAAAAATAGTTCAAACTTTCGGAACTTTAAGATCAATATTTAAAATTTCTAAAATCGATTACTTGAGTTTGCGCAAGCAACCCCCCTTTCGAGCAAATTTTAGTTTGAAAAAATTCAGGAACTTAGAGGATAGATCAAGGAATAATAATTAACCGGCTAACAATTTTTATTGTTATTTTTTAATAAGCAATGCATTAGTTAATTGACAATTTCATGTAGCTTGAATATTAACATTGCAAGTACGATTATTGTTAAATTACAAGTTTAAGATTTTTCCCGTGGAACCATTCTTCATAGGCTTCAGAATAGATTCCCATCGACAGAATTCAAAAATTGTTAATCTTTACATTATTATTAACAATTTGGGTTGGTGACAAAAAATCATTACAAAAAACTTTTTTTAAAGTGGTATTTAATCGTTTTCCTATAAAAAAATTCGTTCTGGAAATATAATCTTTGATGCAAATTATGATTTAAAACAAAATATTGCTTTAAAAAATGATTGTTATTTGAAAACCGTTTTGTTAATTAACAATTTGTCACCAACGTAAATTGTTAATAGCAATTTGAAGATTAACAATTTTTTTAGTTCTGCTGACGGGAATCTATTCTGAAGCCTTGAAACAATGACTCCACGAATGGAAAAGATTTGTAGTTTAACAATAATCGCACTTGCAATGTTAATATTCAAGCTACATGGAATTGTCAATCAGACATACTGAATCTTGGCAGGAGTCAGATAAGAGTACTGGTGGGCCTGCTCACTGGGCACGGACCATTTAGACTACACCTTCGAAGGATGGGGATTCTGATACAGGAAGCCACCTCGTGCCGATTGTGCGCCACAGACGATGAGACGGCAACACACATTCTATTCGAGTGTGAGGCCTTGGATCATAAACGGTTCCTCATCTTTGGTGACACGAACTCTGAATCCTATCACCACCTTGAGGAACTAGTCACAGGACTCAAATCTCTTATAAAGGGAACTGCCCTGTGGCAACAGTAACTTAAGGAACTTGGGACACCTGGATTCAAGCCTACCTGAAGATCAGCCTGGTGTTGATTTTCAGCTGAACAAACTAGAGTCCTGCACGCATCAGGTGCATGTAAGGACTCCTGGTGCCGAACCTGGTCACAATATTCCCATAGGAAGCAGTGCTGAAAACATGGGCTCCACAGGAGAGACGATGCCAGGTTTACTTAGATTAGATTAGAATTGTCAATTAACTAATGCATAACTTATTAAAAAATAGCGACAAAATTTTTTAGCCGGTGGACTCTTATTCTTGTAAGTTCCACAATATTTTTAAATTAAAATTTTAATATTTAGTAGATATGTTTAAATAATAGTTTTTGTTGTAGTGCTCGGAGGAGGGATGG
Source organism: Altica lythri (assembly GCA_964028335.1). NCBI lineage: Eukaryota > Metazoa > Arthropoda > Insecta > Coleoptera > Chrysomelidae > Altica > Altica lythri. Next base: position 36,881,224 of record OZ034801.1, read on the forward strand.
CTTTTGCAAACCGTTTTCTGTATTTTCAGCTGTCGGTAAAATACTGAATATTTTTATAGATTTAAAATATCTCAATTAGTTTTTGAGATATAAGCAAAAAACTACAGGACAAAGTAGAACTGTAGCCAGATTTGAATAGTTTATTCTGTCATTTTCTTTTTAAAATATTTGCTTTCAAAAAATAAAACAACTATACCTCGATAGGCAATTGCATGTCACTGACGTCATTGTGACGTATATACAAGTGGAACCAATGCGAGGTTTGAATGAATCGTAGTTGCCAGCTTTAACTTAGAAAGACTTACTATCTTTGTCTTATTAACGCGCTATAGAAAGAGATACTTTTAAGACAAATGGCAAGTGGCGCTAGCGTTGTTCATTATGTTCTGCAGTGTTGCCATTTACGATTAATTCGAACCTCGCATTGGTTCCACCTGCATTTACGTCACAATGACGTCAGTGACATGCACTTGCATATTGAGGTATATAAACATATAAATACTTTCGCAAAAGTCGTACAGCGACACAAGAAGTGGAGACATGCCGAGAAGACACGGGAAGTACCGAGAAGAGGCGAGCGTACCTACCAAACTCGTGTTCTCGCTTGATCTCGCAGACACTCGCCGAGAATGTAGAGACACGGTTACAAAAAAAAAATGATAACGTAGTGGAAACATTTTCCATGCCACCAATATTCATATTTATAGCATTGAATCTAATTAATCATCTTGTGATGGCGACTGAACGTAATACAAAAAGGACTGCTAATAACCTCATGTTTAGAAATCAATAGTAAATAAGGATAATTTTTCGACGATTTAGTTTTTGTCAATTTTTTATGTAATCTGTTTTTCTTCTTTCAGCTGGTGTTTTTTTCAGTTTATTATAGTTTTGTAATTTTTGCGAGTACATTTAGATTTTTTTCTAATGTGATTCTGAATCACATGACACCGTAACCATATTACATATATCTAGTTCTTGCACGAAAGTTAATATTTTTACAATAATGTACATTTCTATATAAGTATACCATGTTTGTCAACTAAATAAACCTATTTAAACAAATTTATCAAATACCCAATCACATTTTAAAAAGTAGTTTTAATACTACGTCTTTGTGGTGCATCTAATGAGAAAGCGTCAAAAATAGAAACAAGAAATCACGTAGGTAACCTAAAGAAACCACTGATTAGCTTGCATTACGTTGCATTGAATTCGTTTCACATCCTACCAAGAAACCGGAGATGTTCGGTTGTTTACCAGGATTGTATTTAAGGATATAATAATACGATTGAATCTGCACGCGTTGCCACGAAAAACACAAGTAATGATAGTTGGTTGTAGAGAATATAACACAGTATGGGATAAGTTTGAACTAAATGGTAAAAATAGAGTTTTGGAAAATAACATGATGCGGTAATTTCATACAGCTTCAATTGAATCCAATTTAATATCTGATTTGTTTTTTTACCAACGATTAGTTGTTTACTTTTACCACTTAGGATGTATTTTATGATTTGGAACAATTTTCCATATTTTCACACTAGAACATCTTGTTTTTTATATTCCTAAAAATGCGTTTTGAGGTTCTTCCCAGTTTTAGCGCATAGATATAGTTCTAATATTAGTTCTTAAGTACTTGAACAGATATCTTTTATGAGAAACCTTTTCCTCAAAAATTTCAGACCCGTTCACTCAAAATTTGTTTAATCAAGATTTTTACCAACAAACACACTTAGCAACCTTTTTCCTACCCAAAGAAAAAGAACATGTAACAAAATATGTTACGCTGCAGTATGATTTTGTCATTTCTAATAAATTTTTATTAATTTACTGACCTATAACATTAATGAAAATTTTGCCTGTATAAAACACTGTGGGTTGAAACATGTCGCGTTGGTAAAATAAATAATGTAAATTTAAAGTAATAATTTCATTTTCAATATTATTATATACTTATTATGAAACTACACCATGTAACCGCTAAACAAATTTAACATAATTTACTGACGTTTTAATTATTTACGAAAATTTTGGATTAAATTATTAAACATATGTCTCATTTTTATTTTAAATAATCTCCAAACATTGTTTTGACAGATTTGTTTATTCAGATTATATTCTGTAAAAAATATTACAGTAATACAAAAGATTTTTCTGATAAAACGTCATTTATATTGGTTTACCATCGTCTCTAAATCAAAAATTGTAATTTAGGGAAAACAGTATGTAGATACAGTAATTGCACTGCGAAAGCCAGATGAACGCTTTACAGAAAGCGAAAAAGAACGAGCAAAGCTCCTGTTAGAAACCCACTTTCCTGCAGGAAGAATCACTTCAGGAAATACGAGGTACAAAACTTAAATACCAACTAGGGAAGACACTGCAATGTCAAAACATATATGCAGTGAAGAACAGCTGAGGTGGGCTATGAAGACCTTTTAGCCATTCAAAACCCTTGAATTGGACGGAATATTTCCTGCCCTACTACAACAAGGGCAGAAGGCAATCATTTCTCACGTGATCCGAATCAGTCGGAGTAGTTTTGAACTGGGATATATACCCGAAGTGTGAAGGAGGGCAAGAATCACCTTCATCCCCAAGGCAGAGAAACGAGACACTACACACCCTAAATCCCTTAGACCAATTAGCCTTACATCGTTTGTTCTTAAGACAATGGAAACAGCTGTAGACAATTATATTAGAACAGAAGTCCTGGAGCAGGTGCCACTGCAACCTCGTCAACATGCATATCAAGCGGGCAAATCTACGCGTTGATACAATTGACTGACGAAATTCAAGACACTCTAAACATAAAAGAAACCGTGGTATGAGCCTTTCTAGACATAGAGGGGGCTTTTGACAATACTCCACACGAGGCAGTCAAAAGAGCACTTAATGATAGAGGAGTAGGTTAGAACGACTTTCATCTGGTTGTCGCAATTACTGTCTACAAGGATTGCAGATATGAAGGTAAGCCAAGACACTATCTCCATCAATACGACCAGAGGTTGTCAGCAGCGGGGAGTTGCATCCCCACTCATGTGGAGTCTCGCCGTAGACAGTTTACTCTGGCAATTGACCGAACCAGGTATACCTTGCAAAGGTTATTTCGATGATGTAGTTATCCTCGCAAGAGGGAAATATGAAAACGTCCTCTGTGACATAGTACAAAGGAGACTGAACAAAGCAAAGTAATGGTGTGATTCAGTGGGACTCAATATCAACCCCACCAAGACCATGTTAGTAGCCTTTACACGAAAAAAGAAACCTAACTTAAAAACCATCGAAAACGAAAACGAAATAATGCACAAAGCTACAAAAGCCCTCATGGTGTGCTGTGCATAAACATTGCTGGGAAAAATTGGGTTTACTGGGACCCAATAGGTCTTATAATAGGTCGCAGGTGTATCTGTTATCCCAAACTTACTCATACATACAAACATAACTTAAGAAGTGAAAATAAAATGAAAAAGTGAAGAAAGGCAATAACTAAAATTGCGAATAAGACGAAATGAATTCGAACGGATAGTGAATTCCATGAATCGCAATCGACTTAAAGGAAATGATAAATTCAGAGACCATTCAAGAAGAGGTTTCAACAAGCACTGGAAACATGTCATTTAGTTTTAAAAATCGTAGTGATGGTTTAAAAATGGTAAATGTGGTTTTTTGATGAAAATACTGCTGAATATCAGTCTGAATTGAAGAAGCTTTTAAAAAATCAACAAAAAAAGATTACAAAGAGCTCTTACAGTTCGTCCGATGACATATCAGACGTCTTCCAGGAAAAAAAGAAGTATTAAATTATTAAAATATACAAAATAATATATCTTCACATATTCGTCGCATAATATAATTTTAGTCCGTCGTACTAAATATATTTGCATATAAAAAACACAGATTTAAATCTGTCATTTATTCTAAGAAAATACACATAAATACATTTATCTTTGAAAATAATTCAGAAACTGAAGCCACCAAATGTATCCTGGCAATATATCAACAAGATAAATGACAAACTTTTTAGTTTTGTACTTAAAATTCTGTGTCCGAGTTCAATTCGAGAGTTTAATTTCTTACTTTTCCTATTTGTATTATTTGTGTGATCTAAGACAGTGGCTTAACTAGGATTTATTTTATTTTACGTTTTATGTTTATTCCGTTGACCTATTTTATAACTAAGTTGCTTCTTGTTTAGGTACATTTATCAAAAATTTTTTGTTACAAAAATAACTCATACGAAGTTGCAAACTTTTCACATGCAATAAATTTAGGATCAGTACGATTCAAAATAAAAAAGCAGTAAATTTAATCGTGCATAAGTAAGAAAAGTCATTTCATAAGTTTATGAAGATGTTTTTTCAATATCAACCAGTCATCAAAATTATTTTTTCTGTTATTTTTTCTACACTTTTTGAAGTTATACTTCTATTCGTACACCCTGTATAAAAAGATTGTGTAGAGTTAAATGGGAAAAATCATTACATATGTAATGGTGTGAGTAAGAGAAAGAAAGAAAGAAAGAAACACTTATAATGTATATTGGTCGGTAAAAACAAAGATGAAATATATACCACATGTTATTAGTCATAACTATAAGTCCTTTGAATACCGTTTAAACATTCAGAACTAATGTATGAATATCATAGTGACGGACCACATGATTGTTTGACAGATTATTTTATAATTCTGTCACGTAAGTATACATATAAAGTTTAGCATTGTATATTAATTATAATATTCAGTAATGAGTATTGTATTGTAGTCTAAAATACCGTCACATGGTTGCAGTATATTTTGCTCCATGCTTTTAAGGTTGTTGGATACATAAACAGAGTTTTAACCAAAAGTCGAGGAAATAAAGCACCAAAACCTCCGAATTTTGTAACGTAAGATGGATCGGAATGCGTTTTTTTGCATTGGATTCGTTAAAGTATCAGGAAATTTGTCGCTATATTTTATAATGTAAAAATGGAAATTGCATTTCTGCATTCGAGAAAAGTACCTACATTCAGACAATAGAGAGAAAACTTTCAACTTGTAAGTATTGCTGAAAATGGGTTCAATTTATATATTCGGGGTTTTTGGAGTCGCTGCACACTAATGTCACGATTCCAAAAGTCTCCGCGGGACTTGGTGTCTAGGGTATTTACCTCTTCTTCTGGGGTTTTATGTAAATTCTGTACGAAATCAGTGCACACTTGGTACTCGGTGGTTTTTTGAGTCGCTAAATACGATTATAATAATGACGATGGTGTTCGAAACACCTGGTGCTTAAGACGGACCTCGTCTCCAAGAATTTTATGCAAATTCGATACAAAAAGAGTGTGCACACGGTACTAGAAGGTTTTTGGAGTCGCTGACCACGAATATCATATAGAAGTATAACTTCTGCCGGCAGTCCCAATGACTGCCACACTAGTTTTTCTTTGTCTCAAACATATAAAAGATTAAAGGACACATTAAGGTAAATAAAAAATTTCGGTATATTGTTTTACCGTCGCACCAGCATTATTTTACTTTCATAATTTTAAAAAAATAAGATTGTGAAAATTTCACTCGTAAAATTTTTTTTGGAGGTTTATAAAAAATTAGTTGTTTAAACTAAAAAAGTAGAATATATTCATTTTCGGTTTATTTAAATTAAATGAAGTAATAGCTGGAATTGAAGAGTTTCTATTGTAATTTTAAATCACTTTTTGTATTTTTTTTCATCTACTTTTCCACCGTATATAAACAAAAATAGTAGAATCACTTGTAACGTTAAAACGTCCTAAAGGCTGTGAGTTACCTTTTAAGAGTTTACCAGTTTCCCCCAAACATGTAATAAAGGGCCCCAAAGTACAAACTAAACAAATTATACTCAAACACCCGTTTTAAATGATTTATCACTGCAAATATTTTATCTTTAATTCACCACAAGAGACGTCTCTGGAGAAAATATAAACGTTCCAATTGTTTAAACGATTTCACAGAGCAGGAACGATTTTCCAAAACTGTTGCCAGAGCTATAAAACAAGTTAGACATGATTACGAGGAAGCAATTGCCAATACAGACAATCCAAAAAAATTGTATAAATACGTACGCTTCAACCTTAATGCAAAAGTGAGCATTCCTCTTGTAAAAACATCTGACAGCAATATGTGCTTTACTGACACAGAAACAGCTGAAGTACTGGCCGACACCTTCCTATCTGTATTTACTGATGAACCAGATGTTTCTCTACTGCGTCATCCAAACACCACGAGAATAGAGCACTCTTCAACAAATGTTAAATTTACTCCTGAAGTAGTGAAGAAACATTTGTTAAACTTAAAAGCATTTTCTTCCTCTGGATTGGATGGTGTAAGCTCATTTTTATTGAAGAAATGTGCAAATGAACTATGTACCACACTTTCTAAGATAATGTGCACCTCATTCGCCTCATCTCGTTTACCACAAGCGTGGAAAGTATCTTCGATAACTGCAATATTTAAAAAAGGTGATAAATTAAATGCCACCAACTATCCGCCGATTAGCCTACTTTCAATTCCTTCTAAAATTATGGAAGCTGTAATTGCAGATGAAATTTCAGATTTTGTTACTCAACACCAAATTATCCCTCAAGAACAACATGGATTCGTTAAAGGTAAATCCACTACAAAAAATTTGCTTGGATGTATAAATGACTGGACAAAAGCTCTTGACTCAAAATCACCTACTGATATAATATATTTGAATTTTGCTAAAGCTTTTGACCGTGTTCCGATTAAAAGACTGTTATACAAGCTTGAATTTCTGGGTGTTCGGGGAAAGCTACACGATTGGATTAGTGATTACATGACAAATAGAACTTTTAAGGTGAAAGTTGGTAAATCGTTTTCATCTGAAAAACATGTACTTAGTGGTGTTCCTCAAGGTTCAATTCTTGGCCCCCTTCTTTTTATTATATAGGTACTCAAGCGACTTATCTTGCCAGATTAGTAATACTAAATCCTTCTATGCAGACGATACGAAAATATACGTAAATCCGTTTACAAATTACAATTCTTTGCAAGAACACTTAAACTCCATACAGCAATGGTGTGATAACTGGCTCCTACCTCTGAATGTGAATAAATGCGTGGTACTACATCTTGGGAAAAACAATCCTTGTTTGCAATACTCTATCGGAAACCACCCACTTAGTAATGTCACATCGCATGTTGACTTAGGGGTTACTATCACCTCTGACCTAACTTGGTCGGAACATATTCTAAAGACTAGTAGACGTGCCAACTCAGTCATTTATATGATTCAAAGCACATTCTCACAAGTGTCGTTTTCCACTTCAATAAAACTGTATAAAACGTATGTGCGCCCAATCATGGAATATGCCGGCACCGTATGGTGTCCGATATTAGTGCGCGATCAAACAATACTTGAAAACGTACAACGACGTGCAACGCGAATGGCGTTTGGGCTCAACCAACACCGTCCTTCGTACGAAGAAAGATTAAATGCTGCCAACTTACCGTCGTTCGCAAACCGTAAAATTCGGGGTGACTTAATAATAACTTTTCGCGCCTTGCAGTTTAATTACGCCGGACCGTTGAGTGAAAAATATATTTCACTCAACGGCCGGACTTAGTCAATTATTTTGTGTAAATAACAACGATCGCCTGCGTGGTCATCAGTTCAAGCTCCGTAAAGAGAATTTCCAAACCAGATGTAGGCAGTATTTCCTTACAAATCGAGTGTTCTCTATTTGGAATGGTCTTTCTAAAGAAACTGTTAGTGCTCCATCAGTGAATTTGTTCAAGAACAGAATAGATGAACAAATTTTTAGCTAAGTGTATATTATGTTTTCTACAATACATTGTTTTGTTATTAGGCTTAATAGGACCTATGTCCTCAGCCTTAAATTTATATTAATAACTAGCGGCCGCCCGCGACTTCATCCGCGTCGACTTTAGTTTTTTTGCCACCGAGTTTCATACAAATTTGCAACCCCTATTTTAAATCCTTAGGGATGGAATTTAAAAAAGTAATTTCTTAGTACACCACTACGTAATAAAACAAATTTATTCTCGAATTTACAAGACTATACGCGTCTATCGACAGTGCCATGTCGGCCAGCAGCAGCGTGCTACCGTCTCACCGCTCCACACACACCGCTCAGTAAAGCGCGAGTGGTATCTATCAGACTATTATTATTTTAAAACTCTAAAAACTTGCATGCTATATGCATGCAAAATCTCCCGATCGGTATGAAATTGACAAAGCTTTATACAAACTTTCATCCCTATTTTATCCCTTAGGGGAGGAGTTTATCAAAACCCTTTCTTAGGGGATGCCTATGTCATAGTAGCTATATGCATGCAAAATCTCAGCCCGATCGGTTTAAAACTGACAGAGTTTCATACTAACTTTCATCCCCTATTTTATCCCCTTGTGGGTAAAATTTATCAAAATCCTTTCTTAAGGGATGCCTACGTCATAGTAGCTACATTCATGCAAAATCTCAGCCCGATCGGTTAAAAATTGACAAAGTTTTATACAAACTTTCATTCCCTTGTTTATCCCCTTAGGGATAGAAATTATCAAAATTCTTTCTTAAGGGATGCCTACGTCATAGTTGCTATATGCATGCAAAATCTCAGCCTGATCGGTTTAAAATTGACAAAGTTTCATACAAACTTTCATCCCCTATTTTATCCCCTTAGGGGTGGAATTTATCAAAATCTTTTTTTAGGGCATGCCTACGTTAGAGTAGCTATATGCATGCAAAATCTTAGCCCGATCGGTTTAAAATTGACAGAGTTTCATAAAAACTTTCATCCCCTATTTTATCCCCTTAGGGGTAGAATTAATCAAAATCCTTTCTTAGGGGATGCCTTTGTCATAGTAACTATATGCATGCAAAGTTTCAGCCCGAACGGTTTAAAATTGACAAAGTTTTATACAAACTTTCATCCCCTATTTTATTTCCTTGGGGGTGGAATTAATCAAAATACTTTCTTAGCGAATGCCTCCGTCATAACATCTACCTCCATGCCAAATTTCAGCCCCATCCGTCCAGCGGTTTGAGCTGTGCGTTGATAGATCATACAAACTTTCATCCCCTATTTTATCCCGTTGGGGGTGGAATTAATCAAAATCCTTCCTTAGCGGACGCCTACGTTATAACATCTACCTGCATGCTAAATTTCAGCCCCATCCGTCCAGGGGTTTGGGCTCTGCGTTGATAGATCACTATATCAGTCAGTCAATCAGTCAGTCAGTCACCTTTGAGTTTTATATATATAGATAGCGGCCGCCCGCGACTTCATCCGCGTGGACTTTAGTTTTTTTGCCACCGAGTTTCATACAAATTTGCAACCCCTATTTTAAATCCTTAGGGATGGAATTTAAAAAAGTAATTTCTTAGTACACCACTACGTAATAAAACAAATTTATTCTCGAATTTACAAGACTATACGCGTCTATCGACAGTGCCATGTCGGCCAGCAGCAGCGTGCTACCGTCTCACCGCTCCACACACACCGCTCAGTAAAGCGCGAGTGGTATCTATCAGACTATTATTATTTTAAAACTTTAAAAACTTGCATGCTATATGCATGCAAAATCTCCCGATCGGTATGAAATTGACAAAGTTTTATACAAACTTTCATCCCTATTTTATCCCTTAGGGGAGGAGTTTATCAAAACCCTTTCTTAGGGGATGCCTATGTCATAGTAGCTATATGCATGCAAAATCTCAGCCCGATCGGTTTAAAACTGACAGAGTTTCATACTAACTTTCATCCCCTATTTTATCCCCTTGTGGGTAAAATTTATCAAAATCCTTTCTTAAGGGATGCCTACGTCATAGTAGCTACATTCATGCAAAATCTCAGCCCGATCGGTTAAAAATTGACAAAGTTTTATACAAACTTTCATTCCCTTGTTCCCCTTAGGGATAGAAATTATCAAAATTCTTTCTTAAGGGATGCCTACGTCATAGTTGCTATATGCATGCAAAATCTCAGCCTGATCGGTTTAAAATTGACAAAGTTTCATACAAACTTTCATCCCCTATTTTATCCCCTTAGGGGTGGAATTTATCAAAATCTTTTTTTAGGGCATGCCTACGTTAGAGTAGCTATATGCATGCAAAATCTTAGCCCGATCGGTTTAAAATTGACAGAGTTTCATAAAAACTTTTATCCCCTATTTTATCCCCTTAGGGGTAGAATTAATCAAAATCCTTTCTTAGGGGATGCCTTTGTCATAGTAACTATATGCATGCAAAGTTTCAGCCCGAACGGTTTAAAATTGTCAAAGTTTTATACAAACTTTCATCCCCTATTTTATGTCCTTGGGGGTGGAATTAATCAAAATACTTTCTTAGCGAATGCCTCCGTCATAACATCTACCTCCATGCCAAATTTCAGCCCCATCCGTCCAGCGGTTTGAGCTGTGCGTTGATAGATCATACAAACTTTCATCCCCTATTTTATCCCGTTGGGGGTGGAATTAATCAAAATCCTTTCTTAGCGGACGCCTACGTTATAACATCTACCTGCATGCTAAATTTCAGCCCCATCCGTCCAGGGGTTTGGGCTCTGCGTTGATAGATCACTATATCAGTCAGTCAATCAGTCAGTCAGTCACCTTTGAGTTTTATATATATAGATAATAATAATAATAATTACAAATATCATAATTTCCAAAAAACAATTAATTAAAGAAATAAAAATATTGAAAACGAGGATTAATTAGGTTAATTAAAGAATGAATTATTCTCTTATCTCATTAATCATCGGAAACCCTTGGATTGACTCAGATGTTTCGATGTCGGTTGTATACAAATGATTTTCGTTCCAATTTTCAAAAGTCTGTACGAAATTCGGGATTAATATTCTCCTCCTATTTCTCTTCAAAAAGGCTGGAACTGTTAGAATATGGTTATAGTTAAAACACTCGGGTGTACCTCTTCGGATAAATTTGGATGAACCCTTAATAGAAAGGAATTATCACAAATCAATCCCTTAATGAATTTACAATGAAGTAAAATCAGTTTCTAGCAAAATCGGATGTTTTCATTTACTGAGAGTCAATTAATTCTTAAAGCACGTATGAAAACCGGCCCTGCCTTTGATGCTAATAAATAAACTTATTGACATATTTTTGAACTACAACTATTAAACTAATTCTCATAGATATAGACACGGTAACAATAGTCGGCAATTTTAAAGAAGTGTTTATTTAATAAAAAATGGTAATTTTAAATTAAGCTACAAAAAAGTTAAATAATTAAGAAAGAATACGGTATATCGATAGATTACTTCCTAAATCAGTAGATCTACCCAAAAATCGATAGGGTTGGCATCGCTGCTTACCAGTTCTCACAAAACGTCGGCAAACTGCAGCGAAATGTGGTACAAAGAACTTTAAAGGTAGCAAGCAAAGTGATTCTAATATTCATGTCTATATACAGTCACTTTAATATAAAGAGTTAAAAAAATTGTAATTGGAAAACTTACTTTTTTGGTATAATAGGTAGGTATATTTAACTGAAAAAAATCCTTAATTTTCCAAAGATGACTCAAGCAACGCGCATAAAACATCAACTTTAGGGGAGTTTATAAACTCTGGGTTTAAAATATTATTTAAACCTAGTTGTACTCGCAACGTCGGCGTCGTTCGCGTGGCGTGTGATTGTTGTATAAAAATTTCTTACCCCACCCCATTTAAGGAATAGGAGCGAATTTTTATACACCAGATATTAAGTTGAAAGAAGACAAATACGTCTTTGAAAACCGCATTCGAATAGGATCAGTAGTTTTCATGTGATGCGCGCACAAACATACAGACACACACACACAAAAAAAATCTAGCCACATTTTTGTGTTCTATTTCGATGTACCCGCGACGTCATTCGCGTGGCGTGTTGATTTTTGTATAAAAATTTCTTTCCTCACCCTCCTCCATGTATAGATTTTGTTTTTATATATAATGAATGCCAAAGAAAACATTTACCACTACATATAAAGAGCCTTAAAGAGAACTTAACCTCATTTTTTTTTTAATTTTTAATTTAATTTGATAATAGTGATATCAAAAATACATTTATTTACTTGTATAATTTGTTACTAAATAAGCAATATCTATCAAACTATCTCTTATATTTAGGTTTAAGTTTATTGCGTGTATATTTAGACACTACGATATATTGGCTATTCCTTTTCATTGAATTTATTGTTGATGTTAAAATGTTTTTTTAATTTACTGTGTTTTAATATGTCAAGAAGATTAATTATTATTTTTATATACGCGCTAATAAGCAAACAGATTTATTCCTTATACACGTACCGCACAATTTTTATTTAATAAACAGAAAGTATAACGTATATGATCAAAGAGAACAATATTTCTATTCCTTATTATAAAATTGTTTTCCTGACAGGCAAATCAAGCATATAATCTGGAGTTCGCGAGAGTGTTAAAAATTTATTACACCACATATTTATATGTCAAACATGAATTTTAGCGCCCAACATATTTGATATAAACCCAGTATTAAAAGAATATATTAGCCAAAAATATTTTTAATTTTTAACGAATTACCTACTAACGTATGTAAAACACGCTAAGAAGGTTAAAAATTAAACAGTGGATAACTAAAGAAAATAAAAAGGCCAGAGTATCAAACATACAACTTAAAATGTTCTATTTCGCCCAAGGAAACATTCGTAAGTAGCTAATACGGCTATCGGCTATTCAAAACTTTCCTTGACTTGTCACTCGTTTGTTTTATCCAGTCAGGTATGATTCGTAATAAAAAATCGTCCCACTGATTCTTAAGTAATTTTGATAATATGAGACATTTATATATAATCTTGCACTACAGTTGTTTGTTTTTCATTCCTTTATCAAACTGTGATATCAAAATAATTGATCACGAAACAATTATTGTTCTTTTCTGAATTTCTTTATACACAGAGCTAGCGGTTATTAAGGCCTACCAGATTTAACCGTAGAAAAAAATACTCGAAAATAAAAACCAAGTTAGTTAGTTTATTCAGGCTTGTGAGAAAGGACGTAGCCGAGTTCCTCCCCGCGGTCACTTTCTGACCTGCGCTACTCCTAATAACAGACGAGTTCCTCCCCTGGCGTTCGTGGAAATTGAAATCCAAATTTAGGTTATTAAAACAGGTGGCGAAGTAAAGAATTTATTTAAAAATATTACATAGGTAAATTGTAGTAACATATGGCATGTACAAATTCAAGACTATTTATGGTTCCATTTGTAAAACTATTCATTAGACTTTGCATAGAATTTTGTCTTTTTCTTACATTTGATCTAATATTTTTATTCTGATGTGCGCTGTTTATTTTAGCATATGTAAAAGTTTGAAAACTTAGCAGTGTTTGTAAGAATATAAAAATTGATGGATGGCTGGAATCAAAATTACTTTTGAAATGAGAATGAAAACTCTCATAAGCATTTGTCGTGGGAGTTGCACTAGCCGAAAAAGCGGCCCACATATGTGGACTGAAACTACACTGTTCTCCTATATAATTATCGACTAGATAATCAGCAAATAATGTTAAATTTTCGGACACAGGCATTATTTCCAGAAGTTCTACGAAGCCTAAGTAAGGCAAACCAAAAATGTGATGTATCCATCTTCCTATTTCCGACGTCTTATCCTTATAAAAATTAGATAAACCTAACTTCTGGATCTTACGGTACCATGATTGTTTTATATGAAATAAACAGCCTCTTACTTTAACTAGAGGAAATATTTCTCTCAGTGCAATATGCATTGATTTTTCGAAGTCTGCATATACATCTTTTGGTTCCAATGAAAGACCAAGATTTTTACATTCGTCTTTAATAAATTTCCACATATTGCAATATGTTAAGGAACTTTTGTTAGGCAGAAGAACAAACACTAAAGGCACATATTGGCCACTAGCGGCCGCCCGCGACTTTATCCGCGTCGACTTTAGTTTTTTTGCCACCGAGTTTCATACAAATTTGCAACCCCTATTTTAAATCCTTAGGGATGGAATTTAAAAAAGTAATTTCTTAGTACACCACTACGTAATAAAACAAATTTATTCTAGAATTTACAAGACTATACGCGTCTATCGACAGTGCCATGTCGGCCAGCAGCAGCGTGCTACCGTCTCACCGCTCCACACACACCGCTCAGTAAAGCGCGAGTGGTATCTATCAGACTATTATTATTTTAAAACTCTAAAAACTTGCATGCTATATGCATGCAAAATCTCCCGATCGGTATGAAATTGACAAAGTTTTATACAAACTTTCATCCCTATTTTATCCCTTAGGGGAGGAGTTTATCAAAACCCTTTCTTAGGGGATGCCTATGTCATAGTAGCTATATGTATGCAAAATCTCAGCCCGATCGGTTTAAAACTGACAGAGTTTCATACTAACTTTCATCCCCTATTTTATCCCCTTGTGGGTAAAATTTATCAAAATCCTTTCTTAAGGGATGCCTACGTCATAGTAGCTACATTCATGCAAAATCTCAGCCCGATCGGTTAAAAATTGACAAAGTTTTATACAAACTTTCATTCCCTTGTTTATCCCCTTAGGGATAGAAATTATCAAAATTCTTTCTTAAGGGATGCCTACGTCATAGTTGCTATATGCATGCAAAATCTCAGCCTGATCGGTTTAAAATTGACAAAGTTTCATACAAACTTTCATCCCCTATTTTATCCCCTTAGGGGTGGAATTTATCAAAATCTTTTTTTAGGGCATGCCTACGTTAGAGTAGCTATATGCATGCAAAATCTTAGCCCGATCGGTTTAAAATTGACAGAGTTTCATAAAAACTTTCATCCCCTATTTTATCCCCTTAGGGGTAGAATTAATCAAAATCCTTTCTTAGGGGATGCCTTTGTCATAGTAACTATATGCATGCAAAGTTTCAGCCCGAACGGTTTAAAATTGACAAAGTTTTATACAAACTTTCATCCCCTATTTTATGTCCTTGGGGGTGGAATTAATCAAAATACTTTCTTAGCGAATGCCTCCGTCATAACATCTACCTCCATGCCAAATTTCAGCCCCATCCGTCCAGCGGTTTGAGCTGTGCGTTGATAGATCATACAAACTTTCATCCCCTATTTTATCCCGTTGGGGGTGGAATTAATCAAAATCCTTTCTTAGCGGACGCCTACGTTATAACATCTACCTGCATGCTAAATTTCAGCCCCATCCGTCCAGGGGTTTGGGCTCTGCGTTGATAGATCACTATATCAGTCAGTCAATCAGTCAGTCAGTCACCTTTGAGTTTTATATATATAGATAGCGGCCGCCCGCGACTTCATCCGCGTGGACTTTAGTTTTTTTGCCACCGAGTTTCATACAAATTTGCAACCCCTATTTTAAATCCTTAGGGATGGAATTTAAAAAAGTAATTTCTTAGTACACCACTACGTAATAAAACAAATTTATTCTCGAATTTACAAGACTATACGCGTCTATCGACAGTGCCATGTCGGCCAGCAGCAGCGTGCTACCGTCTCACCGCTCCACACACACCGCTCAGTAAAGCGCGAGTGGTATATATCAGACTATTATTATTTTAAAACTTTAAAAACTTGCATGCTATATGCATGCAAAATCTCCCGATCGGTATGAAATTGACAAAGTTTTATACAAACTTTCATCCCTATTTTATCCCTTAGGGGAGGAGTTTATCAAAACCCTTTCTTAGGGGATGCCTATGTCATAGTAGCTATATGCATGCAAAATCTCAGCCCGATCGGTTTAAAACTGACAGAGTTTCATACTAACTTTCATCCCCTATTTTATCCCCTTGTGGGTAAAATTTATCAAAATCCTTTCTTAAGGGATGCCTACGTCATAGTAGCTACATTCATGCAAAATCTCAGCCCGATCGGTTAAAAATTGACAAAGTTTTATACAAACTTTCATTCCCTTGTTTATCCCCTTAGGGATAGAAATTATCAAAATTCTTTCTTAAGGGATGCCTACGTCATAGTTGCTATATGCATGCAAAATCTCAGCCTGATCGGTTTAAAATTGACAAAGTTTCATACAAACTTTCATCCCCTATTTTATCCCCTTAGGGGTGGAATTTATCAAAATCTTTTTTTAGGGCATGCCTACGTTAGAGTAGCTATATGCATGCAAAATCTTAGCCCGATCGGTTTAAAATTGACAGAGTTTCATAAAAACTTTCATCCCCTATTTTATCCCCTTAGGGGTAGAATTAATCAAAATCCTTTCTTAGGGGATGCCTTTGTCATAGTAACTATATGCATGCAAAGTTTCAGCCCGAACGGTTTAAAATTGACAAAGTTTTATACAAACTTTCATCCCCTATTTTATGTCCTTGGGGGTGGAATTAATCAAAATACTTTCTTAGCGAATGCCTCCGTCATAACATCTACCTCCATGCCAAATTTCAGCCCCATCCGTCCAGCGGTTTGAGCTGTGCGTTGATAGATCATACAAACTTTCATCCCCTATTTTATCCCGTTGGGGGTGGAATTAATCAAAATCCTTTCTTAGCGGACGCCTACGTTATAACATCTACCTGCATACTAAATTTCAGCCCCATCCGTCCAGGGGTTTGGGCTCTGCGTTGATAGATCACTATATCAGTCAGTCAATCAGTCAGTCAGTCACCTTTGAGTTTTATATATATAGATAGCGGCCGCCCGCGACTTCATCCGCGTGGACTTTAGTTTTTTTGCCACCGAGTTTCATACAAATTTGCAACCCCTATTTTAAATCCTTAGTGTCTGCATCATTAACTAACAAGAAATTGTTATTGCTTGTAGTTTTAATCTGCATTGCATTTACAGCATCATGTACATCTGGATACATATTTTTTCTAAAATGTTCAATAGAACGCATATCAATGCTATCTGAATTATGTGCTTGGATTTCTCGGTGTATTAACTTCGCTGGCCTCTCACAAATATCTGCTTGAGCTTTTCTTTTCACACTGTTGTTAATTTCTTGTTTTACTATAGACGAATTATCAACATTATGATTATGCCCTAATTCTGCTTTAACTATTTTGTTTTTTGTAATATAAAAAATACATATATGCTGTTAATTGTTTTGTTGTCCAATTGTTATATAAAAATTACCTTCAGTGTGTAAATACGCAGTACAAAATTTTTGCACGCATCTCCAACGTAATCGGTGGTTATTCAATTTTTTAGCTAAACAAAATTTCGCACCATTCACTACGAACATTTGTTGACCTTTTTCACTTAGTATATTTTTCACTTCCATGCTAATCAATTGAAAGAAATACGTAAACTAAAATTTTGTTGTTTATAAACATTCTTAGTTTATGAAAGTCATTAAAGGATTAGGGATTCCCTGTAATCCCCTAGCCCTCACTACCTGTTGGTGATGGGTGATTTGGTCCCCGCTACCTGTGTTAATCCTTTGGTAGCCAGGCACTTCGATAATCCGGCTGGTAATTTCGCCCCCAAATTAAAATATAATTATTTCTGCTTCTTGGAAATTTTTAGGAATAACAGGTAGTTTAGACGGATATAAACCCTTATATTATTATAATTTGCAATCATTTGAATTATTACTTAGTTTGAGTACGTGTGAATTGTTGGGAGAAAGCAAATTATGGAGGTGAAAATTATTAAAAGTATTCGTGGCAAGGATTTACTTGTAGTTAACGGTTACAAGTTTAATTTCCACAAAAAACTGAAAACTTCAGAAGAAACTTGTTGGAAATGTACCAACAGAAAATGTAAGGCCTGTATCTATACATTAGGTGTATAAGTGCAATATTCGTGACTAAAACTTCATCCGAACACTGTCATCTTGCGGACATTTCAACGTTAAAGGCAAACAGTTTCTGCAGTTTGCAAGAGAAAAGCTGTTGACGATATTTCTGAAAAACCGTCAAAAATTATACGTATGGCATTGAATGAAAATTTACCAGCGACACTAACAACCAGGGACGTCGAGTACGTTAGGAAGAATATGTATAAAATAGTCGACGTAAGTTTATACCAGCGCTTCCGAAAAATATTAACGATTCATTTTACAAAGAACATCCAAATATAATAACATTTCTTGAGAAATTAAATGAATTCCAAATCGAAACTTATATCAAGTTGCAAAGTTGTCATTTGAAACATTATGTAAGAGACCCTAAAATTAGAAATCGTCAAAAATTTATTGAAAACCTTATAGAAAAATACAAAAACTCTGAAATAGATAGAACTCATTTTTTAACATGTATTTCATTTAAATGTGTAAAATTTTGAAATTCTCATTTGTGTAAAAATTATTTATATGTTCATGCCATAGAGTTGAAATTAAAACCTTTAAACTATTTTCATGTTTTGATTTTATTTCTTCTCTGAACCGAAAGCATATACCTGATTGCGGGGACGAAATTACTTGTAGGGAATTTATACCTGTCAGCCATGGGGACCAAATTACCTTTTGAAATTTCGTGACGTCATCTTTGGGGACCAAATTACCAACTCCGTACCTGTTACATCGTACCCAAATTTTCGACCGCGGGGAGGAACTCGGCTGCGCCCGTGAGAAAAAACATATGAACGATATAAAACAATCTTCAAAATGTATGATGAAGAATGTGTGCGTTTGGCAGAGGATAACTCGATAATTTTGACTGCCCTGATGTCTGTTAAACAAAGAAAAATGTTGTAACTTTAATGAGTGGTCATAATTAATGCAAATATAATTAAATTTGATTTCAAGTACGAAATATTAGACGCTAATTTTAATTATACAGGGTGTCCCAGAATTAACTACGGAAACTTCGTATACGTATTCCTTGATGACAAATAAGTAGGGTCTTTCCTATAAAAAAAATTTTTTTAGAGACTCCTGTCAGAGTTATAACCCTTTAACTCTTTAAATGGTAAATTGTGCGCTACTTGATCGCGATACACAATACTCAATTGACATGGCCCTACATTTTATTTTTTTACTCCAAACCGAAACGATTTCGCAAAAAACGACAAGGAACAAAAAAGTTTCTAAATAATCAAAACTTCCTAAAATAATTTTTTGTTATTGCAAATATTAATTGCTAAGAAAGTTACAAAAAAAATATTAAAAGGGGTTCCTTGATTTGCACCGTTAGAATGGGGTAGGGCAGGTGAAAAGTGGCAGGAGAAATGCGTCTTTATAAAAATGATGTTCACCCAAATTTTTAATTTTTTATCTTGGACCAATCAGAAGATATTAAATTAAAACAGTATTTTACCACCCCTCTTTAAAGGGTTATAACTCTGACAGGAGTCTCTAAAAAATTTTTTTTTATAGGAAAGACCCTACTTATTTTTCATCAAGGAATACGTATACGAAGTTTCCGTAGTTAATTCTGGGACACCCTGTATATGAGTGTTAAAATATTAGGCTTTATTATCCCATAGTATAATAAGACCTATTGACAAGGTTTTTATTAAATGTATAATTTTATATTTATTTATTTGCAATTTCTTCAAATAATTTATAGCAGTTTATCTGTATGTTAAATTATTATTTAAATTAATAATCAATAATTTCTTTTTTCCGTTTTTTGTTTTTTTTTAATTTTTTCTTTTTTTTTTGTTGAATTTTTTAATTTTTAAAGTTCTGTCGTTTTATCGTTTTATTATTTCTCACATTTTTTCTTATTTTCTTCTTTCAGTTTAGTTTCTCGTTTCTTACCATTTTTTTCCGATTCTTTCCTTTTATCGATGTTACACATTTTTCGTTTTCGGTTATATCTTGTTTTTGTTTTTATTTTGCCGTATAATGAATTTTTTTATCTTTTTTCCCCAGTTGTGCTAGTTTTCTATTTTATTTTTGTTTTGGATTTTTTGTCGCCCTTCTTTTAAACTATTTTTTTTTTATTTTACTACATTCCGCACGAAGACAAATACCAAAGCTTTTTAATCAATCGAAATACAACGTCATTTTCTGATTTATTATTCGTTTTTTTTTTTTTTTGGTTTTAGTTTTTTCTTCTCGATTTTCCCTTTTTTCCAAAATTTGTGTAAATATATATTTTGTTTCTTTCTTTTGTTTTCTCGGATTCATCTAATTTTTTCGCTTGCTTTCAGTTTCTCGGCGGGCGAACTTTCGACACCAAATTGTGTTTGTACCTGGGGTAATCGAAGGGTCAAATTTTATTATAGGAAATTTCGACACCGCGCCCTAAAGCAGGTAGGTAGGTAATTAATTGGGTTTTCCCAATATTTATTGCCACTTCTGTTCTTGTGACTAAATTACACGAAAATTATTCCGGTGCACTGGAACTCCACTCCAAAATTATAATCCTATTTTGGGTTGCACTTATTAGTTAATCCCCAACTGGAATTCCCCTCAGAAAATTAAAATGTTATTAGAACTACCTGTAAACTCCATTGTAAATATTATTTTACTTCAAATATAATTTTATAAATCAGTATTGTATTAGTTGTTGTGATAATTGTCTATTGCTGATACTGTGTGCCTTTCGAAATTTGTTAACGCTTTTTTTATTTACATGATGGAGTCTATGTTTAGTGAACGGGGAAAACGGTTATTAATTTATAAAGGTTATAAATTTTATATGGGAAGAACAATAAAAAGTGGTAAAACTGTGTGGCGATGTATTAAAAAAGGCTGCAAATCCCAACTATATACTATAGGAGATATAGAACAGCCAAATTTCTCTCGAATTAGTGACTGTGATCATGACCACGAGAGTGTATCTGGGTTAGTGTTAAATCGGCAGAAGATATCTAATTCAGTTAAAAGGAAGGCTAATCATGATATATCTGAAAGGGCATATATCGATTGCGCACATTTTATTACCTGCCTAAGTAATCCTTCTAATCCCGGTTGTCGATTGCGCCCCGGTTTAAAACGAAGATGGAATGAGGTGTATCGATTGCGCACAAAATACTTACCTGAATATAAGAATTTGTAAACGTACTGTTATTTTCAAATTTACGATCAATTTTATTATACATAAAAATATACTATATTATACATGTTTATTGTGACGTTAAATAAATAAAATATCCAAAAAATTAGTAGAACATAACACATTTATTCAAAAAAAAGAGTTTATACAATATGAAATAAAACAATAACATAAATTGCACAACATTACATACTTATACCTATACTATTTTTTATAGTGAATGCTCACTGCTTTTACAAAATCAAATCTTGTTAGATTCTTAGATTTATACATATCTACCAAATGTTGAATATATTCTATGTTTTAATAATTTCTTATCATAATTAACTTTTGGGTCATGTACACTAGACATTTTTATATATGTATCTATTTGAAACTCTTTCAAAACATTTATAAAAGTATAAAGATTTGGATGCGGGGAGTAAAAACTTAAAAACTATTATTAAAATGGGAATGGAAAGATTCACAACAATTTGTGCTCCTTGTCCAATCTGCCTCGCAACTACTCCACATTATGGGAGGAAATTTACTGTCACAGTCGAGATAAGTTTCTACTAAATAATCGGCGAATAATTGCACTGTAGCATCGTTTGGTATAACACTCATGAAATCCATACAAAATGAATCCTCTACTTCGTCAGGAGTTAAAAATGGAAGCCCAAATATATTTCGTAACCACTTGCCTATTTCAATTTTTTTAGATTTATATTCATTTGTTAAGCCAAGTGTTTGAATTTTCCTATACCAGGATTGAGTGAGATGAAACTTACAACCAATAATTTTAATATAAGGCCACACTTTGCGAGCAGCTGAATGTATACCTACTTTGCTCAAAATCTATTATTATTTTTGCAGGGCGTAATAGCAATTGTAATTGAATACATTTTGCTTTTATATGTTCAAAAGCAAGATAATATGTACGTTCTTGTTTATTCGGCAATAAACAAAACACAAGCGGGATATAATATCCATTAGTAAGGGTATGAATTGAAAATAATTAATAGAAAAATTTCGAGCAATATTTAAAAGTTTCATCTACGTACAAAACATTTTAATTGCATAAAAATTTTAGATTTGTTTCTGAACCAAAAATTACTATGTTATTAATTTTATCATTAACTAAAACAAAGTTTTCACCTCTACAAGTTAAAAAGTTTGTCGATTGTAAAATTTCGTGAACTTCAAATATGTTACATGGTAGTTTTAGAAGTAACATACGTTTTTTCTTTATATAAACTTTGTCTGCAATTGTATACATTCCTTGCATTAAAGTTATCTGTTGGCGTACTCGTCAGAGCAGCATGCAAAATTTTAGATGGTTAGCTTTTCTTTTTACAGCAGCAACAACTATCTATTAAGAAGAAAATGGCTTAGTTACAGTTAAAATAACATACATTACATACTACATACATAATCAGAAACGTTATTTTACCCGAAGTTGTTTAAGTTTCGATCAACGTTTTTGACAACATCGTGATTGTGAGTGTTAAATTCTTCTAATATAACACTTTCCGTTTTGTCCAATAAACTTCGCGCTTTGCCTATTTTATTAGTGCAACGAAACGATACCCCGTTGATTATATCTCTATGTTTTCGAAAAGTATAATTTTTCACCAAAATTAAGTTTCCCCTACGTTCGCTTTCCAGAGAAAGATTATACCAGCCCTTTTGTTGACCTTTTTACCTGTCTTACTTGGGGCGCAATCGATGCACTCCTTTTTCAGGTAAAATTCGAAAAGGCAGATTATCCTAAGTTTTATTGCGGGTTTGGGCGCAATTGATAATTTCCCATCTGAAAGACCTACCAAAATAATCCATCGCGAAATATCTGAAAATATTGGTACAATAGATACTCTTACTGTTAAAGATATAAACTATATTCGGGATAACTATAATCGAGAAAAATTGAAAACTGTCCCGAAATTACCCCGAAATATTCAAGAAGTGCATGCCTTTGTAAATAATTGTGTTATAAAAACAGTTAAATCTGAAGATTTTCTTTTTATTAATGATAATATTAATAATATAATAGTGTTTTCATGTGAAACAAATATCAAACTGATGACAGAATCCAGTGTATTTTTTATGGTTGGAACATTTAATTATTGTTGTAAATATTTCTGCCAGTTATTTACTATTCACACATATGTAAAGGACACCTATGTGCCAACAGCTTTCTGTCTCTTACCAAATAAAAATAAGAGTACATATGAAAAGCTTTTTCAATTATTGGATGAAAAAATCCAGTCATGGCGGCCAGAAAAAATTGTGGTAGATTTTGAAGTGGCGATACATTCGGCGATTAATGAAGTATTTCTGGATGCAGAGATGATCGGTTGTAGATTTCATCTTGCTCAAGCATGGTAGGTTATTAACTAATTCATATACATATATGTATAATTGTAATTATAATATGTCACAACATGTTACATAACAATAATATCTTTTAGGTGGCGAAAGATTCAGCAAGTTGGGCTGTCTGGAGAATATAAAAATAATTCTGAAATTGGCAAGTGGTTGAAACATTTATTTGACCTCACATTTTTACCAGCAGACAATGTCAATGATGTGTACTGCTTCAATTTTATAGCAGATATGCCTCAAGACAATCGGGTTTTGAGATTCAGCGAAAGAAAATGCAATTAGTTTATACGAATTCGTAATAGCTGTTTCTTACAAATTTTCAAAATTTAATTAAAAAATAGTTTTATAATTAAATTATGGTTTTATTTGTCCTTATCTAAGCGCAATTATATTTTCTGGTTTTAAAAATATAATTTTATTCGGTGGGGAATTCCAGTGTGGGATTAGTACCTACAGTATTCAGGTAGCAAAATTTTTGGTGTGGAGTTCCAGTGAGGTATTACCGATTAGGTAAATTCGGTGTGGAGTTCCAGTGCGCCCAATTATTCAGTTGCAATTTATTTATTGTTTGACGTTGACTAGTGCACGTATACATATTTTAAACATGAGTTTGATAAAAAGTTGCCGTGGTCGAGATTTATTAGTGGTGGAGCATCATTCGTTCTCAAAACAGAAAGTGTTAAAAAGCGGCGAGATATTTTGGCGCTGCATTCAAAGAAACACTAAGTGTTCCGCAAAAGTGTTTACAATAGGCTGTGATGACCTCACCATCACAAGACGTGATTTGGTACATAATCATGAAGCCGATCCGAAAAAGCTTGAAGTAAAGATGGTTACCAATGCATGTAAAAGAAAAGCCGAAGAGGATATATCAGAAAAGCCTGCCAAAATTACAAGAACTGCTGTTACTGAGTGTGATGCCAATTTGCTGACGGTTCCTGACATAGCTAGCATAAGAAAAAACATTTACAACTGTCGTCGTAAACTGTTACCAGGTCCGTTACCAAGAAGCATATCAGAAGATCATAACGCGGTTAGTAATTATTCTCCTAAAACCTGTCGCAGTGAAAGTTTTTTGTTTTTAAATCATCCTGAATTTAATGTAATTGTATTTTCATGCGAGACAAATATTCGTTTGTTGTGTAAATTACAAACTTTGTATATGGATGGTACATTTTCATACAGTACCTAATTTTTTCTCCAATTATTTACAATACATGGCTTGGAAAATGGACATTATGTACCTTTAGCATACTGTTTGTTAAAGGACAAATTGTCAATAACATACAAACATTTATTTTCTTTATTAAAGTCAAAGATTTTTGAAACATTTCAATTATCATTAGAGCCAACTGAAATATTTCTGGACTTTGAAAAAGCAATTCACTGTGCTATATTGTATATGTGGCCCAATGTAAAAATTAGTGGATGCCGTTTTCACTTACATCAGAACTGGTTTAAAAAAATTCAATCTTTGGGTTTGGTACAAGAATATAAGAATACAAATTCAGAAATTGGAAAATGGTTAAGACATACGTTTGGTTTAACTTATTTAAATCCAGTAGATGTTGAAGATTGCTTTGTTTATGATCTTATGTCATATAAACCTAAAAACGCAACACTTGATTTATATGCAAACTATTTACTGGAAAATTACGTAATCGATAGCGCTCTATTTCCACCACACATATGGTCTAATCAGAATCCGTCTATTGCGAGGACCACGAATGCCTGTGAATCCTTTCATTCAAGATTTAATTCTTCTTTTTATTCAACGCATCCTTCTATTTTTATTTTTATTGAAAAGTTAAAAGAATTTCAAGTCGAGACTTATGTCAAAATAAATAGTTTAAAAATACCAGCAAAAGTCAAAGATAATACCGTTAAGGCTAAATTGGTATTTATGGAGAAAATGGTGGATAAACTACGATCCCAACAAATATGTAGGTTAGATTTTATAAAAGCTATATCTTACCATTCTTATAATAGCAAATAAATTATATAACAAGTATATTAACGATAAAATGTACAAAATTATATTCAGATATTATTAATTTTAAAAATATAAAATGTACATTATTTTTATTAAAATAAATAAATAAATTATGATATTTTATTTATTTCGCAGCTATATTTATTTGGTGTCGAATATACCTGTCAGATAAAAACGGTACTTGGGGCTGGTGTCGAAAATTGCCATTAAATTTTAGTCGCTACCTGCTTAGTGTCGAAATTTCCTCCGCCCCAGTTTCTTACCCATTTTTCGATTATTCCTGTCGCTTGTTTTGTTTTTTAAAAATTTTTAGATTTTTTTTTACTTTGTGAGTTTTATGTTTTTTATGATTTTTTTCTGTTTTATTGTTTTTTATCATATTTTCTAGTTCTAAGACTTTCCACATTTTAAGTGATATTTCCATGATTTTTCTTTTTTCTTTATTTGCGTCGATTATGTTATATTTCACTTAACTTTTTTATTTTTTTTTATTTTTCCTTTTTTAAGATTTCCCACATTTTTTTGTATACCTTATTTGTATTATTATATTTTCTGCAAGTTTCTTTTTTACTTATTTTCGATTTTTTTTCCATTTTTGAACAGGTTTTATTTCGTTTTTACGATTTTTATTATTTTTATTATCTTTTTTTTTAATTTTAATATTTATTATTTTCTTGACGAAGAAGACAAATCTAAATAATCTTTTTAACTGTATTATTTATGAATCGAAATACAAAGCCATCTACCAAGTGTCTCCGCAACCTAGATGTTAAATGAATAAATTTATATCGATAAATTAACTTTCATCTTTTAGGAATTGATAAAACTTTGCTGGGAATTATAGTTTATGTTTCTTATTGTTTAAACCTTTCCAGAACTTCCACAAATAATTCAAAACCAAAATTAGCCAAATCTGTCCAGCAGTTCTATTTCGGACCAAAACTGTTAAATTTACTTCCGATTCATTTAATGCAAATTAAGAGACCCTTCCGATTTAAAACAGAAATTAAAAACCTGATATTAAAAAATCCAAGAATTTTCGAAATTTTTTAATTAGTTCTCTCAGGTCAGATTATCAGGTCCTGTTGACAGGCTTGCCAACTGACCAGATGATCCCCTGTTACAACTTTGAGAGTCGGATACCAAGTCCGGCTGAGAGACAGAGCCGAGTGGACTGGGGACGGCTCTCAAAGAATTTTCGAAGATGCAGGGATCAAGTACTTTACTGACGGATCTCGCACTTCAGAAGAAACCGGTGCAGGGGTCTGTGATCCACGCAACCTTAGGCAGCACTTCAGCTTGGGAACGGAGGCAACCGTGTACCAGGCCGAGGTATACGCCTTACTAAAGGCTGCCGACCACGCCCGAGGACGTGGCTGGAGAGGGGAGAGGATAACTTTCTTCTCAGATAGCCAGGCTGTACTGCTGGCCTTAAAACAATTCCAGGTTTGTTCCAAGCTGATCTGGGAGTGCATACAAAACCTCAATGAACTGGCTAGACAAAACAGTGTTTTCTTGGAGTGGATACCAGGGCATAAAGGTTTTGAAGGTAATGAAACCGCGGACCTTCTGGCCAAGAAGGGAGCGGATACACGATTCACTGGTCCAGAACCGGTATTGGGACTGCCTAGACCCTGGGTAAGGACCAAAGTCAGGAACTGGGTCTGGCAAGAGTCAACCAAGCACTGGAGTAACACTGCAGGGCTGAGTCACTCGAAGCTGATGCTCAAAGGCTACTCCAAAAAACTGACGTCTGACATACTGAATCTTGGTAGGAGTCAGATAAGAGTACTAGTGGGCCTGCTCACTGGGCATGAACCATTCAGACTACACCTTCGGAGGATGGGGATACTGACACAAGAACCCACCTCGTGCCGACTGTGCGCCATGGACGATGAGACGGCAACTCACATTCTATTCGAGTGCGAGGCCTTGGACTATAAACGGTTCCTCATCTTCGGTGACACGAATCCTGGATCCTATCACCACCTTGAGGAGCTAGTCACAGGACTCAAGTCTCTTATCAAGGGAACTGCTCTGTGGCAACAGTAACTCAAGGAATTTCGGACACCTGGATTCTAGCCTACCTGAAGATCAGCGTGACGTTGATTTTCAGCTAAACAAACTAGAGTCCTGCACGCATCGGGTGCATGTAAGGACTCTTGGTGCCGAACCTGGTCACAATATTCCTATAGGAAGCAGTGCTCAAACATGGGGCTACACAGGAGAGACCATGCCAGGTTGTTTAGATTAGATTAGAATTAGTTCTCTCGGTATTAAATAAACAAAACATACAACTAACCTACCTTACCATTCTTAATATCTTTATGTCTACATACCCCTAGTTCTCAAGTATTGCCTCTCTCTGCTACTACCCCATCGTTTCCTCTACATATTAATAATTGTCTTTGGTTTCTTCGAGGGAGGAGAGTCGACAAAACAGGCACTAGTGCCTAGGTCACTCCTCCTTCGATGAAGCACATATTTATTATATGTATATATATTATGTATTATGTAATATGTATCTAAACACAAAATGTCTGGGAGTGGAAATAAAGTTTTATTTGAGTTTGATTTGATTTGAGTTCTACAGTTTTAGCAAGACCAACGAACAAAAATTTCTTTTGTATTTATATAGAAGATAGATAAATTCTCTCTTTTTAGCCGCACCTATCTTACATATTAAAAATTAGAGCCGAATTTCGTGAAGGGCAAGCAGGCTACTGCCACATGGTCTCCCTAAAAAGAAGAGCTGCCCCCTACAATAGAAATAAAGAATAATTACCAAGTCATCAAATACAATGGGATTCAGAAAAATCAGTTATCAGCATTTGTACAATGTTGTGGTAATGCACTCAACTTACTTGGAAAGGAAGCTTCTAATTCTTAAGTGTCGATAACCATTCTTTTTTATTTCGTTCAGAATTTATAAACGTGTTATATACCAAGTACACAAAAATACCGAATTCTGTCTGAAAAATTAATGGAATAAACAAGTAGACAGATATCCTTTCATAAGGAGCAAAAGATATCGTAAAGACACATCTTTTAGATAAAAAAAGCAATTTTATGAGAGACATTTCAATATTTTCAATCCACCAAAGAAGATTTTGTAGGACCCCACGTGTATTGAAATCGTTAAAAGCTTTCGTCGAACAAAAAAAAACGATTTCTATATATAACGACTACATATTGCTAACCAGAAAAAGACGTGTGAAATTAAATTCGCTTGATTACTTGAAAGCATAAGCCACAAATCTGTTACCAAGAGAGAAATTTAAAGTCTACACTCTACAGTTTAATCACAGTGATCAACTTTGTGTTTGTCTCATTGAAAGATTGCATACAAGCTGTTCGTTGACAAAGAGAAGATGCAATTGATTAACGTTTGAAAACAAGATTTAGAACATTGGTAATGAATGTATCTTGATTAGAATTATACAAAAAATAAAATTCAAAGAAAAATTCAAATTTCTAAACTACCTTTCTAAACATTAAAATTAATTTACCAATGTACTTGGTTTTAATGGACTATAATAATTGCACCGGTGGGCGCTCGTTTTCTGAAATGAACATTATGATCAATAGGTTCTGACTCTGACAGATGATGGGACAAAACCGGCCATCGAAGCTAACCTAACCATCGAAAGTAATTTACTCTGGAAGCTAAATTTCATACTTTCCGTCAAAAAGCGCTCGAAAAGTTTCATTCGCTAATGCCGTAATGTACATTTTAATAACTTTTATTTGACATAAACAAATTACTACATTTTTTGTTGAATAATTTATATATATAATTTAAAGAAAAACTATATTTCAAAAATAATTTGTATTTTCTTTAAAATTATAATAATAACCCCCAAGAACCACCACAAAATGATTACATTAATGAATTGTTTACCAATGTAACAAGCAATTTATAAATTATAAATATGATCATAACCGTTAATATCACGGACGTATGTCAATTGGGCTACTCCTAAGTGAATGGTTACATTGGATGCGAATACGTGCGAGTTTTTAGTCGTGCGATGTCGTACGATGTCAGACGTAAAAACAAACTAACTAATTTAAAGGGGCGCTATTAAATTGCACCACGGCAACGGGGGGTCTAAAATTCTACCTTTAAATTGCACCACGAAAATTGGGATATAGGATTAGGAACCCCTGCAGATAATATTGCACCCTTTTTCTATTGAATAATATAAATTTACCTTTTAAGTCCACCCTATTTAAATTAAGTATACTTTGGAGTTTTAAATATATGTATAGGTAGGTATATTAAAAAATATATAATTAAAATATTTATTAAAAAATAAAAAATTACAGATATACAAAAAGATAGATATAGAAGCTTAAGAGTAAAAAAATAAAATAAAATTTATTTTTACATTTATACAGTATTTATAGCGTTGTAGGTACCTACTTACCAAAATCCATGGTTAATTTCAGCGGTGGACAACAATCAAATGATTTCAAATTTCAAATATTTTGACTGTTTAATCACTTTTAAAACAATAAAAACAAGTTCAACTACATTCCATGATTAATTTTAGCCGTGGACAATAGTCAAATGAATTCAAATTTCAGATATTTTCACTATTTACTCGCTTTTAAACGGGACTACCGAGTTGTACCACGAGACATCAGGTAGATAGGCTGTTCATCAATTCGTCACCAAAAGTAATCTTATAAGCTGTGCCCCAGACACTACCTGTATGAAACCTTAATTCGTCACCGATACCTGGATTAGCGGTGGGTGCGTTAATCCCAAACGCCTTGCACTGCGACCCGGATTATCTTATCCGTTTGATTTTCTAGAAATTTTTATAAAATCTTTAAATAATTTAAAAACAAATTAAGGAATGTTTGCCCATTTTTACCTAAATCATATAAATATATGAAGTTTACTTTTGTAAAAGCTTTAAAAAACGGTGAAAATTTATAAAGATGTTATAATAAAAGTTGTAAAGCAAGTGTTTGGACAATAGGAAGTGAAAGGATAATTTCAAGGGAAAAACTCGAACATTCACACCACGCAGATATTAAACTTTTAAACCGACAAATTGGTAAGTAAAAATCTTTTATTTAATTAGGTGCTTGGTGCTTTTTTTCTGTTATATTTCTAACTAATTGCTTCTCCTTCTCTTTTAGCTGCTAGCAGTGCTAAGAGAAAAGCAGTTGATGATTTATTGGAAAGTCCTGCTAAAATTATTCATAATGTTATAAGAGAAAAATCAGAAATTCTGGATACGTTGACACTTAAAAATATACGGTATACTAGAAATAGTATGTATCGACAAAGGCAAGCTTTGCAGCCGAAACTGCCTAAAGACTGTGAAGAAACATTTCTATTATTCAAAATAGTTCTTTTAAAACTATAAAAGAAGAGAATTTCGTTCTAGTAGCGGATAATGTTAAAAAAATAATTATATTTTCATGCAAAAGCAATCTTTTGCATTATGCAACACAGAAAAGATTTATGTAGATGGTACATTTGATTACTGCTGGAATTATTTTTTACAACTGTTTACCGTCCATATAATGGTTAATGATTTATTATATTCCTTTAAATATTTTTGTAAATATTTAAATCAATGTTTAAACGGAGACGTATATTAAACTTAAATCTTCATCGGAAGATCATCCTCGAATTAATGATAAAAAAAAAACGAAAACCAGAGAAGATTTTGTTAAAAATAAAATAAAGCAATATAATACGATAGGAAGATTTCAATTTATAAAGTGTTTAGGATATTTTAATAAATTGTAGAAGTTATTATAAATAAATACATGTTTTTAAAATATTTTGTTTTGTTTATTTACTTTATCTCTTTAGTGGCGAATTAAGGTTTGCTCTCAAGATAATCCACAGGTCGGTGACGAATTAAGGATTTTGGATTACCTGCAGGTAGCTGGTGACGAATTAAGGTTTGCCCGGTAGATATAATCCTACCGTCTAGTTGTACCACTGAATTTCTAGAGAGGATTAAAGGTTTAATAATATAATCTTATAATATTCTTAACAGTTTTAATATAAATTCCATACAAAATACATATTTAAAAATTGTTTTGAAATATAAGTACAAATTTACATAATATTACACCTACATTAATTTTATTTTACAAATTAAAATTTTAGGTCTTATTGCGGCAAATAAATATTGCTTAAAGATTTTACAAAATCAAATTTGGTAATTTTGCGTTCCTTTAATTTTTTTATTTTAAAAGTAATATACTCCTGTTTCTTTCTAGTAACAGATTTAATTTTTTTTTATAGTTAATGACTCATTAGCAGTCTTAATTTTTGTAAATGTTTCATTTTGAATATTTATAATCAAATCTACAAAAATAAATATATTTGGTTGAGGAGAATAAAAACTGTTTTAATAAAGAATAAAATGATTCACAAGCGTTGGTAGACCGATACATACTATTTGTGTTAGATGCCCAAATTCTTGGAGGAAATTTAGATTCGTCGGATATATAATTGTCACGTATATAATCACAAAATCGTATAACTCTCTCATCATCGGGTGTTTTGTCAAATATTTCAAAAGAAAAAAAATCACCTACTTCGTTAGGTTCTAAAAAATGCAGGCCGAAGAATAACTTTAAAAACTTACCAATTTCTGAATTATTTTCCTTATATTCATTTGACAAACCTAAATTAAAAATTTTACGGTACCATGCTTGACATAAGTGAAATCTACACCCGGTTAAATTTGAAAATGGCCAAAATCTGAAAATAGCACTATGAATTGCTTGTTCAAAGTCGACTACTATCTTTTTTGGGTTAAAAGATAAGTTCAGTGCTTTACATTTATTGCTAACATTTTCAAACAATTTAAAATATGTATTACTCTTTTTATCAGGTAACAAAGCAAATATAACCGGAACATAATAACCGTTTTTAAAAGCATGGATGGTAAATAGTTGGTAAAAAAACTTTGTACAGTACTGAAATGTACCATCCATAGATCGTATCACAGGAACACAAAAAATATAAATTTGTGAAACAAGAAAAGATAATTACTTTATTTTCCTTATCTAAAGAGCAAAGGAAATTTTCTTCTTTAATTTTAGTTTTCAGATTTAAATTAAAAACTGCATCAAAAACCTGATCTCTAGTCTTGGGTAATGCTGTTAAAATATCTCTACGTGCTTCATACATATTTCTTCTCACACGCAATAGGTCATCGCTTCCAATGTCTGAAGCCCAAGCATTGTTCTAAGACATGAAATATCAAACCGTTAATAATAATTTAATTTATAGAATTTTTAGTACTTACAGTTAATTCTTTATGAATTAGTTGAGATGGTCTTTCTGTACAATCCTCAACAGCTTTTCTTTTAATGCTATTACTAATAGCTTGCCTAGCAATGGTCTTCTCACGTTCATGATTATGATCTAGTTGAGATTCCAACATAGTTTTTTCATCTGCACTTGTATATATTTTTGCGTTGCATCTACTTTTGGTGTTAGTGCAACGCCATCTTATTTTCCCACACTTTGCAATGTGGGCTTTTGAAAATTTAAAGTTATTTAACACTAACAACTTTGCACCCTTTTCACTAAAAATGGATTGAACTTCCATTGTCTTAAACTTAAACTGGCAACTGACTACCCTAACTATCAAGACTAGAAATAAACAGAGCACCGACAAAAAAAAGTTATCACATCCCACCAAAAATTTAAACTTTGTCATTGATGGTTGTTGATATTATAGATAGTTTCACTTGTTAACAAACAGATTAAAAAATTTCTGAGAATAATTTAAACAATTATAATATAATCCGTGGTACGGTGGTTAAAAAAGGGCAACCTTTTACGCTACCGGATTAAGTCAGTTAAGCATGGTACAACTCGGTAGTCCCCCTTTTAAAATAATCGTAAGTTTTCTTTGGGTTAATCCTACTCTAAAGAGGCAGCTACCTGTCGATCCCCTGTAGCGGTTAGTGGTGCTATTTAAGTGTCTGCTTAATCCCTTATTTTCACGTTTTGTATAATATAAGAAATTGGTGGTGCAATTTAAAGACACCGATTTAAAGGTGTGCGGTTACAACAGTTGCGATGTAGTCGAATGTTTTCGTACGATGTCGGAGGACTAAGTGAGAAGAACAAACATGTTTGTTTTTTCCGGCGATATCGTACGATACTTTCTGTTATAAACGATATAGAAAGCTAGCACCTGATTTCAAACATTAGGATGAATACTTTTCCGAAAATTAGAATATGTTTTGAGTTTTGGTGGATCATATTAAGTATATAATTAAATGTTGAAGGCAACATTCTAAAGCACTCATAAAACTTTTGTGGCTGCTTACTTAACTCATTGAAGAGGGTTACGTACTCCCTTTCCTGGTCTCTCCTTAAGTATATACCATTAACCAAATATTTTCTTTTTTTATTTAATACCATAAATTTCAAACAACTATTTTTAAGGAAATGTACATCGTCTTCGTCATCCATTTTAAACTAAAACTATAAATGCAATGAATCGCAAACAATGTAACCACACAATTGTACGACAAATGGTCTTACGGCATCGCACGGTTAAAAAATCGTACGTATCCGCATCCAATGTAACCATTCACTTACCTGAAAATTATCGGATTTGAATGTTTGGGGATTATCTAAAACTACAATCCCTTACTACCTGTAATATTTTAATCGGCGGGCGTAAACTGTACACCAGTAATGAGTTTCTACCTGCTAAGATGAAGGGTACTCGTAATCCTACAGGTAAAGTGTACACCCCATTTTATAATTTGCTATTATCTAATGTCCTTTTAATGACTTTCCAAATATTAAACAGATACACAATGTCTAGAATTATTATTTTTCACCTCAGTTTGTTTTTAGACACTTAAACATGGTAACGTTTTTAGTTCCAAGTATTCACGGGAAAGATTTGTTGGTAGTGAATAAGTTTACATTTTCGAAACAAAAAGTTTTGAAAAGTGGTAAAGTGTTTTGTAGATGTACTAAAAGGTCAACTAAATACACTGCAAAGTGTTTACTGTGGGCAGTGAACATCTTGTTGTGAGGAGTGAGCTTTCTCATAATCATGAAGCAAATGAAGTTAAGCTTAATCGACAACGGATATCCACTTCGTGTAAGCACAAAGCGCAAGAAGATATATCCGAAAAACTCTCGAAAATTATAAGGCACGAACTTCAAAACTACTTGCCTGAGACTATTACGGTAACAGACATAAAGTATGTTAGGCGGAATTTATATAACGCCAGAAGAAAACTTTTACCTGATCCACTGCCAAAGAATGCGTCTGAAGTATATGAAACCATCGAGAAATTTAGTGCTAAAACATGTAGAGATGAAGACTTCGTTCTTATTAACAATTCAGTGGACAAAATCGTCGTATTTTCGACTGAAACTAATATCCGCGCGTTGTGTGATATGTGTTGTGTATATATGGATGGTACTTTTTTTTATTGTGCTAAATACTTCAAACAACTATTCACCATTCATGGTTTAAAAAACGGACATTATATTCCATTAGCATTTTGCCTTTTACAAAACAAGCAAACAGAAACATATGAAAAACTGTTTTCGTCACTGACTTCCGAAATTTCCAAACGCTGGGGTATTAGATTGCAACCTGCTGAAGTCTTCGTGGATTTTGAGATGGCTATTCACAAAGCAATTATCCACACTTGGCCAACGACACAATTGAATGGATGCCGTTTCCACCTACATCAAGAGTGGTTTCGCAAAATTCAGTCCTTAGGACTAGCAAAGGAGTTCAGCAACCAGGAATCAGAAATTGGAAAGTGGTTAAGGTATACTTTTGGTCTAACGGTCCTCAATCCAGGAAAAGTTGGAGATTGTTTCGCCTTCGATCTGTGTACAGAAAAACCCAACATTGAATTGGTCGACAAGTATGCCGATTATTTGTTAGAAACATACGTAGAAGATAATGCCACATTTCCACCGTCCTTATAGGCTAAAGAAAATCCAGCTTTAACTTATACCTCCAATGCTTGTGAGTCGTTTCACTTAAGATTTAATGATCTTTTTACGCCACACATCCATCCATTTATGTTTTTATTAAAAAGCTTTTAGAATTTCAAATAGATGAAAGTTATATTTTTACATGCAATACAAATTTAACTTTTTTATGTACAGTGGAAATTATTTACGCTGATGGCACTTTTCAGTATTGCAAAATAAGTTTAGCCAGAGAGGCGCTCATTAGCGAATGGTTTTAAATTTTCTAAAGCAGATAGTACTGGTAAAGAAAAAGTTCGTTGGAGATGCAGTAATCGAAAATGTGCATCTAAACTTTATACAGACGAAGAAACTAAAGTTATTTTGGAAGAAAGTAATCTTGTTCATAATCATAATAAGAATGAAAACGTAATAAAGAAGCTGTAAGTTATTCAGTTAAACGTAAAGCAACTGAAGATTTATATGCAAAGCCATTAAAGTTAATCAATCTTTAGTTAAGATCGGGTAAGTGTTTTTAAAGTTTTCTTTATTACTTACAAATATAACACCAAATAGTTTCACATGCAGTATTTGACATATTCTTTATTTATTTCAGACGAATTCAAGAACAGTCCGTTGACAATTAATGATATTAATTGTATTAGAAGAAATACACATATTGCCAAAAAAACGCAATTGCGAACTTTTCCCAAAAATAGAAAAGATATACTAAAAATATTAAAATAAGAAGAAAGTGATATTGTCATTTTTACTTGCAGCACAAATATATAACTTGTTTGTGTTCTTGTGACATTATTTACGTAGATGGAACCTTCCAATTTTGTGCAAAATATTTTTGACAACTTACACCATTCACGGTTTTAAAAATGGACATTAAATTAAATTGTTATTAATGTATTTGAATAATTTTTAATCATAGTAATCATACCCAAACCGAAACCCAAGTGTAAATGTTATACCTGTTAATTCTAATCGTCAACCATAACCCGCTGGCCCAGTTGGAGATTATAGACCCCTACAGCGCGTGGCCCAGTTGACATCCTCCGAACATCACGATTATAACCTAAATTATAATTACTATTACACGTAATTTTCAAACCAAATTATTGTCTTATTTTGTGATTAAATTTATATGAAAAGTAAAACATTGCGGCAAGAAATACGGTTTTAAAATTAATTGAATAGTTTAAAATAAAGTGAGCGCGATAGTCATCTACGAGAAAATGACTTAGGTAATCAAAGAAAGAGAAAGAGAATCGGAGGAACCAATCTTCCCGCTTCATATTGACTTTCGTGGCCCTGTGGTTAAAAAGTGTGTTTATTAGCTGTTTTAAGTGACTTTATGGCTATCAATGTATTTTAATAGATGCGAAATTTAACATTTGCGCTGTTAAAATTCTGCGCATATTATAAATAATAATAATAATAACTGACGATGTATGCCTATATATAGAAATCAGAGACAAAAAGTTGATTTAAAACGAATAAAATTTGGTAAATTTTGATAAAAACAAAGTATTTAATAATATTCTAACGATTGCGTAATCAAGGTCAAGTCAATCAGCCTGAAAACTCAACCCACCTATATCGATCATTGACTGATCGAGAATTGCCAGGGATTTATAAAGTTCTAGTATAATCGATAATCTTCTAGAACCATTAAAAAGAGTTAATTTTGCTTTGGTTTCCTGGTGATTGTCATGTTGACGTGCCCAGAACTAAGTGAACAGTGCTAGTAGAAGTTTGCTTGTAAATATTCTGTGTAGTTGAACAACATAGTGTTACAATATTTTTTCACAAAAGGGTGAGAACGAGTTCTGTTATCCATTTTTAACACGATTGTTCTATTGTAATATTTAGCCCAAAGCTAGCATTAAAAGTTTCGCTTTAAAAAATAAATGAATTGCAAATGTAGCATGTGCAATAACTAGAATATAATTAAAATAGGTAACTGTTTACAGAAATGTAAAGATACAAAAGTTACAAAAAATTAGGTACAGTTTAACTAATATTAATGTGAAAAGAAAACCACGCCTTCTAACCCCAACAAAGAAACCGACTTTCGAATCTAGGTTGCCAGATATATTTCCAAATATTCCTAGGTTTATATATTTTGAAAATTTTCTCTCTACTTTACTATTCAATTGTTCGTCAATGACTCTTAGAAAGATAATATATAAATATTCTTACAAAATATATACTTAAATTAATTAACTAGGTTCTTCATATTTAAACAGTTTTCACTTCTAATGATATCAATTTTGTATATATTACTTATACTTAAAGACATTTTTGAGTAATGGCAACATTGTGTATATAGTTTGCCATTTCCAAGTCGGTTCGCACCCTTTTGATATTAATGTAAAGAAATGCCGACGGCTTTTACTAAGCGCGGTGGTACATCAAACGAAACATCAAAGAGGAAAATTTCAAATTGCGACATGAGTTAAATACCCCGCATAGTCTTGTTCCCCATTACAGTACACAGTAGCGTGATTGATTTTTATTGATTTTTTATATTAGATTTATATTACGG
The DNA here is from genome assembly GCA_964028335.1 of Altica lythri. NCBI lineage: Eukaryota > Metazoa > Arthropoda > Insecta > Coleoptera > Chrysomelidae > Altica > Altica lythri. The sequence continues at coordinate 36,919,021 of OZ034801.1, forward strand.
TGGGCTTGATAGTACTTAATATAGTAAGAATTTCTCGTTTAAATATATAAGATAATAACTGCGCCACCTTACGGTGGCTTTATATTATTTGATTTAGAAAGGTATTTTTTTAGACTTTATATTTTTCGCATTTTTTCTGTTTTTAATTTTCTACTTTCTTTTAGTTTTTCGTTTATTTATTTATTTATGAATCGAAATTCAACACTATCTATTGGGTTTTCTTACAATTCAGTAATTGTTATGGACAATGCGTCGTATCATTTCCGCATATTAAACAAAATACCTAATAATAACACAAAAAAGAATGAAATTTTAAGATTTATGGCAATCAAAAATATCGATGTTCCTAAAAAGGTTTCAGTAAAGAAGGAATTAATAAGAATGATCAAACGTCAGAATTTTAAAAACGAATACGTCATTGACACCATTTGCAGCAGACTGGTCATACCCCTTTGCGTTTACCTCCATACTACTGTATTTTTAATCCAATCGAAATGGTTTGGAGTACTGTAAGGAAACGTTTACGAAAATATAATCAGTCACCAACCTTAAGCGCAGTTGTTCTTGATAATCTTCGAGAGGTAATTAGTGGCATTAATAGCAATGTATGGAAAAATTGCGAAGCACATGTTATAAAAATAGAAAAGGAATATCCTGTTTTACCGCCAATAGCACCATTAGTTATTCAACCTGGGAACGATTCTACTTCAGAAGGCTCTGAAAATTCTTGTTAGTCATTCTAACCAATTTCCTTTACAACTATCGTGATGTATCTTGAAAACTTGTTTTCAAAAACAAACTAATTTTATATTCTTACTAACATACCCAACCCTTTCCTTTCCAGGCAAGGAAGGCTCATACCTCCTCGTGGTCCTTGCTGGACAGACAATCTTTTAGGATTGTCTGACAAAATGAGTATTATTTGTAGACAATTGTTATAAAAATATTATAAGTTATGTACTATTTGAATAATGAGTCAAATGTTCTTATTAACAGAGCTAGGTAATTACTTGTATTTACTGTTAATTACAATTACAAAGTACTTTTTAAAAAAAAGGAATTAATTACAATTACAAAGTACATGGTTAGGAGAAAGGAATTATATAAGTTTAATTACAATTACTTGAAAAATGGAATTACCAATTACTTTCATAATTCCTTTTTGGTCTAAGCAGTTTTTTAATTCTTTTTTTAGTAATTTAAAAGGTTAAAAGATTACTTAAAGAAATTAATCCCAATACAAATATATAATTTTATCAGTGATAAAAAACATAATTATTTTAAAATTATGTAAGTAAGTTAGTTTTTTAAATAAAAATTTATTTACTTTAAACAAAAAATACAACACATAATATAAAAAATATAAACAGTAAGCAGATTCTAGCCTAACGTTTGAGGAAGGGTCTGGGAAGGAACTCTGCAAGGTCATGAGTCATGCCGGAATTGTCTTGTTTTTATCGGTAAAAGTAATTGTAATTAGATTAATAAATATTTAATTACAAATTACAATTCCAACACAAAATTTGCTTTAATTACAATTCCAAATTACTTTAATAAAAAAAAGTATTTAAGTACAATTACAAATTAGAGGAAAAAAAAGTAATTGTAATTATTAATTACTTTTTACCAAGGAATTACCCAGCTCTGCTTATTAATAACTAAAATTAACAAGTTTTAATTAGAAAGAATTGATTTGTTATTTGACAATTTTCAAATTGATACAAAATTTACAAATATACAAAAACCGTGTTTCTTTCGAAATTTAAAACAAAAATTAATAAAAATTGTGAACCCTTTTTATTTAATTCCACGCCAATGGTCGGCACTGCTATCAAAGGCATTCAAATTCAGACAAAGAGCAAAAAATTTTACATTGACTTTGGAACAACTATATATAAATTGACATCTATATAATCAGCAGTTTAAAAAAAAATAACAAGTCACTAAAAGTTCAGAACAGACTACAGAACGGTGTAGGTACACGATTGACTCCTGATGAAAACCGATTCGCTTGAGAAAAGTCGTGTAAAGATAGAAGATCTCTTCAATAAAACTGAAATTTTAGTGTAAATCGTCTATTAAACTAAGTATCTAAAAAATCAATTTATGTTGCATTGTTTCACGTTTCGTATTGTCTAATAACATTTTCGTTGAAATTCAAACAAATCTCTACCATTAGTCCTTTTTACAAGTTTCCTTTGATGCATTGAATTAAAAAAAAAGTGAGACAAATGTGAAAACCTTTAAAAGAGACAAATGTAAAAACCTTGTAAAAGCAACAGAGAGCACAGAACATTAACCACGTTATTATAAGCCTTCGCTTCAGAATTTATTAACTCTCGATAAAAAGTTTTCTGAAAATGTATTTACTTCGCATCTAACGTCAACATTAGCATAAATTTGTGCTAGAAACGAGAATTCTTTTCAGGTTATAATATAAACGAATAATTTAGTCTCTATCAAAAACAATTCCTGTTGATGAATAATTTTCTTGCCTTTAAGGGTGCATATCCGGTTCTGGTTTTTATATTTTATATCAATAAGTGCTAAATGAATGCTATTATTCTTGTAGAATGTGGACTAAAAGTAACTGGAGAAGAATCATTAGTCAATTTCAGATTCATTTGTAAAGAATTTATTATGATAAATGAAATTAAGCCGTATAAGGATATAGAGGAAATTTTTTATAAATTACTTTTGTAATTTATATCCACGTCACAGCATCAATGTGCATTTATGTTAGGAAATTCTAACCAAGCTCAAATTTGACAGCATTACGCAAGATACTTCGTATCATTTTTTTCTCTCTTTATTATTATAAGACTGTCGTAACGCTCCGTTCGTTGTTATATATATATATATATATATATAAAAAAAGGAGGATAACGGGCAATGTACGCAACAAGGATCATAGGTTACAAGTAGGAATGGTAACCGCAGACATGCATGTTTCTGGCTCATTAGCCGTCATCAGTGCGGCATAACCAAGAAAAGTATTGCACTTGGCTAGCAAAAGTGTTGGGTACTTGGGAGCAAATGATATTGGGGAAACATATGTCAAGAAACACAAAAACAACGAACGCTCACACAGGAGTCCTATCGCCATTTTGTGCTTTCGGCCAGCTGTGCCAATGGGTTTTCGGCTAGCAACCAGCGTCGCCACGTTGGCGAAACGGACTCATTGTGTTTGAGTCGTTCTAGCCCAGGACATGAAACAAACAAAGTGCCAAGAAAACGCGCATCAATATAAAAAAAAAAGGAGGATAACGGGCAATGTACGCAACAAGGATCATAGGTTACAAGTAGGAATGGTAACCGCAGACATGCATGTTTCTGGCTCATTAGCCGTCATCAGTGCGGCATAACCAAGAAAAGTATTGCACTTGGCTAGCAAAAGTGTTGGGTACTTGGGAGCAAATGATATTGGGGAAACATATGTCAAGAAACACAAAAACAACGAAAGTTATGAACAAACACAGTCTTTGGCGGTTAATGACAAGAGAATCGATATCTTCAGAGATATTTCACCGCAACCAGGACCCTCAGGATTATGTCAGCGAAGGAAATTCAAAAGCTCAAAAGAAAATACACCTCCAACGCATGTAAAACAACCAAAAAAACAAAAACGTAAGAAAATGTGGACCTCAAGTAGCGATAGTGAGAGTTTAAGTGATAACATGTCTTTGTACAGTGAGACGTTATCTGAAAGTTTTTCGTCAGAGAATGAAAGAAACATGGAAGATGATAAGAAATATGAGAACAAAAAGGATGGAATAACTTTGGAACAACATGCAGTTCAACAAAGAATAATAAAACAAGTGGCACAGTCGGAAAATCAACAGAGTAACAAGGATATTAGAAAACCAGAAGATAATAATGATAAACATAAAAAAAGGAGCACAGAGAAAAAAGAAAAAGAAGAACATGATATAAGTTTTACAGAGATGTTAGATACACCATATAAGGAGCAAGAAAAGAAAAGAAAAAGAAAACAGGCTATCAACAGCAAAGCTTTGGTAGTTAAAAGAGACGTTTTCAACAAGGAACAAGTAAAAACGCAACAAAATGTGGAACCTGAAACGACCAGTGTTAAGAAATCTATGGACACTAAACAAACGCGGAAGAACAAACAATCTTGGTACTGCAAACTTTGTCGGGAAGATGTACAAAAAGATATGAGGCTGTGCGTACTTTGCTTTGCCTACGTTCACGAAGAATGCGCAGGTCTTACCAAAAAAAATAAAATTCAGTTTGTTTGTCCAGATTGTTCTTAAGTAATTAGGTAACAGTTTGAAAATGTTATGTTAAAATGTTTCCTTACAGAAACAAAATTATTTTGTTTACATATTTTATTTATTTGTACGTTTATTTTATTAATAAATAAAAAAAGGTCTGTTGCTTTTATTTGCTTTATACTGTTAGAGATCTCGCTGAGCATATTATAAACCAACTATGGGCATATTACCAACCTATGTTGTTAATATGCCCAGTTGTAAGGATTTTTAAAAAAATCCAAAAAAGAATAATAATGAATGTTTTCTACTTTAATGCGCAAGAAAGTTATTCAATAAAGCAATGAGTGTAGTTCTAGCGCCCAGTATAAAGAAAAATCAATTTTTTTCTGTATTTTTTGAATGGATTTTCTTAACGTGGGCATATTCCCTACACCTACCTTATATATATATATATATATATATATATATATATATATATATATATATATATATATAATACCACCCTTACCTTTCATGAACTTTTGGACCTCTTCTCGTATGTATGTGTGTGCGTTAAAAGTTTCTTGGAGGGGTAAAATTTAGTGTCAGTGACATACAGTAGAAATAAAATCAGATTATTGATAATAATTTTAATTTTGAAATTTTAATTTAAACAAATTTAAAGAATTTTAAATATTTTTTTTTGGTGACATGGTCCTCACAAACTACATAAAGTATGAAAGATCGAAGATTAGACAAAAATAATAACAATTTCTGATAGCCTAAAGTAGACCTTAAAAATTTAAATGATTTTTATTAAAAAAGTAAAATTTACATATATAAAAATATATGCAAGATTGTTCTTCGTTCAATGTGTGACTAGTAATCTTCTGCAAAATGTTTTGAATAGAAAATATTGATAGAGCCCATTCAAAGGTCTTCCAAATGTGATTTGAACGTCATTATCAAGAGAAATACAACAAAATGGCCTTCTTTGTAGTTTGATTGGAGAGAGGATATACAATCTGCCCTTCGGTTCTCAGATTGAATTGTAGTGTCAAGAAATGTTATTATACCTTATATTGAGAACATTCAAAAATCATTATAATAGAGAAAGTCTCCCGGATCTACCTTCTTCGCAGTGACCGTTTAAATAAAAACTATGAATCCTTGAATGCTTAGGTTTAGATGCAGTCTTAAATATTGTCACTAAAGGATACTAATATCAATACTATAATGTTTATCTAGGAGTAAAAGCGATTCATTCCCGGATTACAAATATTGAAATCAAGAATATGCTTTACTACGAGATACACACACTACTTTTTCTGAAATCGCATTTAAAATAAAGGTTAATAAAGAAATTTTTATATATGCATAACAGTTTTTGATTACAATCTTATTGTAATTTTACAATTTTACAAAATTTTAGAAATAAATATTATGTATTGATATTAAAACTTATATTTATAGTAACCAATGGATAATTGTATCTAATTCATTCTTTAAAATAAGTTGTTTATACTTGCTTAACTTTAAACTACTTTTGCGCTAGTTGCAATTCCTAATTTAGTAGAAGATCCGAACCTAAATCGACATTCACCGGTTTGATAATAGAATCAAACTTATTTTACAATAAATTTCGTAAATTAGAAAATATATTAAAAATGGGTTGACAAAAAAAATCCTGGACAGAATATTTTTAATTAATTTTTAAAAAATCATTTTTCATTAAATATTGCAACATGAAGATAATAGGAAAATTTTATACTGGACTTAAAGTATAAGACATATAGAATGTGCAGACATAGGGTTGACTATTATTTACCTGGACGAACTACTGGGTTGACAGGTATAAACAGGTATGTCGATACTTTCACTTGATGTGATAATAGAAAAAAAATTATATCAGCATAAGCGCTGTTTTATTGTGAACACGATGATATAGGGTTGACTGCAAAAAATTTGGTCCTTATAGGGGTAGACAAATTTTAAAGATTTAAATTTCAACGCGAGTGGAACCGTGTGACAGAGAAAACCGAGGTAAGTATACCGTGCAATAATAAAGGACCGAACATTGCAGCCGCGTCTTATGGGACCCTGAAAATAAGAAAGTGCGCATGCTCGGTACCTCTATTCTCTATAGTTTACGTATCGGTACCGAGCACTTTCTTATTTTCAGGGTCAACTGTCAACATTAAGAACAAAAAATTATTTTATTCGTTCCATTAGGTACTGATAGGTTTAAACTAATACATTTACATCCTCCATCAACCCTTATTTTAACCCCATGTGGTTCAATTTATCAAATTTAAGTTCAATTAGTCGAAAATCTAAAAAGTTTTATACAAACTTGTATCCCCTATTTTATCCCCATAGGGGTGAAATTTATCAAAATACTTTCTTAGGGGATGCCTACTTCATAGTAGCTATATGCATGCAAAATCTCAGCCTGATCGGTTTAAAATTGACAAAGTTTTATACAAACTTTCATCCCCTATTTTATCCCCTTAGGGGTGTAATTAATCAAAATCTTTTTTTAGGGGATGCCTACGTAATAGTAACTATATGCATGCAAAATCTCAGCCCGATCGGTTTAAAATTAACAAACTTTTATACAAACTTTCATTGCCTACTTTATCCCCTTAGGGGTGGAATTTCTTAAAATCCTTTCTGAGGGGATGCCTACGTAATAGTAGCTATATGCATGCAAAATCTCAGCCCGCTCCGTTTAAAATTGACAAAGTTTATACAAACTTTAATCTCCTATTAAATCCCCATAGGGGTGGAATTTATCAAAATCCTTTCTTAGGGTATGCCTACGTCATAGTAGCTATATGCATGCAAAGTTTCAGCCCGATCGGTTTAAAATTGACAAAGTTTCATACAAATTTTCATCCCCTATTTTATCCCCTTAGGGGAGAAATTAGTCAAAATCCGTTCTGTTTTGATGCATCTGTCAGACCTTTGTTAGTTTTATTTAAAACGTAGTTAGGGTTGTAGATTTTTCTTAAAATGGAAGAAAGTAATGAAAATGATCCATTTGAAGACATAGAGGCGGCGGCCAATAGAGCAATCCTCGATTTGTTGCCGAGAAAATCCAGGGTTCAATACGATATAGCCTATAATAAGTTTCAGAAATGGCGTGAAGCAAAATGCGTTTCTGGAAAATATACTGAAAATGTATTTCTGGCCTATTTTGAGGAGAAAGCAAAGGTATGGAAAGCATCATCTCTGTGGTCAAATTATTCGATGATCAAATCTATGCTACGTATACCTAAATAGCGACGTAGATATCAGCAAATATATTAAGCTTATCGCGTATTTAAAGCGTCAGGTAGAAGGTTACCGGCCAAAGAAATCAAAAATCTTGACTGGAGTCCAAATTGGCCAGTTTTTGAAGTCTGCATTAGATGATGAGTATCTTCTAATGAAATTAGTTGTGATTGTGGGAATATTTGGTGCCTGCCGCAGGGAGGAGCTTTGTCAATTGACTGTTGACGATATGAAAGATATGGGTACTTTATTCATTATTAAAATACCAGATACTAAAACCAATGTTTCACGAAGTTTTACTATTATTAAAAAAATTTATTTGGATCTTTATCGAAAATATGTGGCTCTTCGACCAGCAAATGTCGGACACTGGCGATTTTTCTTGAAATACGTGAAAGGTAAATGTACCAGAAATCTGGTTGGAATTAATTCGTTTGGAAAAATTCCTGCTGCTATAGCAAGATTTCTGGAACTTCCAAATCCGAACCGATGCTGGCGCAAATTTGACGACAATTAAGCGTCATGGGGGGTGGAGATCTTCTACCGTTGCTGAGGGGTACATTGAGGATTCTTTGGAAAATAAGAATTTGATTGCCCAAAAACTGTTGACAGTGCTGCGAACATTACCAACAACATCAATCCAACAACAAACATCCGAAGATATTGTGGCGTCCAACTCGACTGGAAATTCCATTTGTTCTGCGCATCATTCCTCCTTATCCACGGAAAATGGTAAAACAGCAGTGCAGGAAATTAATTTGTCAAATTGCACAAATTGTACTATTAATATTAATGTTAATAAATAAAATCTAAATATTTTGACGTTTGCTTTCAAAATTTGACAATTCACTTTTATCAGCAGTGCCATAAACATTTTAAGGCACTCAGTGCTATAATAGTATTATACTTTACAAGGTCGGTAGGTGACTTATTACAGTACGAGTTAGTTTACGAACGAGGCGACGTAGGAGCCGAGTTTGGAAATGAAAACGATGACTGTAATAACACCTAACGACCATGTATCGTATTATATTTTATTTCATCCTATTTTTATAAATTAATAAATTCATAAAAATGTTAACAGTAGTTCGTAACTTGATTAGTTATGTCAAATTACCTTGAAAGCCATCTGTCACTGTCAAATAATTTTTTTATTATTAAGGTTTAATTGTTAATATAAAATTGAATAACATTGACTTCCTTTTAAATATGGATGTAAAAGTAAGTAATTAATTATTTTATTTTTATTTTATATTCATTATAGTGTTTTTAAATGTCAAAAATTAAAACTAATTGTCTTCCCTTAAGCAATCAGAACAGAGTTGCTAGGCAACACATTACAGTACCTGATACCGTAATGTTGTACTTACCGGCGCCAAATTGGTTATAGGGAAGTGTATTTACTGGACAGGATGAAATAAAGTGATTTTAAGGCACTCAGGGCCATTTGCACCGACAAAAGTTTAAGCCGGCTTTTGCGAAAAGCCGAGCTTTGACGAAATATTCATTTTGTCCTCTAAACGCGATTTAATTTAAACCCTCAAAAAAGAACGTTTATCTTTTTAAGCTTGGTTTTCTAACTAAACTCCATTGACACTTTTTTGTTTATTCGTGTATATTGTGCTTATGGATTGTAGATTTGTATTGTGTGTGTGTTTATAGTTTATACTGTTATTATTTTTTTATACAATATGGACTACGATAATATATTTGAGGATAATCTTGATATTCTTGAAATTGTTGAATTTTAATTTCCAAGACAATTACACGTAGGTGGAGGTCCACTGATAATGAACTAGATGAATCGGAAATGGAAGCAACAACATCTACCGTACATGATGAAAATCTCTCTTACTAACCAGAGGTATGAGACTCTATTTTAGAAAAATTCTGTTCAAACAGAGGGAAAAAAACCTATAGGTATGTGTGCTCGATCGAAGAAATATCACCCGATATTGTCGTTAAAGGCTTTAAATCTTGCAACAACAAAAAAAAAATTAAAGTTGTGGAAAGTGATATATCAGTCATTAATAAAAATGATATCGTACGCCGTTTACACCCGCCGTTTGTGTCTTAAAGTGACATTTTTTAGGCTTCTATGGAGTGCTAAAAATGGCATTTTTAACACGTTTGTAGAAAAAAAGTATTTAAATTAAATATACATTGCAAACAAACTCGAAATATGTAATTGAAAATTGAAAAATCATTATAAACTATAAACAGTTAATTCAATTTTGAAACGTAATAATAATAATATTAATTACTACGACCGAAAAAAAGGATAGTCTACCTAAAAGATAAAAGGTAATACATTAAGTACAAAACGGAAATTAACACCATACATGTATTTGAAACGATTCCAAAACAAACATGACAATTATTTGTACCGACAATTTTGGCAATAAAAGGTGAAAGAACAAGTTGAGATCATTAAGTGAAGAAGGATCATGAAAAATATCTGTTAATTAGACCTTTCAGTAAATCAAAAATTAGTTTACTTTCAGGTAATTAAAATTCATTTTAAGTTACTAAGTGCACTATTGTTATATTAATATAAATTAATAAAAACCGCAAAATAAGATTTTTAAGTCTTATTTTAGCAAAATCAGCATGGACCTACTATACTCTACATCCGAACTTCTGTGTCCATTTTATAGGTTAAAATGCAATATATACCTACAGTCAAAAAAAAAATATCACATCTTATAATAAAACATCTTTCAGATAGTATTGAAACACTTATGGGGATTTATTCACAAAATTGTAAAGATACACAGAACTCTGCTGGTTATCGTCTAAACTGATTGACAATACAATGTACTATTATTTGAACTCCCCTTGACTGCCCATACATCCCCTTATATAAAACAAAAGAACATTCTAGAATGAATTCGAAACATAAATCGAACTTAAATAGTACACACTAGAAAGAGACAGAACATTCTCGAATAACCTAGAAAAAGTCTTTTATAAAAAGGTCCTTTCCTTAGTCTTATATTTCGTTACACTGCCCCTTCCTTAGATTTCATTCCTCCTAGAATGTTATTTCCTAAATCGGGATCCAGCACCCTCCCTGAGCCAACCAAACCATCTTCTTGGAGCTGCTGCACACCTCCACTGTGGTTTCCCTGGTAAGGCACCGACCGATCATGATGGATCACGACGGGTTTCCCTCTGGAAATTTTCACGATCCGATAAATAACATCGTTGATCTTTTTCTTGATGGTGTATGGACCTGCCCAGTTCTTCTGTAGTTTGGTACAAATACCTCGTCGCCGTCGTGGGTAATAGAGCCAGACTAAATCTCCAACTTGGTAACTCTTTTGCATTGTCCGCGTGTCATAGTACCTCTTCATCCGATCACTAGACAATTGCAGCTTCCCACGATGTCTCCAAAATTCTTGACATAGCGCCGGTAATAGGAACAAAGATCTAAAAAACTTCGGAGCTGATGTTTGTCGATAGGGACAGTCCATTCTTGAACGGCTTGAATCTTAGCGGGGTCTACAGCAACGCCATCCTTGCTTACGTATGTCCTAAGTAGTTGACCTGTCTCTGGAACAAGTGGCATTTCTTAACATTCAATGTTAGATTAGCTTTCTGTAATCTTTTAAAGACTTCTTCCAGGTTGGATAAATGTTCCTTGAAGGTCTTGCTCATTATAATAATGTCATCTAAATAAACTAGACAAGTTTCCCACGACAAGCCTCGAAGAATGTTTTCCATTAGCCGTTCAAATGTCGCAGGAGCATTACAGAGGCCAAACGGAAGGACCGTGAATTGCCATAACCTGATCCACTGGTAAAGGCAGTCTTTTCGTTGTCTGCAGGATTCATTTTAACCTGCCAGTATCCGCTTTTGAGGTCCAAGGTAGAAAACAAAGTAGAACCTGCCAAAGCGTCGAGGGCATCGTCAATCCTTGGCAGAGGATAACTGTCTTTTTTAGTGACATCATTAAGCTTTCGATAGTCGACGCAAAACCGCATTGATCCGTCTTTCTTTCTCACTAATACCACAGGAGAAGCCCACGGACTACTGGATGGTTTACTATGCCATTTTGAATCATTCCTTTAAGGGCTCTATCTGCTTCTTCCTTTTTAACTTGAGGCAGCCGTTGAGGTACCTGTCGAAAAGGACGTGCATCGCCAGTATCAATTTTATGTTGGACAACATCAGTTCTTCCAAGTTTACTTTTAGAACCAAATACAGGTTTATAACGGTAAAGTAGATCTCTTACCTGTTTCTTTTCTAATCTTGACAAAGAGGGATCTAATTTTGTCATTAATTGTTGGATTTCGTTGGTCTCATCTGTTTCCATATCGTTTACCTTGTGAATTATGGCCGTTACCGGTTCTAAACTTACCATTTCCGTGTACTTTCGGAGAAGAACTGGATGATCGTTCAAGTTGATAACTCTTTGGCGGATCTAACAAGCGTCTTACCTACAAGGAGCCCTTTTCAAAATTCATGGTCATGGTTCTTTGGCTCTATCATAGCTGGGGCACCATCTGGCTCCAGTCCACCCAACCGCGCTGTAACGACACATTTGCAGCTCGCCTTGAAGTTCGATATCATCGATTAGCTTAATCGAGGCATCGTCAACTTGTCTTCGATGCAGGAATATTTCTTCATTACCGGTACGAAGGATACGTCGTTGAAGATCCAAATGGAAACCACAGTGGAGCATAACGTCCATGCCCAGAACAACATCTTCATTAACATCAGCCACCAAAGCCGAGTGAACAAAAGAGGTTGAACCAAACTGTAGTGTCACCTTCATCTCACCGTAGACTTTAGCAGAGTCTCCGGTAGCGGTACGCAGTCTTCAACTGGTAGGCAACATCTTAATCGACATAATTATAGTTGGTCGGATGATAGTTTTCGTAGCTCCAGTGTCTACCAGCATGCTGAAGTTCTGGTGTGAGGGGCTTCGGGATTGTTTTCCTGCTTCTGGGATACATCAGCAGGAGATTTTTCTTTTTGGGGGCAAGTATTTCTTATATGGCCTAGTTCTCCGCAGTTCTATTATCTCACTGGTCGCCTTCTTTTTGGAGATAACTTCATTAACCTCCACTACCGCTTCGACGTCGCTAACGAAATGAACGGCATGGTCGTAGTTACCGGTGACTTCCCTTAGTCGAGCAACTCCACGTGAGGCCTCCGTCGCCGCATCAAACTCCAGGGCAATGGTCAAGGCATCCAAAAGAGACTTCGGCCGCGCCAACCGTACAGCCCGCTGCAACTCGACGTCTCGAAGACCATCGGTGAAGGTTTGGACCGCCAAGCACTCCAGGAAATCCTCAGCTGCATTTGGATACGCAAACCGTACCATTCTTGCTACTTCTGCCTCAAACTCCTGGATAGTCTCTCCATTTTTCTGCTTTCGGCTCTTTCACTGCATTCGGTACACCGGTTGTAGATGAGTTTGGCCATAACGCATCTCCAGACGATTCACCAATACCTCAAAATTGTCAGCCTCATCCGGTGTCAATAATTGCAAGACGTCTAAAGCCTCGCCTCGCAGCAATATGGTTAGGGACAACGCCTTCTCCTGGGATGACCATCCATTCGCTCAGGCCACTGCGTCGAACTGTTTCAGGTAATTTGGCCAGGAAGTCTTCCCGTCGAAGGTCGGAGGTTTCATCGCCGTTCGTACCTGGGTCGCCTCCCCGTTTCCTCGTCGATCGACGTCTAAGTGGCAGATTTCCGTCCTTTCTGCGTCTCCGTCTCCATGGTGGATGGTTTGGTTCCGGCGACAAGCTTCAAGTTCTCGTTTAAGCTTTTCTATCTCGGACTGCATTAGCTGGTTGTCGTCTCGCATGTTGGCCACTTGCTGATTTTGCTCGTCTCGCAAGTTGGTCACAAGCTGATTTTGCTCATCACGAAGAGTGCACATTTCGGAGCGCAAATGCAATATTTGCTGTGAGAAGGAACTGGATAACTCTTCTGATAGGACATCCGTTATGAAAGTTGTTACGTCTGTTCCTCTTGTTGGCTCGTCATTCGTTGCGACAGCTGGGACATATCTTCGCACTGGCTGCTTATCTGACTGGACAACTGGGACAGTGGTTGATTTTGTTCTTCTTGTATCCGGGAAAGTTGTTGGGCTAGTTCAGAATTCGCTTTTTGATTTGGGTCTTCGAACTCCACAGCATCTGGGTCCAAATTATTACTTAGGAAGTATTCACGGAGCCTCCTCAACAATACGGATTTGGTCCCAGTAGTTTCCAACTCTACTTCTTCGAGCTTTCTTCTGAGCTCAGCAACCAATAGTTCATTTATCTTCTTTCTTGGCATTCTTGTATCTTCACCCCACACCTGAAACCAATTTAAAACACTTATGGGGACTTTAACACAATTTATTCACAAAATTGTAAAGATACACAGAACTCTGCTGGTTATCGTCTAAACTGATTGACAATACTATTATTTGAACTCCCCTTGACTGCCCATACATCCCCTTATATAAAACAAAAGAACATTCTAGAATGAACGCAAAACATAAATCGAACTTAAATAGTACACACTAGAAAGAGAGAGATTATTCTCGAATAATCTAGAAAAAGTCTTTTATAAAAAAGTCCTTTTCTTAGTCGGATATTTCGTTACAGTATGTTACAAAATTTCGCTTATCCATCAAAATCTAAAAATATTTATTGCGAAAATATATATCGTGTGTACATAATATTAACTAAAAACTATTTAAAGTCCAAGGTTAATAAGTGCCACCAACGTGTGCAGTATTGAATATTTTGACTAGCGTATAGGTTGGCAACAATGTAACAGAGAAAGATCGAAGTAAGAAAGTGATATCAAAACTAGCATAAAATAGCGAACCTTCAAGAATAAGTCACGTAGGTAGCGTATTTGTTAAACCCTTGCACCCGGTATTAATGCCAAGTCACAAAAAATTAACACTCGAAAATTCCCGAAGAAGTAACCTATACGCATATATAATGCGATGAATGACATAATATATATAATATTTATATTTTTTTTTTTTTGGTAATAATCTATAGGTACTTATAATAAATCTGTAGAGAGATCAATTCTGTACATGCAATATATTTCCAAAATAACTATCAGGGGGTGATTAGGAAACGATACTGATGCCAAAAATGAAATCAGTAAAGTTTTTGTCTGTCTGTCTGTCTGTCTGTCTGTCTGTCTGTCTGTATAACCGTTATAGAAACAAAAACTACTCGACGGATTTTAACGAAACTTGGTACAATTATTTTTCATACCCCTGAGCAGGTTATAGGATACTTTACATCACGCTACAATCAATAGGAGCAGAGCAGTGAAGGGAAATGTTGGGGAAACCACTTTGGTGGAGAAGTTTTTACACAACAATCGAACGACGTCGCGGGTACTACTGATCGGATTTAAATGCGGTTTTCACATATTTATATATTCCTCTTCTTTTAACTTAACATCTGGTGTATAAAAATTTCTTCCCCAACTCTTTTACGGTGTGGGGGAAGAAATTTTAATACAACAATCTATACATCACGCGAACGACGTCAGGGGTACATCGATTTAGAACCCAAAAATGTGATTAGATTTTTTTTGTACGTCTGTCTGTCTATCTATATGTTTGTGCGCGTATAACATGAAAACTACTGATCCGATTCGAATGCGGTTTTCACAGATGTATTTGTCTTCTTTCAACATAACATTTTAACGGGGTGAGTGAGGAATTTTGTTGAAAAACAATCAATACGCCACGCGAACGACGTCGCAGGTACACCTAGTGAAAGAATATTTACAAAATACATTACAATTTTCCAAAACGTTAACTGAAATACATTTGTTAAAAACACTGTTTATGCCAACAACCTCAAAAGCATAGTGCAGGATATAATATAAGCTATACTGCAACCATGTGACGGTAGTATAGAATAGAATACAATACTCATTACTGAATATTATTATTATTAATATAAAATACTAAACTTAATATGTATACTTACGTGAAAGAATAATAAAATAATCTGTCAAACACAATGTGATACGTCACTATGTTACTAAAACATTAGCTCAGACTGTTTTTTGAGTAACTATCTCTTTTCAATGTACTGAATGTTTAAACTGAATTCAAAGGACTTATATTTATAACTAATAACATGTTGTAAATATTTCATCTGTGTTATGAATGACCTTTATCTGTTTATGCCTCTCTCTTACTCACGCCATTACATATGTAATGATTTTGCCGATTTAGTCCCATACAAATTTCCAACGCCGGGAGCACGAATAGAAGTATAACTTCAGTAATGATTTTAAAAAATATGTTATTGTCCTAATTTATTTCTTAAAACAGTTTAAATACCCTTTTCCCCTAATGTTTTAATATTTTTTAAATATTTCTACAATATTTCGTTACAGCTTTTGTTTTTCTGTCTGAACTTAAAGTTTTGACTTCTATTTCCTTTTATATACATACTTTATTCATGTGAATTTCTTGTAAAGATATGTAATTTATTTCTTTCTCCTTCACTTTTTTCAATATTCTTTGTCGCCATCTCGGCTAAATTGCAGTTTACAGTCACCGTTGCGATTTTTATAAAACTTTGTAACAGTGTAGGTATACATATATGATAAATCTAGCAAAACTACGAAATATTGTCAGGACCATTAGAAAAAAGTTATTTTTATATTTAAAGTACGTGCTTTTTTAACTTTAATTATAACGTTAATCTATTATGAATATTGTATAGAATGTTAAACTTAGTTTAATTGAAATTTGCCATAATTTTACTTTTATTTATTCCTAAAATTTATTATTACTACTGATAATATTATACTACTGTTGATCACATAATTTGTATTAAATTGTTAAATTGATTTGATGTTTTATGTAGCTCTGTTACCATTATGTGTTTTAATTATGTTACAAAAAACAATTACCCGTTTTTTACAATTTTAATTATAGAGATGAATTGTTAGTATACACAATAAACAAAATTATTTATTTAGAATGAATTTGGTAATAATACAGCAATTTGTGAATGATTGCAGGAATGGGCCTTTATTCGAAAGGAGTATTTGTGTAAGAATTGCGGTGGTGCCCTGAAACTGGCCGTAAAAATATTTTGAGAACTCTTCCTCCATGTTGGAAATACCATCTCATAGACTTCAACTGAACAAAGCCAAAAGCATATGGGAACAAAAGTTTTCAATAAATTTCCTTCTTGTATAAGAGAATTGTTATTAAGTAACTTAAAATTAAAACTTAAATAAATTCTGATGGCATATTACTCTGTGGATGAATGACAACCTACTTTAACATAAGCCATCTCTTTAACTTCTTTTTCTTCATTTGTCTTGTTGTATTTTTTATGCAATGAGTTTAGATTTGTGAGACCTTATTTTATTTATTTACTTTGTTGAGCTGTTCTATGTCATATTTTTTATCCAAAGAACTTACATTAGTAAAGTTTCAATATTGCATAGCTTGAGTTCCTACATTATAATTGAAACTAATTGAGACCAAATTATTAAATTCCTGATTCCCACTAAAGTTTAAAACTTTTGTTGAGCTCCCTCATTACACCTCATATATATGTATATATAAATATAGGTTGAATGATATTTATATCTATTTATATGGCAGCATCCAAGGTGTCTTTTAAAGTGTTAGAAATTTCTAACCGACACCATTTCAGTTCAAAACTGAAATTATTACTTTTGACAGTATGGCACTAGATACGTTATGTATCATCTTTGGACATTTTTAGACTCTCACAAAATGCTCTGTTCGTTTTATCATTTTACCTTGCCTAAGGTTATATACAAGATGCAAAGCTACCACTGAAGTACCATTTTTGGAGTGAAGATGGAACCACTTGCGATTGTTTATCAGTTTCGCAATTGACATCTATAGATATCGTTCAATTTATAGCAGGGATGTCTCTTGATTAGTGACTTGAGAGACATAGCCTGTACTACACTGACGAGCTCAAATAAGAGCGAAACACGTGTCTGTAGTTTGGTTTTGCCCTGATATAGGTTGAATGATATTTATATCTATTTATATGGCAGCATCCAAGGTGTCTTTTAAAGTGTTAGAAATTTCTAACTGACACCATTTCAGTTCAAAACTGAAATTATTACTTTTGACAGTATGGCACTAGATACGTTATGTATCATCTTTGGATATATATATATATATATATATATATATATATATATAATTTACGTTCTGCTAACTAGAAAAGCACTTTTTAAAAACAAAATCAAACTTAAATTTTGAGAACTTTATTCTACAATGAAATAAAAAGATCTGAAATTTTATTACATTTACATTAATTTATAATGTTGTATAAAAGTACAACGTTAACACTTTTTCTAAGCATCGTCATCTATTTCGGTTATGTAACTCTTCCGGGGCTGGATGAGAACTATGGGGTTGATTGAAGTCCAGAGTTCGATATGTATGGAAAATCTTCTAAATTTGGTTCCGGGTTGGCCTTTGCTTCGTTACGATGTCTTTTCGATTTATTTCTGCAAATCTTGTATATTATAGTTATTAAAATAAAAACGAAAATCAAATACAGTAGAATAGTGTAAAAACTAATTTTGTTCCATTTTCTCCAAGGCTGATTTTTCTTCCTGTAAACTTTTGTGAATATTTTTTAGTTCGTCAAGGTTTAAAGAGTCTATTTCCAATGGCTTGAAACTAATATTACTTGTTGAATTATAACTCGCTTTTGTTTTTAAATTTGGTAGTTCGATATTTTCAAAATTTGGAGTTTTAAATTTGTAAGTCTTTAAATTAATTTTGTCTATTAAAATCTCACAATCACTAAGTTCTATTAAATAGGTACCACTGATCGGAATATTGTCAAAATCTTTACCACATTTTTGAACCGCCACTAAACTAGATGGTGATATCGCAATCCACTTGTTGCCTTCTAATTTTTGAATTTTAAGGTCCTTTATTTTGACTGGAATCTGTTGACACTGGGTTACAAATTTTGAATACTTTAATAGATGTATTTCACACGGTGAATATGGTGTAATGGTTGTTGGCTGAACATCCTGGCATAAGAATTGTTCTGGTGAGACTTCTTTGCAACTGGTGTCTGTCTGTCCGTAATTTTGCTCACTAAGGAGGAGGTATTTGGAATAAGGAATTATGGCTTTAAAGTGGGTCTCATTTGGGGTTGGTAAGGAATATAAGTGATAGTAATTATAATCATTTTCCTCAACAATTGGGACCTCTAATATAAAGATAATTTTATTTTGCTTACTATAGCTTTTAATTTCGATAATTTTTTCAAATAATAAAATATTATTTACTGATAAATCAAAAGGAAATTTTTTATTTTCTAGTTTATTATTAGCTTCTAAGATTTCGGAAGATAACTCGTTTGGATCTGCAATAGCATTATGAAGGGCATTGAGTTTAGAAAAGCTGATTGCCACCTCAATTTTCTCTAATATGTCATAAATTATTTGATAACTTATTGAAAACTGTGTGACCAATTATTCTAGTATAAAGTAATGAAGCGTCGATACCTCAGCTAAGTTTAATTTGTTTATCCTTTCTTCAATTTCCTTGATTCGAGAACTTAAAATTTCTTGGTTATGTGCTAATATATTAGAATTATTTACAAAGTTTTTTATGGATGACTGTAGTAATGTTATTTGATCGTTGACTACTGTTTTCATTTTATTTTGATTTTCAGTTAAAGTTGTTATTGCTTTATCATAACGGATTGCATCGTCATTATCAAGATTACCAGTGAAAAATTTAATTGCAGAACCAATACCATCAAACAGTGATCTTTTTGATTTAGTTTTCCAAACAGGATTTAATTGATTTAATTGTAAAATTATCTTGTTTTCAATGATTTGAATTAAATGATATGAATTTTGAAATTCGTTAGTAAAATTGGTTATTTCAGGAGAGTTACTAATTGAAAGTTTAATTTGTCTGTAGTTTCTTTGTAGTGTCAAAAAATCTTTAGTAATGTTTGTTATGTCATAAATGTGAACAAAGGTCCAAAAATCAGTCTTGATTTGTGCCGTGCCTAATTTAAGAGGAAGGAGTCCAGGATTTTTGTTTAGGTTATGGAATTTGATTGAGTCTTTTCGGGCGTTGGCTGTCCAGAGCAAGAATCTGAAACGGGTGGTTTCTTTAATTCTTTAATATGAATAGTTTCAGTATGTTCAGTCATTTTCTTATGTTTTACTTTAGTAGAAGTTATTTCAACACGGTTTCTGTCAAGAATTTTGGTTATGGAGAATGGGCCTAAAAACGGTTTATCCTTTTTATTACGTTTTTGAGTATTTTTCTTAAAAACAATTTGGCCTAATTTGAATTCTAGGTTTGTATTTGCTTTAGTATTAAGTTTGTCTACTGTCTTGGTCTTTTTGTCTGTTAGCTTTTCTTTTATTTTGTCATACAAATGTTTTAACTTTTCTTTATGATTGTCAACGTACTCAGAATAAAAAGATTTTGATAGGAAAATTTCATTAGGATTTCGGGTATCTGTGTGACCGAAGGTCAGTTCAAAGGGGGTGAAGTTAGTGGAACTATGAATTGAATTATTATAAGCGATAACAGCGTAGTCCATTAAGTCGTTCTCGTCTGGATAAATATCTTTTAGGATTCTTAAATGTTCTATGAGAGTAGAGTGTAACCTCTCTGCAATTGAATTTGATTCGTGATGGCCAGAGGTGGTAAAATGGATTTTAATTTTGTGTAAGTTTAACAGGTCCTTAACAGATTCGTTATTAAATTCTCTACCTTTATCAACAACAATTAATTGAGGAACTCCAAAAGAGGTGAAATGCTTAATAAAGGCTTTTGCTACATGAATTGCGTTTTTACCGGAAATTAGATGAACCTGGGTAAATTTAGTGAAAGCGTCTGTAATTGTAAGGTAGTTTTGTCCGTCATAGAAAAATAGATCGGCGTGTACAATCTGAAAAGGTTTACTAGCTGTTTCGGTTAACATTAAAGGAGTATGAGGATTTTGTCTTAAATATTTGTTTTTCTGGCAAATGGAGCATTCATTTATAAAATCTGAAACCGAAGCTTTCATTTTTTTCCAATAATAATTTGTACGTAATTTTTCTAATGTTTCGTTGATACCTCGATGATTTGTTTTTCCCTCATGGTAGTTTCGTATTAAAAGTATCTGTTCTTCTTTATCTTTAACGGTGTTTACAAATTTCGTACATTTAATTAATGTGGGGCCACTTTCAGAAAAATGTTTTAAATACACTTTTGTGAAATCGTTAAATAATTTATCGTTATGGAAATATAAATAGAAAGTTAAACCTGGGTTTGTGAATTCCTTTAAAAAATCTAATATAAATTTTTCGTTCCTTTCAATATTTGGGATTTTTACTTTTATGATTTTATGATTTTCGTACAATTCGTGACTGATGTCGGTCTTCTGATAAATGTTTGGATAAATGAGAATTTGATTAATTTTGTTATTAATTATTTCGTCTAATATAGGTATGCCACAGTTTGTAGTTTCGTTAGCTGTCGAATGTATTGTCGAATCTGTTTCACTTCGATTCTCTTTGGGAATTTTAATGTCTGATATAATGTTTATTTTTTGTCGGGGTAGTTCGTCCATGCTAGCGGTAGGTTGTGGATCAAGTTGCATATTTTCAGCTAGGTCTTTTAAATATTCTAAAATGTCTTGGTTTACCTCGCCAGGGTTATTTACGACAGATTCGTTTTCTAAAGCATTAACTAAAATACGTGAGAGACAGTCTGCGTTAGTATTTAGTTTTCCGTTTTTGTACATTATTTGGTAATTGAATTCTTCCAATTTTAACCGCCACCGTACTAACTTAGAATTTGGTTCTTTTAAGCTAAAGAGCCAAGTCAAAAGGTTTTTGGTCTGTGTAAATGACAAACTTTCTACCGAATAAGTATGCTCTAAAATGTTTACAAGCCCAGACTATGGCAAGTAATTCTTTTTCAATGGTCGAGTATTTTGTCTCAGAGTCATTTAATGTCCTTGATGCGTATGCTATGGGTCTGTCATTTGGTACCGTTCCTTGCGATAAAACTGCACCTATTGCATAATTGCTTGCATCGGTGGTTAATATAAAGGGTTGACTAAAATTGGGGTACTGTAATATGGGGTCGTAAGTTAAAATATGTTTACACGTATTAAAACAGTCTATAAAGTCCCTGTCATGTATTATTTTAGAGTCCTTTTTCAAACATTTGGTCATTGGTTTTGTTATCTTCGCAAAGTCTTTAATAAACCGTCTGTAATATCCTAACAGTCCTAAAAAGCTTTTTATTTCGGTTCTTGTCTTTGGTATGGAAAAATTTTTTATAGCAGTAATTTTTTCTGGGTTTGGTTTTCCGCCGTCGGGAGTGATAACGTGTCCTAAGTACATTACGGATTTATGCAAAAATTCAGATTTATCTAGTTGTACTTTAAGATTATGTTGTTCAAGTCTTTCGAACACTGTCTTAAGTCTTTCTAGGTGTTCCTGGAGGGAAGAACTGTAAATTAAGATGTCATCTAAATAAACTATACAGGTTTCATCAGTAAGTCCACGTAAGACATTGTCCATTACACGTTGAAATGTCGAAGGGGCATTTTTAAGTCCGAATGGCATTCGCTTGAATTGAAAGTGTCCCTGGGGAGTACTAAAAGCCGTTTTATAAACGTCTTGTGGGTCAACTTCGATTTGGTGGAAACCACTGGCTAAATCTAAAGTTGAAAAATAAGTTGCACGTCCAAGTCGATCTAGGATTTCAGTAATATTTGGCAAAGGATATTTGTCATCTATCGTTCGTTCGTTTAGTTTTCTATAGTCAATGACACAACGCCAAGATTTTTCGCCGGTTACAGGATTAGCTCGTTTTGGGACAATCCAAAGAGGAGACGAAAAAGGAGAGTGTGAATTTTCTATTATGCCATCATTTAGCATTTTGTTAATCTGTCGTTTTACTTCTTGTCTGTGTATTTCGGTATACCTGTATGATTTTGTAAATATAGGGGTATCGTCAGTCAATGTACGTTTATGTTTAATCTGGTTCGTAAAACTAAGGGGTATGCCTTCGCAATAAAAAATGTCTCTGTATTGAAAGCATAAATTTTTAAGTAGTTGTTTCTCTTCACGGTTGCAATGTTCGAGACGTATGTTTTTCAAATTTTCTTTCAATTTGTTATCATATGGTTTAGAAAATTCAGTATTATCTATTTCACATTTATCAACAAAATTTACTTCTAGTGGATTTAGTATTTCAATTTCAAGAGGTTCATGAATATCTAATTTCACTGGATTTTCATTACTGTTGGTAATGGTTGTAATAGCAAAATTGTTGAAAATATTTACTAGGGATTTTGGCATTTCTAAGCCTTTCGAAAATAGTTGATAGTTTAGTATACCTGTTCCATTGGAGGCTTTTACTGGTAATTTAACAATTTGTGTGCAGCGTGGAGATATAACTATTGAATAAAATTTTGAATTCATTTGTTGAATGTCTTTTTCGGAAATTATGGGAATTCTTGCATTTGGTGTTATGATTTTATTTTTTTGCATGTCAACCATTTAGTTGTTTTAGAAGATCTACGCCTATGATACCATCAAAACGATTACTGAATTGAAATAGATAAAATTTATGAAATTCATTTGAATTAAAAATAGGAAATAGTGGAATGTGCGCGACTTCGTCGTGGTATGAAATATTATGGGCCGTTTGAATATTAAAGTTTTCCTTAAAAATATATTTACGATAAAACTTGTAAGCCAAATCAGGATTTATTAGGGATTTTGATGAGCCGGTGTCAATTAGAAATTTCGCGTTAATCTCTGGAATTTCTATATACGGTAGAATAGCTTTCATTGCATTTATAAAAATTACGTCGGGTTTTCAGGATCTTGAACTTGAGAAAAATCCTGAGTCTGAGTTTTATTTTCTGCAAGGTGTGTGGGATCGTCATAAATGTCTTGATTTCTATTAACATGTGTTGGAGAATAACCGTTGTTATCTGCGTAATATTGAGTTTCATAATTAGAATAATAATCAGGTTGAATCTCATATGTTTCTTGATAATCGTGAGAATTTTCTAGTTCGAATGGATTATCAAATTGAAATTGTTCTTCAGATTGATTGGAGTTATCGATCATTTGATTAAATAATTCAGTCGAAGTAATTTTAGATTTAGGTTGAAGCCTTGAATTACCTGAAGAGGTATCCATTGGTTCTGGTTTGTAATTTTGTGGACTATTAAAACGATTCCCAAAATTACTAGGGTTATTGACTGGAGTTTGGTTAAAATTTTGTTGTCTCTGTGCAAAATTGTGGTTCTGGAAATAAGGGTGTTTTTGAGTGGGGAAATTGTTGTTTGGTCGCCAATTAAACGAATTATTAGGATTTCCAAAATTATGTTGATTTGAACCAAAAGGGCGTGGGGGAAAATGTTGTAAGATCGGAGGTCTTGGAGTATTGTAATGGGAATTGAGATTATTGAAATTGGGACTGAAACTTGGTAGATGATTACTGATTGGATTTCGTACGGGAGTGATACGAACATTGGGCTTATATGATTTATTTGAATTTATATTGTTAGCACGTTGGGTTGAATACAGAAAATTTTCTTCTTCGATAACGAGACTCATAGATTTCTCTAAACTATCGGGAGATCTAAGACGAACATTTGTTTGGATAGGTAAAGGTAATCCTCTAATGAAAGTTTTTAATGCCAAATTATCGTAATTACGTACTTGAAGGGTACGTTCATTATCGGGTATGACCAAAGAATTTAGTTTCGAAATTATTAAACTGCGGGAATCTTGACACCTTATGCCAAAATTATACGGGGTTTCATTTTTGTGCGGTCTCAAATTAATAAGGTCTTGAACTAGACAATCAATACTACGTTGGTCACCAAAGCTTAAATTTAGAACATTTTTTACTTCAGTCCAAGTTTTAAGTTCAGTTCTCGAACCAATTAGAATTTGAGCTCGTCCTGTTAATTTACCGATAATTGCTTTTAATAAAAATGTATTTAATGCAGCGTCTGTATTACTCGCAAATACTGATATTAAACTTTCACAATTACTTATAAATATCGTCAGTGTATGTGGGTTTCCGTCAAATCGGGGGATAGAGTCTAGATATAATTTTAATAATTGGTAATTTACTGTTGGGGTAGCTATATCTAAATTTTCGCTATCTGAATTGTTACTACTACTATCACTACTATTATCAGTGTTATATTCTAAATTTTCTCTAAAACTAAGGTTATTTTCAATTAAATTATTTAAATTTTCAATATCGAAATTATCAGTCATTAAATTTTTGATTTATAATAAACTTATAATTACTTTCGCTTTTAGTTAAAGGAAAAATAAAATATTAATAGGAAATGAAAAATAAAATGAGCTTACTCTAGTAGAATTACGATTTTCATTCTTCTTACACTAATTTCCAGGATTAGACGATTCTTGTTCTTATCCAGGATGGTTCCTTGGGACCAGACGATTTTTGTTCTGTTCCCAGTGGATTGATTCAGTACTAGACGATTTTTGTTCGTTCCTGAATTTTTGGGATTGGACGATGTTGTTCTTCTCCCAAATACACAAAATTCGATATTCACTCGAATTTTCACGGTCAATTCACGTCAAAGTTCGGAACTCAGTTAATTCGTTAATACGAAAAATTTACCGTTCGATACGATTAAATTCTGAAGTATCCTACTGACTGCGCCATTTACGTTCTGCTAACTAGAAAAGCACTTTTTAAAAACAAAATCAAACTTAAATTTTGAGAACTTTATTCTACAATGAAATAAAAAGATCTGAAATTTTATTACATTTACATTAATTTATAATGTTGTATAAAAGTACAACGTTAACACTTTTTCTAAGCATCGTCATCTATTTCGGTTATGTAACTTATATATATATATATATATATATATATATATATATATATATATATATATATATATATATATATATAAAGGGACAAATTATTGGGCATGTACGCAAAAAGGATATAGAGTCACGATTAGGAATGGTAACCGCAGACATGCCTGTTTCTGGCTCGTTAGCCGTCATCAGTGCGGCATAACCAAGTAAGGTATTGCACTTGGCTAGCAAAAGTGTTGGGTACTTGGGAGCAAAGGATGATAGGGAAACATGTGTCAAAAAACACAAAACAACGAAAGCTCACACAGGAGTCCTATCGCCATTTGTCTGCGGTTACCATTCCTACTCGTGACTCTATATCCTTTTTGCGTACATGCTAATTAATTTATTTATTAATGTAGTATTGTAAATTCTGAACGCTAATGGTTTCTAATCACATCGTTGATTTTATATTGATTGATATATTTTTATTGACTATCTTGATAGCTTGTCACAGTAATAAAAAAATTTTAAAAATAAATTTATACTAAATTATAATAAGATTACGTAACTAAGTAACTATTAATAATATTGTAAATGGCTTTAATTGTACATGTATTATATTAAGATCTTATATGAATCATTTTCATTTAGTTGTAAGTTATTCACTAATTTTATGCTGTATATTTTTACTTACTTAATAATTGTTATTATAATTATAGATCCCTGACGATGGCTATACTCATAGCCGAAAGCTCGGAATAAAGATTTAAAAGAGTACACCTCTCATAATTTGCTGCGAACCCAATAATTTTTAAACTATATATTATATATATGTACATAACGTGAAGTCAATTGTGGAGGTGCAGTCAACGTTCTGGCCAAGGTAAGTAAAAAAAACTCTTTGATTTCAGTCTAGCTTTCGAATTTGTTTAATTCTTCTTCAGGGCATCTGTGGTGAAGAACAATTTTTTATAATAAAAATATTGTTACAAATTGTGTAATCGTGAGGTTACAAAAGAAGCGACGAATTCCGTTTAACAACATTACACTAATAATACATTACACTAATAATACATTTTTAAAAAAATACATAAAATTATATACATTTAAGACATAAAACTAATTATTTTGTTCTTTCCAGTGTGGAGGTTTGTCTGTAAATGATTGAGTTTTAATGTTTCTTCAGTTTCTTTGTATATAAATATTTTTTATCTATATGTGTTTTTTATATATTTATGGTTTTTATTTTAACACAGTAGGAGAGCAAAACATTTTATTGATTTATTTATTTATGATTTTATTATTATATCAAGTAAAATTCTGTTGTCATACCATACCAGTCACTAGTACCATTATTTTATATATATATATATATATATATATATATATATATATATATATATCCACGTAAATTGATTCAAAACATTTATATAGTAAAACAATCCGCTTTTCTATATGCTTCCTATATAAGTAGGTACTTCTAAACTTCTAGTATAATTTTCAACTGTATAAAATTTACTTGACTTTTTTCGATTTGCTCGCTTTTCTCAATTAAATTGTCTTGTCAATATTTACTTTATATCTGTTTGTGTTAAATGTCGGATAACAAATTTTAATTGTCGAAAGTTGCTAAACTTAATAAAATTTGGAATTTAGAAGAAAAAGTCTAATAAACAAAGTTGGTTGGAAAAGAGTTAAATCGAATATTTATTTTATCGCTAGAAAGTATTAAAATATACAATGGTTTGGATTGAATAGGATTATTTTTTCACCTGTAAAAATATCACAATTTTGTGATTTCGTCCAATGAAAACACTTAATCTATAATGTTTTATGCTAAATCTAGCCAATCATTACGGTTTATATTGATTATTTTTTTCACCTGTCAAAATATCACAATTTTGTGATTTTGTCCAATGAAAACGCTTAATCTTCAATGTTTTATGTTAAATCTAGCCAATCATTCCGGTTTATATTGATAAAACCACTAGTGGTTTTAGTAGTATTGATAAAATTATAGAACTGTCAAAAATTCAATAACAATATTGAACAATCAATTTTCTTGTTTATAAGTACCTTACTCTAAATCAACATTCATCCATATTATCTAAATATTCTGAAATATATTTTGTTACTATTATTATCACAATTTAATTCATCTAAACGATAATGAAAAATCAAATATGTAGGTACTTTAAAACTAACCTGCTTCCTGGTTCTGCATGCATTTAAAACTTGTATATACCTACAGGCAAATGTGGTCTTGTAGGTAAACTTTAAATAGATATACCTAATAACTTTTATTTTGGTAATTTTCTCTTTAATAATATAATTGTATAAATAGGTATAAAAATAAATATTTATTCAAATTATAACCCTGTTTTCACGACAACTGACAACTGTCAATACTATCTAGTGTACAGGATAAGTTAATAGGATTGGTAACGGCATTTCGTTTGTGTTAATTATGAAATATAAGTTGTTCTAGAAAGTTTTTTTAAATAAAGCAGTTTTTGTACAGAATGGTTCAAAAAATAACCTTCTCAAATACCCCTCGTCCTGTAATATTTTACTAGATAAATTTTTATTTTCCAGACTCAAACTTTTTTATTTTAGGCAAAACTACTCAAACAAACTGAATATGATAAAATCACTCGTCCTACGGACTCGTGATTTTATCACATTTTTGCCAAATATAAAAGTTTTCGTGGAAACTAAAAATTTATCGATAAAATTTTAAGGACTCGTGGTATTACCTTTGATAAAAAGTAAAATACATCTATTTTATTACTGCATTTTTTTGTACCTACGACATATACCATTCCTATAAATACATTACGAATAAGTTTTAAAAAAATCTTGTCTGTAATTTTTTATAATAGAGGTCGGTTTAAAAGTTTTGAATGGACACCTATTAACCAGTATAGGAATTAAAATTTATATGGTATTTTAATATTTTATATTTCATTTGAATACACAAAAAATTTCTATTTTGATTTTTCAATTATTTCTTTGATTACCTAAAAGCCATTTGAGTTAACGTGTCAGTGTATTTTGTTACAATGGGAAAAACCGAATATGCAGTATTTTTTTTTTGTTTTGGAAGGTTTATCAGCAATAGAAATACATACAAAAATGGTGAAAGATGAACCACGTAGTGGACGTCCAAAAAGTGCAACAAAACCAGAAATCATTGAGCAAGTTTATATTGTTTATAAAGATCCAAGTTTGATTAAGCGTGAAATTGCTTACCTATACCAATACTCCATATTTTACACAAACAATTACATACGAAAAAGCTGTTCGGAAAGTTTAGTGCCGGATTCGTTAACAATTCAACAAAAACTGAATCGAAAACAAATTTCTCAGCGTAATTAGAAGCGTTTTAAGCAGAACAAAACCGATATGGGCGTCGTTTTATAACTATTGATGCAACTTTGATCTACCATTATAATCCTAAACTGCAACAAGAACGTTTACAGTGGACTAAAGTCAGAACGATTGCGCTAAAAAGATCATGTCATCAGTTTTTTGAGATTCAAATTCAAGTTAAATGTAAGAATTAATACAGTAAACTGTAATATTGTCGTGTTTAGTAAAGCGACTTACTCATAGGTTACTAAGAATATATAATAAATATAATTCTATCGCTTTACAAGTTTTGAAAAACAATTTTTCAAAGAAAATGACCGTTCAACTAAGAAGAAACAACTACTTCCCGGGTTATATACCCCGACGGATATTGGATTACACTTCAAAGTCGAACGGGGTTGGCCAAGCCCGTTCGACTTTGAAGTGTAATCCAATATCCGTCGGGGTATATAACCCGGGAAGTAGTTGTTTCTTCTTAGTTGAACGGTCATTTTCTTTGAAAAATTGTTTTTCAAAACTTGTAAAGCGATAGAATTATATTTATTATATATTCTTAGTAACCTATGAGTAAGTCGCTTTACTAAACACGACAATATTACAGTTTACTGTATTAATTCTTATAAGTTTCGGGGCAGACGTCTCGTTGTTAAAACCTTTTGAATTTTGGTTTGCAGTTGGAGGTGAGGATGTCACTACTACCGCGGAGTTTACACTTTCATTACTGAAAGTAATATATCTTCGTGATTTTAGTGAAATCTTCAGTCAGCGATTATGCCTTAAGCTCGCTGACGGATAACATATACCTTGTACTGACGAGACCCAAAAAGGTCGAAACCGGTCTGCAAGTTATGTTGTCCCTTCTAACTACAAACCAGAAAGGTTGGTAATATATCTTGTAGATATACCAACCCCGTTCGACTTTGAAGTGTAATCCAATATCCGTCGGGGTATATAACCCGGGAAGTAGTTGTTTCTTCTTAGTTGAACGGTCATTTTCTTTGAAAAATTGTTTTTTAAAACTTGTAAAGCGATAGAATTATATTTATTATATATTCTTAGTAACCTATCCAAGTTAAATGATTATCTTGAAAAAGATAAAACAATTAACTGTTAATATTCTTTTGGACCAATTGGATAAAAAATTTGTAAAAAAAAACGGTTCACAGAAGAAAACAATAAGTTTTCATCAAGACAATGCACGTGTTCACACAAGTGTGTTGATGATGGCTAATATGTACGAATTAAATTACGAACTGATTAAGTATTCACCAAGCTTCCTCTGACCATAACATTTCCAGAAATTTGAAATAATTTCCTCGTGGAAAGCGTTTTTTGTCGAATGAAGAAGCTATTGTAACTGTAGAATGATATTTTGCGGATTTTCCGGAAAAGCACTACAGTGATGGTATAAAATTACTGGAGGATCATTGGAGTAAGTGTGTTGAAGCTGAGGGATTAAATAAAAAAAAATCATTAAAAAATACACATTCTATTATTTTTGCTTTCAAAACTTTTCAACCAACCTCTATTACGTAGAATACTTTACTCAATTACCGTCCAACTAAACTTTATCAAAACTGAACGTCACAATTGTTTGTGTTGAACATTGAGCCGTGAATTCTTTTGAAAAATGTGTGGAATCACTAAATATACTTGGTATATTTTATTTGCACCCACAAACATATAAGGATCAAACACTTGTTATGATATTTACAGATATACATTAATATAAAAAATTATAACACTGACAATCTACCTAACGGCGAATCAGACCTAAAATAAAATAAAACGGCTGTTTTCATGGCCACTTTCCGAATAAACATTATTGATACTAACACACAAGAATGCGAGTCATATTTCACATTTCTCTTGGCGGAAAACCACAAATAACAAAAGATGTTTGTGGCCGATCTTCAATAGTTTGATCTCAGTTCGTTCCCGGTCCGATCTCGGTCTGGTAAATTTTTATTATAAAAAGATTTTTCAATCTGTTTTCAGTTTCAAACCCGTCCCACGTTTAATTCAATGGTGAAAGCATTTCGTCGCAGATTCTTACATTCTCTCTGATTCTAAGTTCTAAGTCAACAATGAGGCATAACCAAGTTTCAGACGCGTTGCATTTCGTTTTTATTTCGAAATATAGTGTTTCTAAGAAGTCATTAAATCAGGACTTTATCTCATTTTGATTTCGTACTAAAATTATTACTTTGAGTGAACATACATCTATGAGATAATGCAAAGGAAATTAATGTGAGCTTGGGAGCTGTTAACAAGATTTTAAAGCATAAAAGAAAAATTGGAACGATGGTAGTATACACAAAAAAAAATGTAGAAGAAAAAGGAAAACAAGTCAAGATCTTCAGAAAACTTTAGCCCGCGCTGGAGTCTTACTCATGACTCTACGGGGCGAGGACGACATTTGAAAGGTGAAAGAAAAGCAGTAAGACCTCAGAAGAATCAGCTATTGACTGCTAAAATGATAAAAAAACGGTATGATTGGGAGAAAAAATATAAGAGCTGGACTGCTAAAGATTGGAGAAAAGTGTTGTTCTTAGATGAGAGCCACTTTTTGGTACAAGAACAACAATCGCGTTTCGTCAGAAAAAGTGTCAATGAAAAACTAACGCTGGCTTGTATTGATCAAAAAGTTAAACATTCTCTGAAGAAGATATTTTTCTTCTAAAGTATAGAATCCTTCGTGCCAATCAAAGGCATGATGAATGCATAAACTTTAATAAACTCTATCTGACTTTGACTAATTATTAAATTCTTTGTTAAAATAATTTATTTGTTGCGAATAAATTTATCAAAAAATTCTGTTTAAAAAAAAATTGTTTTTATTCTGAAAAAAATTAGGGGCCTCCACTTCATCGTTGCCCCAAGGCCTCTAGACCTCCAAATCCGGCCCTCACACACGATTTTAATAAAGCACAAATATCACATAATATGAATGAGCAGTTTAATTAATAAGTATTTGTGTATGATTAATTTCATATGATAATTAACTCGAGCATTGTTTTATTTTAATAATAATTTACTAAACTATGTACTAAATTTAAAAGTTAGGCTAAAATTACTACCCACATATCTTCTATATTTTAGTATCGAAATTGGTCGATGCAAAGCTAACGCCGGCGAAAGAAACTAATTAGATACAGTTTCAGAATCTTTTCAAAAATTGTCGCTTGGAACAAACCTAAAAATTCCTATTTAATTTAAATAATCAACGAGTCGTTATGACCGTGATCCAAGAACCATAAATGAATAAACATTCGCACTAACGGGACATGCCGTGCCAAGTTTTTTCTCGTTCACTCAAATATTCTTTGAGACGGATCGTTGCTGGAGCGTGATTGGACCGGAACTTGATAATTAGGGATAATATAAATGCATAGATTGTTTCGTGTTTATTAATATTATACCAAACTGAGATCGATTC
Organism: Altica lythri; assembly: GCA_964028335.1. Taxonomy (NCBI): domain Eukaryota; kingdom Metazoa; phylum Arthropoda; class Insecta; order Coleoptera; family Chrysomelidae; genus Altica; species Altica lythri. The sequence continues at coordinate 36,951,175 of OZ034801.1, forward strand.
AAAAACGAATCGTGATTAACAGTATAGTGTGAATTGACACTTAAGGGTAGATCCACACTATAGTGCCGATTTCAGTCCGCTCTTGGTTCGTTTTAGGTCCGGTAAAATTTTATTTTACAGACTAGCCTATGCATGTATCACTGAAGCAATCCCCACTGCTGCAATGGAAGTAATCCTAAATCTCTCGCCACTGCATCTTCAAGTAGAAAATGCTGTAAAGGAAAAAACAATATATAGAATGATCAAAGAAGGAATAATCAAGGAAAGACTTTGATCACTCCAACTTGATCAAACTTGGGATATGCCCCAAGATGACATGCCAAAGAAATTTAACTTTGTTAAAAAATTTACCATAAAACTGGGAAGTAAATCTGAATGGGACGAGAACACCATATTGGAGCTAAGCCAAAACGCCATAAAATGGTATACGGATAGATCCTAGACAGATAAAAGAACAGGAGTAAAAGTTTTTTGGACCTAGAACCAAATACTCACAAAGCTCAAGCATCTTTCAAGCGGAAATTCGTGCCATCGAAAGATGTATAGAATTTAACACTGACAGGAACTATCGTTGACAGAAGATTGTGATTTTGATGTTAGATAGTCAAGTAGCCATCAAAGCTCTGAACTCAGATACAATCCGTTCAAAGATGGTCTGGGAATACCTAGGTAAATTAAACGAACTAGTACAGAATAACACTGTTACCCTCTTATGGGTTCCAAGACACATAGAAATAGAAGGAAACGAAACAGCAGACAAGCTGGAAAAAAATGAGCTGCAAACCCATACCTGTGACCAGAACTATCCTGTGGAATCACCAGTAGTACAATCTTAGAAAAACTGAGGAAAAAATGGATAGCGAAAAACCCAAGTAATGAAATGATCTAGAAGGACTAAGACACTCGAAGACGCCCCTTGGAAATTATAACCATAAGAGATCTCCCAGCTGTCTTAACCTTAAAAAGAAGAACCTCCGAATTATAACAGGAATACTAACCAGGCACTGCCGATGAAGAGGACACATGAAGAAACTATGATTGGTAGATGAAGCCAACTGCAGATTCTGTGTGGTAGAGGATGAAACCTCAATACACATACTCTCAGAATGCATCGCATTAAGTAATTCTAGGGTCAAATACCTATACGAAATTGAAAAGTAAGAACTACCTAACTTGAAACCCAATGATATCCTAAACTTTTTAAAGAAGATAAGACTAGAAGAGCTGCTATAAGTCGAAGAAATCATCAGAAATATAGCAAGAAAAGAGAGACACAATAGATCTTATAGGTCGCAGGTGTATCTGTTACTCATAACTTGCTCATACATACATACATACATACACATACATATGTACATACATATATACATACCTACAAACAAGAAAATGACATGAAGGAGAAATTGACAAAATATCGCATCCGACAGGACTCGTATCTTCAACCTTTACCTATAGCATGTAATGCCTCTAACTTTTTTAACCACAGATGCATCAGTAATTAGTCGCTTTTTTGATAATTTTAAATCAACTTAGGTAACATGTGACACTTACTTACTTCCTCCTTATGCACAACGTTAATTAGATATTATATATAGAAAATAATAGATAAAATAAAGTAAAAGATTTTTAAAAGTTTTTCAATATAAAGGTTGCTTTATTTAAATCCATAATCAATAAACAAGATAATTGAAAAAAAAAATTTAAAACACCTGTTTTCTTACTATTGCATTAATTGTTGATAACTTTTTTTAGATATGTCTAATGATATGTAATATAACTACTTTGAATTATACGCCTCTCAGGCACCTCTAGTGGCGCCACCAAGCGGACTGCCGCGACATGCGGTTGGGTCAATCGGCTGTCATAAGTGTCATATGCTATGTAATTCCAGCGGAGTGTGTACTTTTTTAAATTTAACATTTTAATCGATTGTCGTGAAATATCCGCGAAAAAAGTTAGTGGTCACACTTGTTGTGTTGTTGGGTGCAATTTCCGGGGTTATACTATCCCAGGAATAAGTTATTATAGATTTCCCTCAAAATCGTGGGAGTAGCTCGTCGCAAGGATTGGATTGTCGCAGTCCGTCGAGTCGAGTATGTATCAATAATGTTTATCAAATAAAATGTTATGGAGTGACAAAGTTTTTTTATTTCTTGATCGTGATGTTCATTTTCACAATCGAGAATTTGCGGTTTTTCAACTAAAGTTTTTAAATAACGCTTATTACAGAAGAGTGATTTTGCATGATAAACAATAGGCAATACACAGCACCTGACTCAAGCTAACGCGGCCTTGCGCCACGAGGTAGCGCTGGCGTCGCAAAGTCGAGATGCCTGAGAAGCGTATAGCCATGAATATGTTTATTAAGTGTGCAAAGTATCAGCCAAATGAGTCGAGTAGTATTTAAGCAATTTAATTTGTTTACTAGCTTGTTTCTACAGAAATAATGTTAACCTACCGAAAAAGTCGGATAATCCCGGAAAATTCATGTAAGTAAATTACGGGATACAATAAGTTGACATTGACATCCTAAAGCTAAAGTAATTAAAAATTTTTACCCACGACTCATAAGTAAATTGCGTATTTTTTAACCTATAACTCTGTCAGTAAGTGTCAAATTATTGAGGAGTTGTGTTATAGTTTCATTTACTAAACTAGTGGAGTAAGTAAATTAAACTAACATTTGACATTTCTCAGACAGAACTGTCTGCGAAATCGAATATTTTTGACAACTTATGACAAAATTTAAATTTTATATTTGTTATTTTTAGTTTTATACAAAACCATTTGGTAGGTAAGTCGTGGGTAAAGCATAGTACTTCACTCGAGGAACAAATTGCATATTTAGCTCGTTTCTTTAGCCCCTTCGCTCGCAAGCTCGCTCATGGGCCAAACACATTCGCTGTAATATGTAATTTACTCCACTCGTAAAGTAATATACTATTACAAATGTTGTCATAAGTTTCACTTAAAGCAAAAAACGTCGATAGTAGAAACTTATTTTACATTTTCGGTATTTACATATAATTTACTTTCTTAGAACTTGTTATAAAACATAAGCAGAAAACCACGTTACATGCTGGTAGACAGACATCAGCAAATTCTGATATTTACTTTAATGTAGTTAAGAAAGTTGCATTTTTTTCAGATCTGAGCGTATGAATCTATGTTTTATCTGCAATAAAGGGTGTTCAAGAATAAACTCAAAATTTGCATTTACCGCCTTTTTTGCAGTACAGTGCTGAAATTTAAAAAACGGTTTGACAGCTTACGGTTTATAGAGTTAGCGAAAATGAAATGTTACACAATAGAAGTTTATTGTTGAACAGTACCTATCTCAAATACATATAATAAAAGCCGCTCTTCGAAAATTTCATTTGGTCGGAATATTGTTCATCAGCTGTGAAGAGATTAATACAAAAATGAGAAAAACTGGATCGGTTGGAGACCATAAACACAGTAATTTTCCAAATACCAGCTTCAAATTTTATTTCCGAAACATTATGTGTAAAGTTTAAAATCAATTCTTTGTCGTGAACCAGAATTTACAGTTAGTTTACAGTTAACACAACAATTGAAGCCTAATGATCACGTACAACAAAGAAAGTTTGTTGAATGGATTATTAAATATTATCTTGATGACGTTGTTAATCAACCAAATAGTCACAGTAGGGGTTAGGGGTACGATTGTCGAAAAACAATTGCATCCACAATATATCACTGTTTGGTGTGGATTTTGGCTGGAGGCATCATTAGATCATACTTTTTTAAAAATGAAGCTGGTCAAGCAGTAAATGTTACTAGTGCTCTATATGGGAATATAATAACACAGTTCATGGACCGAAATTGAATGATATTGATGTGCCCAATATGTGATTTCCACAAAATGGTGCCATATGCGACACAACCCGTGAAACAATTCAATTATGTACTGCATTTCCAGTTATTGTACTCTCTCGTTTCGGAGATCAGAATTGGCTTCTCGTGGGATTTAACATCTTTAGATTTCTGTTGATTTTACCGGTTCATACTAGGATCTGTGTTTTTTATTAATTTAAATTTTAAGTTACTTGGAAATTTGAAAGATATGTTTCATAATGTCGACCTTGCACTTCATGCTTGGTTGCTCTAACAATAATTAACCTATCAGCTGCTTTTAGTAATATATGACTTCTTTAATTAACCTTAAGTTTTTGTTTTTGATTCAATTCAACAGAAAATTGTGTTTCCATATTTTACATCTGTTATACGGTACTTCCTAGAATCAGAGTGATTACGGTCGGTTTCAAAATTAAATAAAGATTTGAGTTAATAAACGGTTTCGCCTGACGAAGAAGTCTAAGATTGCTGCCTTCTTTAATTAGTTGTCGGCCGTTTAATTTTATTTACAATTTGCTGCAATTTTACTTCCCAAGGGTCGCAAGTTTCAATTTATTTAAAACTTATATATTAATGCACAATTGCAACTTCACAATACAATTTAACTCAAAGTATTGTACACTTGTCAGATACAATTTTTTTTACTAGATTGCATCTTAATGCATTTTTACAAATCCAATACAATGTTTATATTGTCTTTTGTGGAGAATAAAGTTATTATTATTATTATATTATTATTATTAAATCGTGCTCGTCGAAAAAGCGACATAGGGTAAGATGTTCGGCAACCAAGTAAACCAACTGAATAAGTGGGACAAACTTCAAGGAGTTATTTTTTATGAAAAACTAGCTAACCTGGCAAACTTCGTACCGCTTAACACTGATATATTTTTCTCATTTTCCTTTTTATCAAGTTTAAATGATTGTGTCTTGTTTTTTTGTTTTAAATTTTCTCCTTAGTTTCCTTACTCGTGTTTACCATTTTTTCCGTTGTGTTTTGTAATTTTTCGATTAAATATATTAAATATCAACTGCGCCACTTACGGTGGCGTCGTAGTAATTAATTACGTAAAAATTGCTCGTTTAAATTCATAAGATTCAACTGCGCCACCTTATAATGGCGTGTTAATATATAAGATATCAACTGCGACACCTTACGGTGGCTTCATATTACTTAGTTTTACTTTATTTAGTAAAAATTGTCCGTTTAAACATATGAGACCATCTGACCCACGAACATCGTATCGCCTATAAGTCAATGATCTTTTTCCTGTTTTTTGTTTTTTTTTCATTAATTTTTACATTTTTTCCGATTTTTTTCATGTTTTTCTGCTTTTGTCTAATTTTATCATATTTTAGTTTATGTTTATGTTTTTACTATACTTTTTTCGTAATCATTTTTTAATTTTTCCAGTTTCGTCGTTTTTTTTCAGTTGGTCCTGTCGAATTCACACATTTTACGATTTTTTTTTTATTGTTATATTTTCTCGTTTTTTTGACTATTTTTTATTTTACTTCATTCTTCTTGTTTATTTCGATAATAGGCCAGTCATTATAGCAAGATCACCTCGGAATTCGAGATACCCAGCTGTAAGTCCGTAAATACTTGGATATTGACACCCTAAAAGTTGTCTCAAAACCTACATATGGTAGGGTGTGCGCAACTATTAAATTTCAAGGTCAAAGGTCATAAAAATCGATTTTTTGCGCTTTTTTTGTAAATATCTCATTTCCTATGGGTTTTTTGGGTCAATATTGTAGAATACAAAATTCTCTACAAGTTTTTTTTAAAAAAATTTTTCATACGGTGAACCGTTTTCGAGATAGAGAGCGGAGAGCGTGCGGTCACAGCATCACTTCCGGGTCCTCCGGTCGAATACGCGCCATATAGAGTTGATGAACTATCGATAAATTAATGATTATAAATATTTGTCATTTTTTATTAACTATTATATTATATTTTATCATTTTCTTCATGCATTAAATTTATATCTATTTAATAATACTGCAGTGGATCGATTATTACTCTTCCAAAGAATTACTATCAGCAAACAATTTGAAAGTAATCTTGAAGAATATCTTCAATATGAGTTGAGTCCGTATCCAACAGCTCTATTTGATGATGATGGAATGAGAAAAACAACAAAATCGTATTTGTATGACAACATGAGCCCAATTGATTTTGTTCTCAATTAAAATTATGTGACGTTCATTATTGATGGCGGATATCTTCTTCATCATGTGTAAGGAGCAGAGAATATACTTTTTTTATTATTTTTGATAAATACATGAAGTATTTACAGAGGCATTACAGTTCCAAAATCATTGTTGTATTTGACGGATATTCAGACTACAGTAAGAACGTTAAAGCTATGGAGCAGCAGAGAAGAACTGCTGCATTTTTAAAAACCGTATGAAGTCTGTTTCAATAAAACAATGGTTGTACAAGTTACTCAAAAAAATTCTTATCAAATCGAAATAACAAAGATATGCTCATTCCAAAACGCATATTTTATTCCTACACGCATTAAGTGGCTGTGACACAACTTCTGCGTTTTTTAAAAAAGGAAAAAAATCAGTTTTAAAAGTTTCTGAGAAACTGTCAAATTTGGATGAACTAGCTGCAGCATTTGTGGAAGAAAATTGTTCGGCCCAGAGATTATTAGAGAGTGGCACTCAAAGCTTATAGGCAGTCTATAATGCTCCGAAATCTGTGAAAAGTCTCGATCATCTTCGTTATATGCATTACGTTAAGGCTACAAAACTTAATAAACCTGTGCAGCTTTCAAATATTCCACCAACAAGTGCAGCTGTTCATCAACATTTCAAACGTGTATATTATCAAGTTCAAACTTGGTTAGGGCGTGATTTGGAACCCCAGGTATGGGGTTGGGCGGCAATGCGAAACGATTTTCTGGAGCCTATCATGACAATTTTACCACCTCCAGAAGATTTGCTAAATTCAATTTTCTGCAACTGCAAGAGTGGTTGTGGTTCGCGATGCGGATGCAGGAAAGCGGGCTTGCAATGCTCTTTAGCTTGTGGCCAATGTAATGGGTAAGCTTGTCTTAATGCTCTACTATATCAGAGCGACATTAACGATAGATAGAACCTTTGACTCCGAAATCATGGAAGAACTTGAGTCAGATGCCGTTGAAGACGATAATGAAGACCAGTTTGAAATTTACCAGCAGCCGGAAGACGACGATGAAGAGGAAGAAGATGATTAAAATTATAAATTGTAGTTTTTGTACCCTTTATTCCATTTTTATACTTTTAATAATAAGCACAATTTACAAAAAGAACTTTTTATAATAGAAAGTTTTTTACTGATTTATAGGTCATATTTTGTGTCATCTCAACAATGCACAGCATCCCTGATTTTGCAAAAATATTAAGTCATACAACGCTGTGATTGGTCATAGTGAAGATTGTTTCCTTGTTAACAAAATCAAGGGTAGTTGTATCTAAAAACTTTCTAAAACAGTTTATTTTATTACCAGTTAAAATAATAATTACTGTTTTCACATGTAAGAACAAAAAAAAAAGAAAAAAAAACTTCTCTGTCGCGTAATCGATCCCATTATAATAACATAACAGAACTGTCACAAGTGGACTGATCCGCAGCCTAACCAACTACGCTACGAACGATTTATTTAATAACTTTTAAAATAATATAATCTATACACAACTTAGATCATGTTTAATATCAATTCGGTATAAATTTCGAAATCTATGTATATGCCTAAACACACTTGAAACATGCATTTTCATCCAGTTCTTAGCTATCCTGAAAATTTCAGAGCTATAGGTAGTCGGGAAATAGGTTTAAATTCGATTACAAATTCCACGGAATGACACAGAGACACAGAACACGGCGAAAATATAAAAAACTTTCTAAAAATAAATGTATTGAATGATATTTTTTAATAAAAAGATTAATTCAATTCTATCGTTTTTTCCCATATAACTGGTATTTCCTGGTTTTTCGATATTTTGTGACCATTTTACATTTCGGACGAACACAAATCCAAATAGGCTTTTTAACTCTATTATTTAATATAACGCCCTATATGTGGTGTGTAAGCAACAAACTTTTTTTCTGTTTTTCTTTCTTTTTTCGTTTTTTTTTGTGTTTTTTTTTTCATTTGTTTTATTTTATTTTTTACATTTTTGTGATATTTTCCTGTTTAATTTTTAATATTTTAATTTTATTATTTAATAAAATCTAAATAATCTTACGCCATCTACCAGGTGACTTGTCAACCATGATGTCATATAATAAAATAATTTTTTTTGATAAATTAACTTACACTGCCATATATTAGAAATTGATAGAACTAAATAATAAATACACACTTGTATTTGAAAATTAACAGTTTCGTTTTTAGTATATTCCGTTAATTATTATTTATGTTTTTTACTGTTTATACCTTACCTGAATTTTCACAAATAATTTAAAACCAAAATGAGCCAAATCGATCAAAAAAAAAACATGAAAAACAATCGAAAAAAGCAAATAAGAAAACCGCGCATTTAAAAATATATAAAAATTAAAAAAACAAACAAAACAAACAACAGGAAAAATTGAAATATGGGTAATAAACTAGAAACAAGCAACAAAATTAGATGAAACCGTAAAATGAGAAAACACAAAATATAATCGCACAAATTTAAAAAATTGTGGAAAAATTGAGAAAAAAAGTAAAACACGAGAAAAAAAACAAATAATAAATCAGAAATAATGGTATTGTAATTTGATTGTTAAATAGTAGAGTTAAAAAGCTTATTTGGATTTGTCTTTTTCAGGAATGTAGGAAAATAAACAAAAATGAAAAAGTATAAACAAAAAATCGAAAGAAATCGAAAAAAAAAACAGGAAAAAACGATGAAAATAGAAAAATATAGATTATAACTAACACCAAAAAAATCTGAAAAAATAAGAAAAAAGAAAACGAAAAATGTGTAAAATCAATGAAAGAAAAGAAAGAAGTAAAATGAATAAATTTAAAGAAAAAAAAAACAAGAATATATCACCAACATAGTGGACAAAAGTGGACAAAACTTTAAAAATTACAATATTCAACGAAAAAAAGAAATAGAGAAAACTTGAACACAATTGAGAAAATATAATAGATAAAATTAACAAAAACATGGAAAACAATGAAAAACCCAAGAAAAAAAGTTGGGTCAACTAGGAATAAATAAATAATTAATTTTTAAGAACAACTTTATATCGGAAAATAAAGCATTTACGGAAAAAAAAGTAAAACAAACTGTCATTATTAATTATCACGAATCACCCCTTGAAGTGTGTTCCACTTTTTTAATAACACCCTGTATTAGTGCACTTTGGTTGTCGAACATCTTAGGCAAATAATCCGGTCCCCTATATCACCTCTGCGATGAGCATGATTTATATCTGACAAGTGTGTATTATATTCAACAATTTGTATTGTAAAGTTGCAATTTTACATTAATACAAAAATTTTAAATAAATTGAAATTTGCGACAACCAGCAATTCTTACTTAATAAAGTACTATGACGTCACCGTAAAGTGGCGCAGTTATCTAATAAATATTACAAGCAATTTTTACCTGCAACTGCTGCTAGTTCAGAGAAAAATGGAAATACATAACAAATTAAGAGGATTAATAAAAGTGACAATGAATAGAACTGCGGACTTACGAAAATGGCATAAAAAAACAAGAAAGAGGAATATGTGTATGGAAATAACAGAATAAACTAAATAAAGAAAACGTGGATTGATCTACCTAACAAAACAGATTTACAGATATTAATGGTAGCGTAATATCTGAGGAGATTTTTAGCCACTCTATATATATTCCTACTAAACTAAGTAACATGACGCCGCCGTAAGATGGCGTAGTTAATATCCTATATATTTAAAGGCACAAGGATTTATAAACCAAGTACTATCGCGTCACCGTCAGGTGGCGCAGTTGATTACTCAAATATTTAAACGACCAATTAAATACTATAACGCCACCGTAAGGTGATCTAGTTGGTATCTCATATATTTCAACCGACAAAAATTACTTAACAAGTACTAAGACGCCACCGTAAGGTGGCGCAGTTAATATCCAATATATCTAATTGATAAATTACAAAATACAACGAAAAAAAATAGTAAAAACCTGGAAACTAACGAGAAAAGATGATAAAAGTGATAAAACCAAAAAAAAAATAAAAAACGAGAAAAATCGGAAAATTTTTAAAAAATGAGAAAAATACATCAGTGTTAGGCGTTGGAAATTCGCCGGGTCGCTAGTTGTAAATAAAAACAAACGACAGACAAATGATTAAAGCAGGCAGTAATCTTAGACTTTATCGTCAGTCCGAGACCGTAGATTAACTCAAATCTTTATTTAATTTTGGAACCGATAGTAATCACCTCGATTCTAGGGAGTGACATATAACAGACGTGAGACATGGAGACACACCTTTCTTCAGTTTTCTTTTCGGCGATTCTGAATCAGACGTCTTATTTTACTTAGGATGTTTTTAATCGCGGTTTAGCCTTTAGGTGATAGTACCTATAGGACAAAAAGCTACTGCACACAGAAGAATTTCGCTTAATATCTTAATACATTTATATAAAATCAAAAACAAAATACTTAAGCTTAAATAAAAAAGGCTTATATTACTAAAAGCATCTGATAAGTTAATGACTGTTAAAGAAACCAAGCATGAAGTGGAAGGACGACATAAGGAAACGTACCTGTCTTTCCAATTTCCTAATATCTTATAATTGAAATTAAATAGAAAACACAAATCTTAGTATTTTGATTTTTAGCATACTTGGTACCGACTATTAATCAATAATTTCTTTTTCCCACTTTTGATTATTTTTTAATTTTTACGATTTTTTTCTCGATTGTTTTCCATGTTTTTGTTAATTTTATCATATTTTCTCGTTTGTATCCAAGTTTTCTTTATTTTTTCCTTGAATTTTGTAGGTAATTTTTCAAGATATTTCGTTTCCTTTGATTTCCACATTTATTTCTTTTAATTTTTCTAATATTTTCTAGATTTTTATTTTTTCAGTTTTTTTTTTATTATTTTACTTTTTCTCGTTTGTTACCAACTTTCCTTTTTTTTAATTCTTCTTTTTTTGTCGCTTCTTTCCTTTTACCGATTTTACATATTTTTCGTTTTCTTTCTTCCTCTGTTTTTAAATTTTTTCTTTTTGTTTTTTTTTTTATTTTTTTATATAACCTATTTTTTTACTTTTTTTTTAGTTTTTTTTATTTCTATCGGTTTTCCCCAGTTTTGGTAATTTTCCTTGTTTTTTTTGTGTGAGAGTTTTTTTTTATTTTTTCGATTGTTTTTAATGTTTTTTTCGGTTTTTTACATTTTTATTATAATTTCTTGTTTGTTTACATTTTTTTTTGTTATATTTTTCCGGATTTGTCGTTTTTTTTGTTTCTTATATTTTCCACATTTTTCATGTTATTTTCTTGGTTTTTATTTTTTTTTTTATTTTTTTAATTTCATCGAATATATAATATATTTCACTTAACTGCTCGTTTTTAACCAATTTTTTAACCATTTATAACCATTTTATCCTGTTTTTTCGATTTTGCTTATTTTCTCGTATATTATATTTTTTTCAATTTTCGTGTTTTTTTTTTCGCTTTTTGATTCTATTTTTTATTTTTTGCTAGTTTTCATCTTTACTGGTTTTTAAAGCTTTTTCTTTTTTTTCAATTTTCGCCTATTTTTTCAACAGATTTTATTTCGTTTTAAAGATTTTTATTTGAACTATGTTCCTTATGGCAGTTTTGGATAAGATAGGGATTTTGCTGCGTGACCGAACTGAGTAAAAAACCGTAACAATAAAACCGTAACGCTTGTAATCGTGCCACTATATCTAGTAGGCAGGTTACCGCTAGCCTCCACACAACGCTAGCCTCTACTCAGTGTTCAGTATCGATAGACATAATGTTGACAGTTATGATATAATTTTTAACTGCCACCGAAACTTTTTTGAAAGTGTTTACAAAAAACATAATAGGTATAGATAATGAATCAAGCAAAAGATGATCTTCTCATTATAGAATCTCCTAACGAAAGGTAAGTTTAATAATATAATATAAACATTGTAAACCATATAGAAATATCCAACGATGTCAACTTTTGTGATGTCCTATAAATTAATGAAAATCATTGGTTTTTAAATGTAAAATGTGTAAACTATGTTGTAATATTTTATTTAATTGGATTATCTACACCTGTTACTAATGTTAATCTCAAAATTTATAATAAATTATTATTATTAATATGATCAAAATTTATGCAGTAAATACATAAAAACTATTTGACTAGCATATGATAACTCTTCACGATTGGATATCGTTGGAGGATCGAATACGCGGGATGGTAATTTTTTTTTAGTTTTTTTCCAGTGTTAAACAAAAAACTATAAATATTATTTTAACTTTAAATAAAATTAATTCAATTATCTTATTCCGATCATTATCATTATAAAAATTATATCTTTAGAGAATTTATTGATATATAAGCTACCCAGACGAAAAGTACAAATTATGAAAATATGTACAACCAAAATAAATGTAATTATTAATCTATAACGTAGTATAATCCAAGGCTTGGAGGAGATAGGGATTTTGCTGCGCGACTGAAATGAACAAAATGTAATAGTAAAACCGTAACAAAAAGTCTATGGAATAAAACCGTTAAATGAGACGTGCGCAGGCGCTACAGCCGTATACACAAGCGAGTAGTGTCGATTCTACATTAGCCAAAGGAACTTAGTTCCTACCTGGTGTCCCACGACACCATTATAACTTGTCATTTTCTGATTTTGTTTATCTTTTAATAAATATTATTTTATTTGCGAAGAAGACAAATCTAAATAATACAATTATTATTTATAAATCGAAATACAACTCCATCTACCAAATGTCTCCACAACGTAGATGACAAATGATAGAATAAATTACCATCGATAAATTAAGTTACAATATATTAGTACCTAATTCATAGAACTACATAATAAGTACATAACGCATTGGAAAATTAAATTATTGTTTTTAGTATTTTCCGTTACTTATGTTTCTTACCGTTTAAACCTTCCCTGAACTCTCACAAATAATTTAAAAAGAAAATTAGCCAAATCGGTCTAGCAGTTCGCGAGTTTTAGCGAGACTAACCAACAGCAATTCAGTTTTATTTATGTATATATAAATAGATAGATAGATTGAATTCTAAAGAATCTTTGGTTATTTAAGGAATAAAATATCTGGAAAGTGGCCTCCAGTACCTACTTTGCTCTTTCGTCGAAATTTTCCATGACCATTTTGCATAAATATGGTCAAATTTCTTTGATTTCGCTGGTAGTTTCCTACTTCAATGCCCCGGTGAAATCAACAGATATTTAAAGGTGTTAAATCCCCAAACCTAATTACTTCCTAATACCCACCAAATTTGATTTGCATATCTCGACCGGTTTCAGAGCAATTCATAAATATAATTAATTTTTAAGAACAACTTTAACACCCTGCTGCTCGGAAAACAACGCATTTACGAAAAAAAGTTATAAAACAAACTGTAATTATTTTTTCATTAAGATTCACTACCTGAAGCTTGTTGCACTTATTCACTAACACCCTGTATATAAGAAGAAATTATTACATTCAAAATTAAAAATAATTCAGACATATTAAAATAATGTTTATGTTTTACAACTTTAAATGGAAATACAAGTTACATAATTATAATTATATCAATAATTGTTTACACTAACCTCTAAAGTCAACAACTTATTATTCATATTTTGTAGAGAAAATGCATATTTGCAAATACAAAACAATATTTAGCAGTGATTATTTAATCTCTTATATATTTTTACAGCTAAACATTTAGATTTTTTTAGATTATTTACGATGGATTTTTGGTAAACGATTATTTGGGATATCTCCCATTAGATTTTTAAATTTTTGAAATTTTAGAAAGTTTACAAAAAAGAATTTATTAAATGACATTAAGGAGAACTTGAAAAAATGTTGCATCCAGCAGGTCTCTAACCCGAAACCTTTGCCTCTTCGCGGCAACGCTCTAGCAACTAAGCTATGAATGCTTAGTATCTATATCGTTTTTTGGTCGTTAAAGTCCACTCATGTCACATGTGATACTTACTCACTTTCTACTTAGGCACATATCGCATGACGTTAATAAGAGAGATTATGTCTCTTTCTTTGTGCCCTGTCTTGTATTCGGTTAGGAGACTGGAACTATGGATTTTTAGTAAACGATTATTTGAGATATCTCTTATAGGATTTTATAGCTTAGTCGTTAGAGCTAAAGGTTGTGGGTTCGAGTCCTGCTGGAAGCGACATTTTTTTAATTTCTTTCTTTAATATATTCTTGTTTGTATACTTTCTAAAATTCCAAAAATATCAAAAATCCCATGAGAGATATCTCAAATAATCGTTTACTGAAAATCCATGGTTCCGGTCTCCTAACCTAATAAAAAACTAGTGTGGCAGTCAGTGGGACTGCCGGCAGAAGTTATACTTCTATATGATATTCGTGGTAAGCGACTCCAAAAACCTCCTAGTACCGTGTGCACACTCTTTTTGTATCGAATTTGCATAAAATTCCTGGAGACGAGGTCCGTCTTAAGCACCAGGTGTTTCGAACACCATCGCTATTATTATAATCGTATTTAGCGACTCAAAAAAACCACCGAGTACCAAGTGTGCACTGATTTCGTACAGAATTTACATAAAAACCCAGGAGAAGAGGTAAATACCCTAGACACCAAGTGCCGCGGAGACTTTTGGAATCGTGATATTAGTGTTCAGCGACTCCAAAAACCCCGAATATATAAATTGAACCCATTTTCAGCAATACTTACCAAGTTGTAAGTTTTCTCTCTATTGTCTGAATGTACTTTTCGAATGCAGAAATGCAATTTCCATTTTTACATTATAAAATATAGCGACAAATTTTCTGATACTTTAACGAATCCAATGCAAAAAACGCATTCCGATCCATCTTACGTTACAAAATTCGGAGGTTTTGGTGCTTTATTTCCTTCACTATTGGTAAAAACTCTGTTTATGTATCCAACAACCTTAAAAGCATGGAGTAAAATATACTGCAACCATGTGACGGTATTTTAGACTACAATACAATACTCATTACTGAATATTATTATTAATATAAAATGCTAAACTTTATATGTATACTTACGTGACAGAATTATAAAATAATCTGTCAAATAATCATGTGGTCCGTCACTATGATATTCATACATTGGTTCAGACTGTTTTTTGTATATCTATCCCTTTTCAATGTACTGAATGTTTAAACGGTATTCAAAGGACTTATAGTTATGACTAATAACATGTGGTATATATTTTATCTTTGTTTTTACCGACCAATATACCTTATAAGTGTTTCTGTCTCTCTCTTACTCACACTATTACATATGTAATGATTTTTCCCATTTAACTCTACACAATCTTTTTCTACAGGGTGTACGAATAGAAGTATAACTTCAAAAATATAACACAGGACACGAAAAATAACTTAGAGTTTGATGTTTAAATTGTCGGTTTCACAAATAAGTAAGTGTCACATGCGACGGTTGAATTTATCCGCGTAGAGTCAAAGATTGTGGGTTCGAGTCCTGCTAGATGCGACCTTTTTTTAATTTCTTCTTAAAAAATGAACGATGGATATTCAAACAAAGTTTAGCAGAACTTTGAATATCCTTTCTGTTTCTCCAATATAATGTGTCACTGTTTTTCAGTGCTTTAAAAGTTATTAATCTTTATTGTTTTGACGAATATTCAAGTTTGTCCTTTCTTACAAATTTGTTTAGGTACTCCGAATTCATGTTGATGCTTTTATAACCAGATTTGTAGTTGTCACCAAACAACAAATAAAATTTTGATATTTTTTTTTTCAAATTTTAATCAGAAGTGTTTAAAGTAGTTTCTTGGTTTTTTTTTTAATTTTTACATCTTTTCATTGTTATGTTTATTTTTACACTACTCTTTTGATTTTCTTGTAATATTTTGTTTAAAAATTTTACCTTTCGAATTTCTTATTCACCATAAAAACTTATTAAATATGTTAGGAAAAAGTTTTTCAACATTGTATCTTTGAGTATCTTTGGCTAAAATTTATTTAATTTTCATTTTTTAGTAGTATTAACAAAATCAAAATACTAAAATCCAAAAAAAAAATCGACGTAAAATATTATCTGCTAAATATTTAAAAAATATAAATTTATAATACAAAACAAAATTTTAGTAGAAATAAAAACAATTTACCTTTAAATCGTCCTGAAAAAAATGCCATTTTAGTTTATTCACAATATTTATAAAATATTTTTCAGTAATAAAAAACTTTTAAAACCATTAGTCAAAGTCACTAAACTATAACTATAAAACTCAATCAAAGTTCAAATGTCCAAGAAAATAAAATAAATATATATATTTTAAAATGAGTTGCCGATTAAATTCTAAATTTGATACGAATTAAAAATAATCGTGGATATTTTTATCGCGTTTGTCGGTCTTTACGCACCGTTCAGGCTCTAGAAGTTCCGCTAACTCTTTAGAGGCGTCGAATATACGACTGAAATGCTCTCTGATCGAGAATGAAATTTGTTGAGGATGGAAAGGTTCCAACGCGCCGTCCCCTGATACCATCCTATCAATGACCGACGTCGTAATGAATTTTACCTTCTGATTTATACTTTGTAATATTTCCACCTGTAATTGCTTTAACTAGACAAATACTTTTATTTTTATATATAAAACTAGCTGACCCGGTAAACTTCGTCTCACCTAACAATCAATGTTTTTTTTTTCATCTTCCGTTTTTTTCTTCTGATTTTTCGATTTTTCCACTTTTTTTGATTGATTTCCTTAATTTTATTACTGTTTTTCTTGATTTTATCATATTTTTTGTCCATTTACAGGTTTTTACTTTTTTTTCTTATATTTTGTAATGTTTACGCTTTTGTCTCTTTAGTTGATTTTTAAAGTAAAACTTCTTTAGGCGCGTCTAGGGGTAACTCAGTAATTCTAACGGATGTGACGTCATTCTAATGTAACGGAAAATAAACCTGATAGAAAATACCTAACACTATTCCGCCTACTATATTAAATAAAAGTTAAATCTGTAATTGTATATTACGGTAGATATTTTGCTGAACTGTCAAATTGACAGCTTGTCAACCAAAATACATTGTTGGTGAATAGTTTTACGCCTAAAATTTATGTATAAAGTGTTTGTTTTAAATATGAATAAACAAAGTGGATTTATTAATGAAGAAAGTGATGAAAAAATATTGAATGAAAATGAGTGAGTACTATATATGCATATATTTTATTTTCCTGTGATTCGTTTAAAAAAACAATGTTGAAATCTCCACAAAGAATAAAAGATATAAAGTTATTTGTACAGAAAATTAATGCACTATAAAGTCTATCTATAAATGTATTGAAATTTCCATATGGGGATCTATAAATATTTAATATACAACAGGTGGTTTGAAGTATTTTAAAATAGATACTACTGGAGATTTCAATATCTACTTCAAGTAATAAATTAGTCAAAAAATCGTGTTTCTTAATTTCTATGGAAGATTTTGTCAAAATTAGTACACCACCATGTGATTTATTAGTTTTATTGAAGTAATAGTAATAGAGTAATTATTAAATAGTAGGTATGTAGCCGATATTGTCATTATTGGACAATGTTTCAGACAGACAGACATAATATGTCTGGTTCATATTGCTTTAAGATTAGGTCTATTCTATTAGTTTTGTTAGAAATTGATTGACAGTTAACATTTAAAATACGGAAGAAATTATCAGATTTCTCATGATTTTCACGCACAAAATTCTTTATGTTTCTACTGACTTCCTTGCGATACATTTTGCGATACGTACCTACGTCAAAACTTTTGATTAGCTAACCAAACGGTTAGGTAATTTCTGTCAAAATTTGTTGAAACGCGAGAGTGAAATTAATGAATTTTAGATAAATTACAAAACAAAATAGTTGTAACTTGAATAAAATGGCTGATTCTCAAGAATATTTTACTGTTTCATCAATAAATAATAATAATAAACGAAAAAAATCAAAAACCTGTAGCTACTTGTTAATAAAAATATTTTGAATTTGAATTTATTTTGCGATGATACGTACGTCAAATAAGTTTTACTTCAATCGCGCGTAAAGGTTACACGCACACTCTTTTTTTTTAATAATCCATCTTAATACATTTATTATAAGTAAAAAATAAAGATCTCCCAAATAACTCCTTAATTTTACAAATGGACAACACGAAGCAATTGAAACTACTTGAAGAACTCTTTAGCCGAGAGACTTTCAATAAAAATATTGGCTCACGTTTTGCTACTTTCCAAATATTTAGCTACTATTATAATTCCTTCATTTACAGCATCACGATGATTACAATTGCATTTTAGGTTTTAAAGGATAAGTTCTAGTCTTTTAAATTTCGATTTTAGTTTCAGTATAACCTTTATTAACGTAAAATTTTGGCTTTAGTTGATGAAATTGTGATTGCAGTTTTGGACTTGGTTGAGTCATCAGGGTTCCAATTTACGTTAGAAAAAGCTTGAACAGGAATACTACAATTCTTAAGAAAGAACACTTTAAAATGAATGTTACTCTCAAAATTCGCCTAAGGTCAATCCAATAAATACTGTATTACTTTGAAAACAAAAAATGAAACGAACAGCAGAGCTAAGGTTAGATCTAGTAAATAACACAACATAATAGATAAGATAACTTTTTTATTACAAATTTCCCTAAATCTTTAAAAAGAGTATCCTTTCTCTCCCTAGTAGTTTCTGGAAGTTTCATGCTACATTTATGTATTTTTTTCTGAAATTTCCAAGGTCCTTCATTTCAATATTCTGCTTTAATTTGTTTAAGGTTTCTAAACTGATGCTCGTCAAAATTAAACCATCTACAAAGAATAATTATATTTTTTTATAAGACGTTTATCAATTTAAAATCGACTAAATGAAGGACTTTAAAACTTTAGTTTTATATTCGTACAAACTGTTTTAAATTATATAAAGATAAGATTTGAATTATCATATAATCAAGTGGTTTTTTCATATAGATATATAAATTATGTATCTGTGTCAAAATTTGTTTTTTATTTTTACATTTTTCTTTTATTTACAATTTTTGTGATAATGTTCATTTTTTAAATTTTTATCCATTTTTAATTATCTATTTCTTTTAATTTTTTTTTGTTTTTCTAATTTTGCTAGTTTTTCATCTTTTTCAATTTTTTTTTTTCCATTTTTTTTATACTTACTCGTTTTTTAATTTACCCCTTTTTTTACATTTTTGACAATTTTTTACTATTTTTATTAACTTATTTAAGGATATTTAATAATATTTGAGGGTTTTACACTTTTTTTAGTATTTCTTATAATTTTCAACAATTTGTTTTGTTTTTTAGCATGTCTGAACAATTTTTTTCGCCATTTTTAACAATTTTTGAAGATGTCATTAATTTTTTTGTTTATTTTATTTATATTATTTAATATATTACAGAACGGCAGTCTAAAAAGACTTGTGGACTACAATTTTTACATAAATCACTTCTACACATACACACAAAAATTACATGATATGTAGTTTATAAAATTAAAAAAAAAAATTTTTAGACATTATTACATGTTTGTCACTTAATAAGATTTTTGAAACGGCTTAAGGAGGGCATGCCGTTCACGAGTAAATTTTCTGGAAGAGCATTCCAGATTCTGACACCGACCCCAATTAGTGAATAAAGACCCACATTAGTTCTGGAGAAGGGTACCTGAATCTTAAACGGATGATCGTTTCTAGAGATATAGTTAGGCTGGTTTAAAGTATCCCTTAAACCCAGATAAGACTGTAGGCCATTGTATACCTTGTACATAGCTACTTTAATGAAGTATTCCCTTCTCGACGAAAGAGAGGTCCAATTTAAATCCCTCAGTGCCTCAGTCGGGCTAAATTCTCTATCAAAACGCAGGAAAACCCACCTAGCAGCTCTTCTTTGCACCCTCTCAAGTTCCTGGGCGAGTCCCTCCTGATAAGGGTGCCAAACAGCGCAGCAATATTCTAGTAGAGGT
The DNA here is from genome assembly GCA_964028335.1 of Altica lythri. Classification (NCBI taxonomy): domain Eukaryota; kingdom Metazoa; phylum Arthropoda; class Insecta; order Coleoptera; family Chrysomelidae; genus Altica; species Altica lythri. The sequence goes on from OZ034801.1 coordinate 36,971,227, forward strand.
CGGACTAACGTTAAGTAGGCCCTAACTCTAGCTTGCGGTCTTGCTTTTTTAAGGTTTCTCATAACAAAATTCAACGTTTGAAAACCATGTCACAATTTTCATCAAATTTTACGATTTTCAACGTTTTTTCAAGATTTTCAATATAATTTTTAAGGATTTTTAACATTAAATTAGGACGACTCTTACAGTTTTCACTGTTTTTTACGATTTACAACAGTTTTTATGGATTTTAGGATTTTCGTCATTTTTTTACGATTGTCAATTTTTTTAAATTTCTGATAATTTTTCAATATTGTCGCAAATTTCTTACAATTATTCCCGTTTTTCAAGATTTTTTTATAAACTTTGACATTTTTACTATTTACAAAATTTTTTTAAGATTTTTAACAATTTTTTACGATTTTCAACAACTTTTTACGATTTTTAACGTTTTTTCAACATTTCTTTTTACAACATTTTATTAATATGAGCCCGCATAATATTTTTTATAAAAAAACGGAGTAATTTCAATGAAAATTAATTTTCAATTTTTTTAAAAATCGGTAGTGATTTAAAGATTTTTCCATACAAACTTTTAACCCCTATTTCACTCCTTCTGAGTTACAATTTCTTAATTTCTTAATTTGCCAAATAAAAAAGTTTTCGTGGAAACTAAAAATTTATCGATAAAATTTTAAGGACTCGTGGTATTACCTTTGATTATATTTTTCACCTGTCAAAATATCACAATTTTGTGATTTCGTCCAATGAAAACGCTTAATCTTCAATGTTTTATGCTAAATCTAGCAAATCATTCCGGTTTATATTAATAAAACCACTAGTGGTTTTACTAGTAAAACAGGATATTTCTTTTCTATTTTTATAACATGTGTTTCGCAATTTTTCCATACATCGCTATTAATGTCACTAATTACCTCTCAAATATTATCAAGAACAACTGCGCTTAAAGTTGGTGACTGATTATATTTTCGTAAACGTTTCTTTACAGTACTCAAACCATTTCGATTGGATTAAAAATACAGTTGTATGGAGGTACACGCAAAAGGGTATGACCGTGTCTGCTACAAATGGTGTCAATGACGTATTCATTTTTAAAATTCTGACTTTTGATCATTCTTATTAATTCCTCCTTTATTGGAACCTTTTTGGGAACATTGATATTTTTGATTTTTATTCTTTTTTGTGTTATTATTAGGTATTTTGTTTAATATGCGGAAATGATACGACGCATTGTCCATAACAATTACTGAATTGTAAGAAAACCCAATAGATAGTGTTAAATTTCGATTCATAAATAAATAAATAAATAAACGAAAAACTAAAAGAAAGTGGAAAATTAAAAACAGAAAAAATGCGAAAAAAGTAAAGTCTAAAAAAATACCATTCTAAATCAAATAATATAACGCCACCGTAAGGTGGCGCAGTTATTATCTTATATATTTAAACGAGAAATTCTTACTATATTAAGTACTATCAAGCCAACCGTAAAATATATCTAATATAAAAAATCAATAAAAATCACTAACGCTACTGTGTACTGTAATGGGGAACAAGACCAAACGCGGTATTTAACTCACGCAATTTTTCTTTTTGATGTTTCGTTTCATGTACCGCCGCGCTTAGTAAGAGCCGTCGGCATTACTTTACATTAATATCAAAGGGGTGCGCACCGACTTTGAAATCGCAAACTATATACACAATGTTGCCTTTTCTTAAAAAAATCTTTAAGTATAAGTAATATATACAAAATTGATACCTATCATTAGAAGTCAAAACTGTTTAAATATGAAGAACCTAGTTAATTAATTTAAGTACATATTTTGTAAGAATATTTTTATATTATCTTTCTAAGAGTCATTGACAAACAATTGAATAGTAAAGTAGAAATAAAATTTTCAAAATATATAAACTTAGGAATATTCGGAAATACATCTGGCAACATAGATTCGAAAGTCGGTTCCTTTGTTGAGGTTTGAAGGCGTGGTTATCTTTTCACATTAACATTAGTTAAACTATACTTTAAAATTATAACCCTGGTTTCACGACGCTCACGACAACTGACAACTGTACAGGATAAGTTAATAGGGGGGTAACGGCATTTAGTTTGTGTTATTTTTGAAATATAAGCTGTTCTGGGAAGTTTTTTAAAAAAAGTAGTTTTTGTACAAAATGGTTCAAAAAATAATCTTCTCAAATAACACTCGTCCTGTAATATTTTACTGGATAAATTTTTATTTTCCAGACTCAAACTTTTTTATTTTAGGCAAAACTACTCAAACAGAATATGATAAAATCACTCGTCCTACGGACTCGTGATTTTATCACATTTCAGTTTGTTTTCGTATTTTTGCCAAATAAAAAAGTTTTCGTGGAGACTAAAAATTTATCGATAAAATTTTAAGGACTCGTGGTATTACCTTTGACTAAATTGAATTGAAAAGAGATCTAGATTGTCGAATACTACAATTATAAAATCGTTGCATTATAAATTGATAATCATTTGTAGAAATACTATTATACATATATTCGAATGGAAAAAAAGACATTTACACATCGACTTTTTAAAAAAAAGCGTGTTCCATAAAGGCCTGGATTCTCTCAAAATTTCATAAATTTTTGTAAAATTTATACCTATTTTCACTACTAATCCACATTTTAGTCTATAAAGTCTTGTAAACCAGATTTCTTCGAATTAGATGCGTATGTATGCATTTGCCCTTAGGAGTATACGTCCGGATTCCGTCTAAAGACATCTTAATGTTCTTGCATTAGTTGTCTGACTGGCAATTCGTATGTTGCTACTTCGAACTACCTGATTTCCGATCTCGTAACGATATTCTCCGCATTTTATGTTAGACATAAAAAATAATGACTTCTAGATATCAGATATCGCGCGCAATTACTTTGCAATTTAGGTGAAATCATGTTAATTTTATTTAATTAAGATCTAAATGTTTCAGTTAGGTTATCTAGTAGAAGAATACACTAATTAGAAAATATCTCATTTAAATATAATATCCTATGATTTTTATTGAATGTCATTTTTATAGTTTCGAAGTTTCTGAACTTAATAGTAACGACATTAATTTTGATTCGCTAATTTTTTTTTTATTTACAAAAAACGCATCAACCTGTAAAGGTTATTAGCGTACATGAGTTACAAAATGCACTATATTAGGTCTAATAGATTAGTTTTGGACAAAAAATGTATAACATTTGAAACATGTGTCTTATTATTTAAAATGTCTTTCAGACATAGAGGTAGTTCAAACTGGTTTCTTTCTTGGCGATACTTCTGGCACTGTATTAGTAGATGAAAAACCGATAGAGGCAAGTTGCACTGGTCACATATAGGAGGATCACTTTTATTCAGCAGGTATTGATGAGTAAGAGCGGTATGCCCAAGTCGTAATCTGGAGATTATCACTTCGCGACGTCTGAAGAAAGTTTTCCACTGGCTCAAGTCAGGTTTTATTTCCCTTAATTTAGAAGGTGTTGCTGTCCACTTTTGATTCCAATTGTCAAACAGTTTCGTCAGTAAAATATTTTTAATATCTGATGTTACTGATATATGCTCTCTAGATGCATTAAGGTCAGTGATGGCGGATTTTGCGTTTAAGTCGGCTTTTTCGTTACCAGTGATTCCTAGGTGAGATGGGGCCCAAAGAAACTCTATCTTGAAGTTTAGTTGTTCAAGAGCAAAAAGTTCTTTCTTAATTAAGACAACTAAAGGATGTTGGACATATGTTCTCTTCAACAGCTGCAAGGATGATAGCGAATCTGAAATAACTAGCGCTCTAGACAATTCGAGTTCTTAATATTTATAATTGCTTGTAGAATCGCATATAGTTCTCCTGTAAAAACTGAAGCTGTATTTGGTAGCTTATATCTTTTAGTGTCACTTTCTGTCACGATCGCTGCACCCACACCGTCATTTGTTTTGGATGCATCAGTATAAATTTTTGAAAAAGAAAGATAATTTGCCAGAATTCTTTTGAAATGTGAATTAATCAGGATGGTCTCAGAATGTTTGTCGAATTTAGATAAGAATGTGTTAATAAGTGGTGATTTTATTAACCAAGGGGGGGAATGTCTGATATTAGAGGGGTATACCCCGGGAAATTTAGACCACTCTAATGTATCAAGAATATTTAGAAGTCTCATAGTAAAAGGGGCGTAATTATAATTGGTAAAATTATTATTGAGGAAAGGAAGAATTTGTAGGGAATTTTGGTATATGGGTGTAGTTTCGTTGGAGGAAATTTTTAAGGCATAAGTATAGGTACGTAAGATGAAGTCTTCTTTTGCTTAATAGGAGTTCATTAGCTTCGCACAAAAGAGGAGTAGTTCTATATGCTCCTAGAATTATCCTTAAGGCACTGTTTTGGATCGTGTCCAGTTTCTTTAATAGGCTTTTACACGCTGAAGCATAGGCAATGCACCCATAATTAATTTTAGAACGTATCAAAGATTTATATAATTGAAGTAAGATCTTACTATCGGCACCCCAATGTTTTTGCCCTAAGTGCTTGAGAAGGTTTAGTGAACTTTGGCAGGAGATTATCAAGCGTGAAATATGGCTTCTCCAGTTAAGCTGTGAGTCGAAAATCATCCCTAGGAAATGTATCTCGTCAGTATATTTGATTGATTTTCCATTTAGAGTCAACGGTGGCAGTTGATTTTGAGCTCTTTTGGAAAATACTATGCAGTTACTCTTTTCTGGAGAGAAGATGAAGCCGTTTAGGTTAGACCAGCTGTATAGATTATTTAATTGTGCTTGAAGAGTTTTGGCCATAACATCCAAATTTCTGCCTTTGATGATAATTAACAGATCATAAGCGTATAGAAATACTCTAGTGGGATTTGGGAAATTTTTAATGACGTCATTAATAGCAGTAAGGAATAATGTTGGGCTGATTATTGATCCTTGGGGAGTTCCATTTTGCTGTTCGAACTTCTCATTCGCTAAGTTTCTTTACAACGTAATCCACTTTTATTTATGGGATTATTTTTGTAATTTAAAATTCATTTGAGATATTTGTACTCAGTTTAGAAAAAAATCCAAACTTTCCAAAACTATTTTAGGAAAAATTGAAAGAAAAATTTTTGCTAACAATTGAACTTCGATCGAATGGTTTCAAATTAGGTATGAAGTTAAAGAATTACTTTCGAAACTAGAATTACATTTAAAACCAGATAGATATGTAACTTTTGTTATTTTCATATATCAAAAACAAACAAATGTCCAAATGCCGTTGCATTTTTTTTTTTTCATTTAGCAACACCCTATTGTGTTCTTTGAGATTTAGTAACAATTAATCGCTAAAAATTTATTTGTATTATTTTTCGGGATATGGATTATTACAAAAACTATTTATTTATTTTATTGTTGATTTTTTTTCTCATTGCTTATATTAATAATACGTCTCGTCCTCAAATTTTAAAATTTTACTCATGTACTAGCTGTACCCGTGACTTAGTTCGCGTGGCGTGTTGATTGTTATATAGAAATTTCACCCCCGGCATCGTTAAAGGGGTGGGGCAAGAAATTCTTATATACCAGATGTTAAGTTGAAAGAAGACAAATACATCTGTGAAAACCGCATTCGAATCGGTAGTTTTAATGTGATGCGCGCACAAACATACAGACAGACAGACAAAAAAATCTAACCACATTTGTGGGTTCTATATCGATGTAGTAACACCCCCCGCTAATTATTTTTTAAATACCTTTAATGTACAGAATTTTCATTTCTACAGATTTTTTATATGTACCTATAAATTATTTTTCACGCCCCGCATGCCTTCTTGTGGGTGGAATTTTCTAAAATGCGTTCACAATTGACCACAAAATTATAAATATAACTATTGTGCAAAGTTTCAAACCTATAGGACTTATAGATTTTAAATTTTTATTTTAATTTTTCACGCCCCCGCAACCCACCATATGGGTGAAATTTCGTAAAATGCGTTCACAATTGACCTCAAAATTATAAAAATAACTATTTTGCAAAGTTTCAAACCTGTAGGACTCGTAAATTTTAATTTTAATTTAATCAGTATCGATCCCTAATCCCTTCTGATAGTTATTTTGGAAATATATTTCATGTACAGAATTGACCTCTCTACAGATTTATTATAAGTATAGATATAGATATAGATAGATATAGATTGCATATGATTAAAATCAGAAAAAAAATCTTTATTAAATTATATTTGAAATTTATAAGCAACGATATTTTTTGTAATAGACAATAAAACTAGTGGGAAAATAATTTCTTGGGAATGCCGAATTTTAGTCAACCAACCCACTCACTGAAAAGATAAAATTCGTTTCCAAAGCCAATTAAATGTCGGCAATATCCTTAAAACTCAGAAAGATAGATAAATATCTAATTACTCAATAAAGATATGGATTATTTTAATATATTACAACTTTTTAGGGTAACAAATCAAATAGCTTTTTCTGGCTTCGAACATACACTAACTAGACGGGCGTATGAATTCTCGACGCAAGAAAACAGGTAAATTTTTGGGACAGGAACTTTCGACGCACGGTTAGAACTATTATGTTTTTATTACAGGAATTTTCGACGCAAGAATTTAGGTACTTACAGACAGGTAAGTAGGTAATAAAACAAAATTATCTTCGAAAACTGATTTGATTTAATTTCAAATATTATTAATAAACTAATTACTACTATTACTATAACATAAATGATAAGACACTAATTTTACAAAAGCAAGTCTTGTTATTTGATTTAAATTTAGAGTTTCAATCATTCGTTCTAGAAACGCAATTTTATTTTTTACATTTTTGTCTTTAATTTTTGCTGTTTTGCTAAGACTATTTATTTTTATATAAGTATCTAGTTGAAAATCTATCAAGTTTTGAATAAATATATATAAAGACGGGTGAGCCGCATAAAATGATGAATTAAATCTGGAATGGGACGACTCACATGCATTTGTCGTTCTCATCACCGATGCATTTTTATCTGCCCAAATTGTTGGCGGAAATTAAGAATCTTCTGCTATATAGACTTTCAGAAGATAATCAGCATATTTATCTAATTTTTCAATATTAGGTTTGTACGACATAAGATCGAACAGATAGCAATCCTCGACTTCTTCTGGTGCTAAGTACGTTAAACCAAAAGTATGTCGCATCCATTTGCCAATATCTGAGTCTTGGTTGTTAAATTCTCGAACCAAGTGACTGGAGTTTTTTAAACCAGTTTTGGTGTAAATGAAATCGACAACCATTAATTTTAATTTTGGGAAAACTATTAGATAAAGCAATATGAATTGCTTTTTCAAAGTCAATAAATACTTCTAGAGGATCCCAGCACAATTTATACAATTCAAAAATTCTGGATTTTAATGATAAAAATAAATTTTCATATGATGATGTTGTTTTATCTTTTAACAAACAATAAACTGAAGGTATGTAGTGACCATTTTCTAACCCATGTATTGTAAATAATTGTCCGAAATATTTGGTGCAATATGAAAAAGTACCATCCATATATATGTCTTAATGTCTTAATTTGACATAAGACACGAATGTTTGTCTGACATGAAAAAATTATTATATCATGTTCCAGATCATTTAAAAATAAAAAATCTTCACCATTGTTTGTTTTAAGGGAGTACACATTCACTAGTCTATGAATTTCTTCAATATTTTTGGGTAGGAAGCCCGGCAGCACTTTTCTGCTACATGTATATATGTTCCGCCGAATATCCTCGATATCACTAACTGTCAAATTTTGTGTTGATGTTTGAACTAAAACTCGCCGAATAATTTTTGCCGGTTTTTCAACAATATCCTCTTCCGCCTTTCGCTTGCACGCATTCGTGACTATTTTCCTATTTAATTTTTTGGATATTCACTTCATGATTATGAATTAAATTGGCTTTAGTTATTATTACATCAGGCCCCATAGTAACTGATGTTGCTGAGCACTTCCTTTGGACGCATCGCCAGGACATTTCACCAGTTTTTAAATCCCTACTTTTAGAAAATGTATAATTTTCTAATAATAGCAAATCTCTATTACGACAACTTTTAATTATACTCATTTTAACAAAACAACATCAAAACTCACAATTATAAACAAAACTGAGAAAATTGTACCTAAGTGTAAGAAATTTACCTGTTAATTATAAAAATACCAAATTGGAAGGGGCAGATTTTATTGGCAATAAAGGGATTAGGGCAATACGTTTTCTGAACATTCTGTGTCGAATATTCATGTTGGATTATGAACCTTTTTCTTTCTAGCAGGTAGTTGGGGTAAAATGCGTCGACTATTCACCCGCCGAACTAGACACAGCGTTCCATTTTAGTTTGCAATTCGTAAGGATATCACTTGTAGACCGGTTTCGGCGTATTGCGCCTCATCAGTACAAGGAAGATATCCGTCCAGAAGCTCTAAGAGCATCTAGACTGAAGATATGTCTGAAATCACACAAATACATTATCTTCAGTAAAGAAAATGTTAAAAGTGCGATAATAGCGACATCTCCGTAACTAATCACAAACTGAAATTCTATTTGACAAAAAACCTCTCGGCTTTATAGGGTTAACTACTTGATTTACAGTTTCCTGCTAATCAATTGTCATTTCAGTAAAACGTTTATCAAATAGATGTCAAAGGTAATAATAGTTTAATACTATTATAACGTTTTACAGAGTCTTTTAAAATCAAAGAACATATAGACCGTTTACTAAGAACCAACAACTACTTCCCTGGCTATATGCCACGACGGACATTGAATTACAGTTCAAAGTTAAACGGGGTTAGTATATCTGCAAGATAGAACTAACCATTTTAGTTTGCAATTCGTAAGGATATCACTTGTAGACCGGTTTCGGCGTATTGCGCCTCATCAGTACAAGGAATACATCCGTCCAGAAGCATATAGCCAGGGAAGTAGTTGTTGGGTTGGTTGAGTACCTTATTGCTTTTGTTTTAATTTTATATTAGAAATAATCCAAAATGCGGTGAATATAATATTTTAGGTATTTTACTAACATTTAAATTTTCGAATACAATTGCTATTATTCAAGGTCAGCTTTTTTGGTATTAAAATATATAAACATGAAAGGTAATTAATTTTTTCTCGAAATTTGGAGAGACGATATAGCGATTGTGTTCGATATTAATTATTTAAAAGTCGGAGTTTTGATTCCAATTTTATTAATAGGGTTATTGCCATCTATAAGAAGGGCCCTATTAAGGACCAGTTAAATCATACCAGAAATTACGCAGTCTATCGACAGTCAGTTGGAAGCCGACACCATTTTGCAGTTCTGTTCCACATCTTACGAAAATCCGACAGGTTGTCCCTTGGAAGGAATTCCATCCAATTTTAGTTCCGTTTCTCATCCAACGAAAATCCGACAGGAAGTCCGTTGAAGTCCCTTGTAAGGAATACAATCCAACTGCAGTTCCGTTCCTCAAGTAATCGAAACCACGTTGGGCGCCAATTTATTATTGAATATGTTTTCTTTGGCTCCGGCTGTTGGGTCTGGATTCTAATAATATTCTTCTTTAATTACTCTTCTTTATTTAATTTAAAGAAATATTTATTCAATTCAAACTTTATATTAACTTTAACTTTCAATACATATCATTCAAATTCAAATTATCAATCAAAAAAAAAATCAATAACCCAAAAATCATCCCCGTTTCCATAACATTTTTCTATTTATATACATTATAAAAAAAATAGTCACTGGTCTATGTCGTCACACTTTACAGTAAGATATTCCATTTACATAACAGACACAGTGATACCATAACAAAATATATATATATATATATATATATATATATATATATATATATATATATATATATATAACAATATGTAAGAGATGATACAAAAGTATCTAGTGCCGTGCTGTCAATAATAAATCCAGTTTTCAACTGGATTGGTGTTTGGTTAGATTTTCTAACTCAAGACACCGGTAGACGCTGGGAAATAGGAGTATAAGGATTTTAATCAGCCCATACAGGGGCAAAACCAACTACAGACACGTGTTTCGTTCTTTTTATGAGCTCATCAGTGCAGTATAGGTTATATCTCTTCAGTCACTAATGAAGACTGGATTTATTATTGACAGCACGGCACTAGATACTTTTGTATCATCTCTTACATATTGTTATACAGCGTGTCCACGGATGGGGTATCCTATAGGTGAAAAATGTTTAAACATTAGTTTTAGTGAAAAATGTCATTCTTGATAAAAAGTTTTGCTTGTTCTGAAACCCCATAAAATATAATAAAATTCAAGTTTTTCAAAATCCGTCTCATTTTATAGCCAGTTTTATGAAGACCGTATGAATTTTTGCACTAAGTACGAAAATAATAATGTACCTATTAATCTAGTAAGTGACGTTTACGATGTACCAAGTAACTGTCAACTTTTATAAATAATTTGCAAATTGTCATTCTTTAATAAATATTTGATAACAATATGTTAACTATTCAACAAAGAGTATATCTTTAAGTGGTATGGTATTGGGGAAGTTTCGTACCAGTATGCAATTGTAAAATTTCACGAAAGCAGTGAGGTTGGTTTTTGCAAGAGTCACTTACAGAAAATATTTAAACAAAACAAAATTCATCCGTTCAAACCGAAATTCATTCATACCTTACAAGATTGTGATTATGACACAAGGTTAGACTTTTGTGCGATGAATGATTGGTGAAAAACTTATGCATGACCGATTCTTTCACAATAATATTTTATTTTCTGATGAAGTTTACAACACACGGAGTGTCGTTTCTTCCAAAAATTGTCGATATTGGGCTAATAAGAACCCGAGCTACAGGATTAACTGTAAAAGTTAATTTGCTAAAAAAGTTAATGTTTGGTGTGCGATTTTACTGGATCGAATAATCGAGTATTTTCTGGAAGATACATTAAATCAGGACGTATATTTTTATTTGCTCGACAACTTCTTAATACCTGAATTAGAAAATATTCGCTTGGAGCAAATGTCGTAACATGTACTTTCAACATGATGGATGTTCGTTACATTCGACTTTGCTAATTAGAGGATGGCTGGATGAATATTTTTCTGGGCGATGGAAGGGACGTTATGGACCAATATTTTTCCCCCCGATCCCCCGATTTAACTTTTTTAGATATTTTTATGGGACTAGGTACTTAAAACAAAAAGTTTACGCAAATAATTTAAACCATAATCTTAAAGACTTGAAACGAGCTATCACTGATGCCGTTAACAAAATTACCCCAGAAATGCTACGAAATACATACAAAGAATTTAGAAAGAGAATTGAGAGATGTTTTGAAGTTGGGGGAGGATATATTGAATAGATGTTTTTTGTTTACCTAGTGTTTCTTACATTATTATTCTGTATTGTTATTTTTGATAGTGATTATAATTCTTGAATAGGTAGTTAACATTGTTGTCAAATATTTATTAAAGAATGACAATTTAAAAATTATTTATAAAAGTTGACAGTTACTTGGTAAATCGTAAACGTCAGTCACTAGATTAATACATTATTTTCGAACTTAGTGCAGAAATTCATATGGTTTTTATAAATCTGGCTATAAAATGAGACGGATTTTGAAAAACTTGAATTTTATTATATTTTATGGGGTTTTAGAACAAGCAAAACTTTTTATCAAGAATGACATTTTTCACTAAACCTAAAATTTAAACATTTTTCACCTATAGGATACCCCATCCGTGGACACGCTGTATAAGACTGTCACAAACGCTCTGTTCATTTTATATACATATATATATATATATATATATGGTTATACTTCTTTGCTCCGGCTTTCGGGTATGGGTTCCTTCTTATTGTTGATTCATGATTCAACTCAAATCAATTTTCATTTAATTGAACATTTTATTTTAACTTTAAATACAAATGACAAATCTTTTCAAAAAATTCTAATCAATCAAATTCAAAAATATCAATAATCAATCATCGTTTCTGTAACATCTTATTTCCCATTTATATCAATTATAAAAAAAAATAGTCACTGGTCTATGTCGTCACACTTTATAGTAAGATTTCATTTATACAACAGACACAGTGATACCATAACAAAATATATATATATTGAAGAAAACAATCAAATAAATTTTCTTGACATCACCATAATACGAGATAATATACATGAAAAATTAAAAACTAAATGGTATACCAAAGATACATGGTCTGGCCGTTACCTCAATTTCAATTCTTGTCATTCAAAACACCAAAAAAATGGAGTTATAATAAGTCTTACCGATCGAGCTATTGCTCTAACATCTGCAGAATATCGACCAGAAATCTTACAAAAAGTTAAAGATACATTAATAAATAACCACTATCCAAAAAACATCATTTCAAAAATAATCAATCAAAGAACATACCTATTTTATAATAAAACCAAAATAACATCAAAAAATACAAATAAAGAAAACAAATATATAGCTCTACCATTCACTGAAGGTCTTTCACAAAAAATTAAACATATTCTTTCTAAACATAATATAACTGTTTGTCATAAACCACACAACTTAAACTCGTTATTTACACCGCTAAAAAGTAAAGTACCAAAGAAAAAGAAATCAAATATAATTTATTCTATTCCATGCTTAAATTGTCCTAAAAAATATATCGGAATGACAACACAATGGTTAGAAAACAGATTAAATGGACACAAATATACAAAAAACGCTTCGACTGCCTTACATAAACACGAATCCCAAACTAAGCATGAATTTAACTTTAATGAAACCAAAATACTAGCACAAGACTCTAATTACTTACAGAAAATTAAGTATAAAAGAAATGATTGAAATAAAACGAGAAAAAGAAGCTGTTAATGACAAAAAAGATATTAATAATCTAAGCCAAATCTACAACAACCTAATAACACAATAAACTAAGTATAAGTAATATAGATATATTATATGTTTAATAACAAAAAATAGACTTTTAAATAATTTTAATTAATGACATATTCAAAGTAAATTGAAAACTTCAAGATAAAAATTTAAAATATTTAACTCCAAGGTAGGTACACTGTTTTAAATGAAATTTTAAAAGAATTTTTAACATGTCAAAATTGTACAATTTATATATATTGTAATATTGTAAACATATAGTTTAATCTTTTTAGACTTGATAAAGCACAGTAAAGGATGTGCGAAACGTTGTAAATCAGTGTTCTTTATTTAATACATTAACCTATACCCAAGAATAAAAGAAACATATATATATATATATATATATATATATATATATATATATATATATATATATATATTATTACATATATAACTTGCTCAGTATTTCATTTATAAGTATATATGCTATAATTCAAAATTTTTCTTTTTTATTAAATTTAAACTTTTTATAAGAAATTTTAATTACGGTAAATGACTTTTATATATGATTCTAAATATGAATTTTATATTGCCCGTACTACTCTTACCTCAGAGCAGAGTTCAAAATTTGGGAAAATTAATTCTTAATTTTATTACAAATATAATTTTAATTTTAATTTAATTTTAATACCGTATTTGGAACGCCACTGGTAAGACATACGCATGGATTATTGGATTTTTAACTGAATACTTAACCTTAAAAATTCTAATTTAATATTTAGTGAGTGTGAATGTGAAAAGTAATTGTTTTAATGAAATTCTTAAGTGGAAATAAAAAATTCTAAATATTCTAGTCTAGTGATGTGCAAAATTATTTTTTAAATGAAAGTGAAAATGAATATAGTTTATACCATACAAGAAATTTAACACACAATTATTTATTTTTATACTAAAATACCGTATAACTGCTGCTTATTCAATTCTCCACGTCTTCTACCATATAAGAACTGCTCTAACCATATAAATAAAGAATTTTCTTCAATTCTTGAGAAAAACTGCTATATTCAAAACTGGTAAGTATTTATTTCAATACTTCTCTTCTTAACCTGATAATTAAATCTTCTTAGCAATGATAAATATTCTTTCTAGTACAATATCTCTTCTCTTCGACCTTTTCAATATTTTAAAATAACTTTAAATAATCTTTCTTCTTACCAAACTCGTACAACTCCTTCTATTCAACTTTAGTACCAATATTCTATTATTCAAATCTCTTTTAACTTATTATTTTATCAAAAAACTCAATTTTAATACTGCAAAACATTTATTACAACCATTCTCTTCAAAAGGCCAAGGGAAAGAGAAACAATCTCTAAAATCAAAAAATTAACCATCTAAATCCTATATAAATTTTTCCAAAACAAACTTGATTCTATACAAATAAAACAAATCCCCACCTAGATTACTTATCTTAATTTTTTTAACAATTTTTACCATCATACATACTAGATTTATAACATTATTTTGCAAATTTGTATTATAACCCTACATACTAGATTTCTAACAAAAATTATAAATTTTATTTTCTATTAGGTTTTAATATAAATTTAATTTTTTTAGAATTTCTCAATTTCTTATTAATTTTATAAATGACAAATATGAATATTATGAAAATAATAAATATGGAAATTATGGAACTGAAAATTTATACACAATCTATTAAAAGTAAGTATTCAATTATTTATTCGACTAATTAAATTATTTTAAACCAGCGCATGTATTTTAATATTTAAGTTTTTATTCATCTTTCTTATTTTAGTTTTCCTTTTTTTCAGGAATGAAGAGAATAATTTTTAATATACTGAAAAATGAAACTAAATTATGCAAATTCCAAAGCTTTGCACTCTACCCTGGGATCAAGAATATGATTTTTAATCATTTTATATTTAATTTTATCTCAATATATATATATATATATATATATATATAAATATATATATATATATATATATATAAATATATATATATATATATATATATCAACTCTTAGCCGGTATAATACACTGGACAAAGACAAAAGCAAAAGGAAATCGATAAGAGTTGAATGAAACAATAGGATGAGTACATCTTCTTTGCAACGAATATATCAGAGCAGTGAATAAAAGTCTACTCCACGGTGCACGGATTTTATAATGAATCAGTTTTTTCATTTCGAGACCAATGTCAGGATATCTGTGGTAGCATTCTACTTTTAACATCATATTTATGTCTGCGCTTCTTTTTTCTTTGTAAAAATGCACCATGTGAAAATTGAATAAATGTTTTTATTCTTTCTACCTATATGACTGCAGGTTTATAAATATTCATGTTGGAAGAATAAATTTTAAAGCTAATTTCTTTTATGTCAATATTACTGTTTGTATAATAATTCGGTAAAGAAAGTTCTCAATAATTTACAATTCATACAAAGTAAATATAAGTACGTAATATTTTCTGTCCATTAAGGAATTATGTGTATGCATTAGATAATTTAATTTGCCTGAAATGAAAATGTGTCTGCACGTAGATTTTCTCATTATTTTACAAAGGATTTAGTCTTTTCTTTTTTACAATGAAGTAAGTATACACTAGAGATGTTCATTTTTCAATATTCATTACAGACTTTTAAGAAAAGAGTTTTAAAAACTGAACTACGAAAATCACTTAATATTAATATTGAAATTCTTTTTTTACTGAGATAAGAAAACCAGAACCATACTTTTCATATTTTTGATGTAATTTTAAGAGTTAAGGAATCTAAAAAACAAATTAAATAAAAAATATTGCAATCGTCACTCATAAGCTTGTTTGAATTTGTTAATTTTTGAAGCTATGCATATTAGGTGATACAAAAAGACGTTGCATGGAATGGAATGCATTATAGTTATCATGTTTTCATCATTTTTGAAGCTGTTTCTTATGGGACGTTATGACGACCATTCTGAAAAATGACTTAAAAAAGCTTTATATGATTTATTGTAATACTACATTGTATGATAAATCTTACAAAATTAAGAAAAAAGTTGGAAAAACAAAAAAATCGTAAAAATAAAAAATAGTTAAAAATGTAAAACTTAACAAAAAAAACGGAATAAATAGTAAAAAATTTGAAAAAAACATAAAGAATAAATAAATTGTGAAAAATTAAAACGACCTGAAAAATTGTAAAATCTTAAAAAGTTGGGAAAAACATAAAAACTTATTATTTAAAAATAATGTCATAAAAAAATTGAACCGCCTTCAAAAAAAAAGAAAAAGCCAGAAATAAAACTTTTATTTATTAAAAAAAATTGGAAGCAACTACGCATCTGATTTCGATTTCCGGAGATATTCGTTAACATACATAAAAAAAATATGGTCGAATTGAGAACCTACTCCTTTTTGTTTAAAAATAGTTTTTTTCAGTCAGTGCCACGACAACCAGTTTTTTTTGAGTTCATATGATGTCTTGTTTATTTAATTTCTGCCTCTTTAACTTTAAAGCAAAAGGTCTGTATCACTAAGGGCATAAAAAATAAATCCATAATCAGCTGTTTGTTAGCTTATCCTCTGAGGAATAAAAAATAAATGTTAGATGGTGCAACGACAAGAAACTAAAAATAAAACAGTGTGCTT
Organism: Altica lythri; assembly: GCA_964028335.1. Classification (NCBI taxonomy): domain Eukaryota; kingdom Metazoa; phylum Arthropoda; class Insecta; order Coleoptera; family Chrysomelidae; genus Altica; species Altica lythri. The sequence continues at coordinate 36,987,753 of OZ034801.1, forward strand.
TATATTGAGTTTAACCTCTTTCTCTTGTATAAGTTTTTCTTTGAGTTATTTCTTTACCAGGTGCGAGAATATCAAAAACAGTGTATCGCAGCGGTTTGCCCCCTTGAGCAGTATCGCGAGGTTGACCGCATCGTGTGTGCCAGCACGTGCGATGATAGGTACCAGGCAGAATTAAAAAGTCATATTTTCTACCGCAAGGAGTGAGCAAACCACAATTTGTAAGTGGAAGGAGAGGACTCAACGCAGCGTTCTAAAATCAGTTTTATTTTTTTATTTGTTTTAATACAAAATTAAGTAGTTATGATAGTCTGCTTTTCCCTCAACTCATGTAACAAGTTTACGTGACTGTACCGTTTTTTAAGTAACACTTTTTACTCCATATTTTTTAGCAATTCCTTTTTTAACTTTTTTAAGGTTATTACTAACCTAAGCGACCGTCACTGTGTCTGACCGCTGATTGTTTTTGCTCCCTCACTCTTGCAGTAAACATCCTTGTCTAGTTTATCTAAACATCATCATAATGGGCAAGACCTTTAAGAAACATTTATCCAACCTAGAAGAAGTCTTTACAAGATTAGAGAAAACTAATCTAACATAAAAAGTTAGGAACTGCCACTTGTTCCAGAGACAGGTCAACTATTTGGGACATAATGTAAGCAAGCAAGACGTTGCTGTTGACCCCGCTAAGATTCAAGCCGTTCAAGAATGGCCAATGCCTATCGACAAACATCAGCTCCGAAGTTTCTTGGGTCTTTGCTCCTATTACCGACGGTATGACAAGAATTTTCGAGATATCGCCTAACCCTTGACACGTTTGACAGAACAAGACAAGTGCTTCTGTTGAGATAAGAATGTCAAAAGGCGTTTAAACTAATAAAAAAACGCTGACGTCAGCCCCTATTCTTGCTTATCCCGTTCCTGACGGTAAGCTTATTCTGGACACCGACGCCTGCAATGTGGGAATTGGAGCCGTCTTGTCACAGCTACAAGATGAGCACAAGGAACGAGCAGTTGGATACTTCAGCAAAACTTTATCGAAAGCTTAAAAGAACTACTGTGTAACTCGGCGGGAACTGTTAGCAGTTGTAAGATCCGTCGAACACTTTTATAAATATCTGTATATGACAGAAAATTCCTGATAAGAACAGACCATGCAAGTTTAAAGTGGCTACTTAGCTTTAGAACCCCAGAAGGACAGATAGCAAGATGACTTGAAAAGCTGCAGGAATATGATATTGTAATTAAGCACAGACCTGGAACAAGACATCGTAACGCTGATGAACTTTCCAGAAGGCCATGTCGACCTGATTGCCCCCATTGTACCCGCGTGGAGCAGAACGAGGAAAAACTTGCCTTAGTTAAGGTTTTGCCAGAAGACGAGAGCTCTATGCTGGAGGAGCAACAAGAAAACGATCCCGTTCTGAAAAAGATTCGGGAATGGAAGAGAATGGACCGTCGTACGTTGTGGAGAGAGATATCCTCATCCTCTTCTGCTTTAAAAGCATATTGAGCCCAATGAATTTTTTTTAGTTTTTGACCGTGGGCTCGTTAAAAGAAAAGTACAAAATTCCGAGGGCACAGAAACAAGGAAACAGATAGTGGCCCCAAGAAATGCTGTACCAGAAACTTTAAAACAGATACATAATTATAGTTCTGGAGGACATCTGGGTATCACGAAAACGCTGCAAAAGGTACGAGACAGATTTTACTGGGTAAATTGCACTAACGATGTTAAAGATTGGTGTCATAAATGCACCACATGTGCTGCCAGTAATGGTCCGCATCGAATATCAAAGGCGGAAATGCGCCAATACCTGGTCGGAAGTCCTTTTGAAAGAATTGCGGTAGATGTATTGGGGCCACTTCCACAGTGCGATGTAGGAAATAATTAAATCTTTGTTGTAATGGACTACTTCTCTAAATGGGTTGAAGCCTACGCAGTTACGAATCAGGAAGCCACAACTTTAGCAGGTATATGTTAGTTGAAGAATTCGTAAGCCGTTTTGGGGTACCACTAGAATTACATTCAGACCAAGGGAGAGATTGTGAGAGCAAGGTGTATCAAGAAGTTTGCCAAAGATTAGGCATTCACAAAACGAGAACCACAGCGATGCACCCTCAGTCTGATGGAATGGTGGAACGAATGAATCGGACTATAACCAACTATCTGTCAAAAGTGGTGTCAGAGTGTCAGAGGGATTGAGATCGACATATTCCACTATTTCTAATGGCGATTCGATCGGCCATGAATGAATCAACAGGCCAAACGCCTGCGAAGTTCCTGTTAGGTGAGAAATGAGGCTACCATGTGACTTGGTGTTTGGTTGTAAACTGGTGAAGAAGTGGCGCTTAAAGAATATGTCGCCGATCTTCAGAATAAAATGGAGAATATATACAACCTGGTACGTGGGAAACTTCAAATATCTAGCGATCGGATGAAGAGGTTCTATGACACGCGGACAATGGAAAAGAGTTAACAAGTTGGAGACTTAGTCAGGTTCTATAACCCCCGACGGCGTCGAGGCAATTCTCCCAAATTACAGAAGAACTGGGAAGATCCGTAAACCATCAAGAAAAAGATTAACGATGTCATTTATCGGAACGTAAAAATTCCCCGAGGGAAACCATCGTGGTCCATCATGATCGGTTGGCTCCTTACCAGGGAAACCACAGTGGAGATGTGCAGCAGCTCCAAGAAGATGGTTTGGCTGGCTCAAGGAGTGTGCGGGATCCTGATTTAGGAAATAACATTCCAGGATAAATGAATTTAAGGAGGGGGCAGTGTAACGGGATAACCGAATAAGAAAAGCACCTTTATTTGAAAGACTGTTTTTAAGTTATTCTAGAAATCTCTAGTATAGTGACTAGATGAAATCATGTTTCTAGCAAATTCTAGAATATTCATGTGTTGTATATAAGTGGATGTATGGGCAGTTAAGGGAAGTTCAAATAGTTCATTGTCAATGTAAAACTGTTTAGACCTATCCCAGCAGAGTTCTTGTTACAATTTTGTTGAATAAATTGTGTTAAAGTCCCCATAAGTGTATCAATATCATTTTTAAAGACCTACACATAGATACCACACACGGTTGGGTTTGATGAAAAAAAAAGTATCAGTTTTAAGTATGGGAAATTCCCAAAAAAAATTTTTGTGTAAAATCTTAAGGCGGTTCACAGAATACATCTACTTACAAAGTTCCAACAGTATAGTTCTTACAGTTTCGGAAAAAAGTGACTGTGACATACGGACGGACCGACAGACAGACATTAGAATCCATAAGGGTTCCGTTTTTTGCCATTCGGCTACGAAATCCTAAAAAAGCGACAGGCGCTCGATTTACGAAAAAAATGGCATAAAGAGCACACGTTTATTTTTATAATAATACAAGTATTTTACGTTCATTGTTGTTTTAAGTTTATTTTAATTTTTTTTAACTTTTTAGTTCGATGTGCTTTAAAAACGTGTTTTTTAGTTTTTCGAACCTGTATTTATTTACTAATACATGTGATCAACTTTGAACAACTTATCTAATATATTAATATTCTAAACATTAAAGATTTAAATTCAGTTAATAAATTATATTTATATATACTGTTAAGTGTTCTTATACTTGTCTTATTGGCAAGAAAGAGCTGCCTATTACAAAGATAATAATAATGGAGATAGACAGCACAATAAATTGCACTCAACATAACTGTTATTTATAGTGTATGTTTTATTGTAATCCTAATAAGATAAATGCCTTTCCTAAACGTGCACGTAGAAAGGTCCGTAAGGTGTAATCGTGATTAAATGTACATTGCTAATTATCGACGTCAAAACAACGTTTGAATAATATAAGAAGTTTACAACTACCATTTATTACTTCGTGTAACATAAAAAATTTAATATAAAATATCTATAAAATTTCGTTTAAATACAATATAAAAATAGGCACCCAATCATTTTTTTAATTATTAATAAACACAGAATGCAGACAACAAAAATTAGGGTTTACAAAATTATGGTTTTGGTGAGAAAAAAAAACAATTACGTCAGGCAACCTAAGTAACAAATGAGAAAAACGTGAGGTACAAGCCGTAGCAAACTCAAACGTGTGGATAGAGTGTTTGCCTTGGTTTGTATTGACTTGCAAGCGCTTGTAGTCGATCCGATGAGCGTCGGTTTTTTGTTACAAATCAAAGGGAGTTTGCGCCAGCGCTTGCGACGCGTCCACACGTTTGTATTCATGGAATTTGACATCGACTCATATTATCTATCACCAAAAATCTGTATGTAAAAATATTTTTCTCAAATTTCATATACATATTAACAGATAGTAAAAGAATGGTATAGTAAAATTTCATATGTATAATTCAATTTTCTAAAAAGTTACCGAACTTAAAAGTTGAAACTACATATTTTTGGCTCACATATGACATCGGTCTATTTTTTCTCTAATAAAAAAAAATCCTTAGGACATATAAGTGTCAAAGTGTTTATATTAATTAACAGATGAAAAAAAACTTTGTGCAAAAGACTTGAAAAAAGTTTCAGAAATTTTCGAAATTTTTTTCTGAACGAAATTCACACGTAAAATTATTTTTTATATATTAAAATAAGTATATTAAAGAAGAAAACGTAAAAAGTTTTGCATAATTCCTTAAAAAATACGATTTTTTTTTAAATTTGTACCCGATTTGACCCCTCAAAATCCGACATCGACCTCTATTTTATGTTTTCAGAATTTTTAATATCCGTATTTTTCATTTACTTTCGTTTATTTTCTTTTTTTTTGATAAGAAAACTAACTTAAGCCAAATGTTATGTCCGATATAACCTCAATTTCAATATCCATCACGTCCGTTATGCTTGCCTCTTCAGAACACACTAACTCACTCGCAAGCGTGTGGATGGCGATGTTTGATACCCTAAAATTAAGGGCCTAAATCAAGCCAAACGTTGGTAGAGGTTTGGAGTTTGCAGAAGTGCCAAACGTGCGGACGCGGCATGAAACTCGCATTCCAATCGAATGAGTAGTTTTCATGTGATGCGCGCACAAACATACAGACAGACACACAAAAAAAATCTTACCACATTTTTGGGTTCTATATCGATATAGTAACACCTCCCGCTAATTATTTTTTAAATATTATTAATGAACAGAATTTTCATTTCTACAGTTTTTTATGTATAGATAACTTCTCTAGAGAAAATCAATTAAGTATATATAATTATATGAATATCATTGAAAACGAGAAAGATCAGAGATTGAATGTCGATTGAACGGAGATTATTATATATGATCTTAAAAGGTTTGCATTTCATATTGGATTCACTAATTTTATAATCTTAGAGTATTTCTGTTATTTATTGATGATATTTATTCTTATTCATATGTCATTGTTGTTTTACTTATTAATGTTATGTTTTTCCTTTTATAATTACTGTTATTTTATATCGATTATTTTTCTATTAATATGTGGCAACCGTGGCTCACAGCAGAAACTGAAAATCAGGACAAAAATTTTTTTGGATTCGAGTAATAATGATCTAATAGTGGAAGTTGATGACAGTGTGGTGAAAGGAAAGTTATCAGTTTTTATAGTGAAGATGCGCATCAAATAATTTTAAATGTGTAGCATAGATTCTGTAAACCAGACATACTCATACAAAAATAGCGCGACGCACTTTATATAAATAAATAAAAAATGGACCTCCTTATTACTGCGTCCTAAATCCTATAGAGCTATCTTGGGGTCAGATGAAAAGAAACATTAACGGCAAAAAACAAACTCCAAAACTAAGTGCATCTGTGATAAAGTTGACAGAAAGTGAAGTCACTGTAGTAGAGGATTAAAACTTGAGAAGTGACATTGAATATATTAAACAAGTAGAGCTAAAATACTTACAGGTGTCTAATGTAAATAAATTGATTATAAATGTAGACAATAGTGATAACGATGAGATCGATACTAATATTGATATAGTTTAAGCAGGAATAATTTTCCAACATAAAAACTCCTTCATTCAAATCTAAATAGAAACAGTATCTAAATATAACTAGAATGCAAAAAACTATAAACTAATAATATTAAATTCACTCTGACTTTTAGAAACAAACGCAAAGTCTATAATTCTTATAAGTACCTATGGTTCGTTAGGTTCATCTTCACTTATAGATTAATTTGTTCTGGAGACAATTGATGTTCTCTCGTATTATTTTGTTAAGAAGGTAACATAGCTCAATGTTGAGGAGAAATGGTACTCTCTTGATCACAAGGAAGACGAACATAAGCATACTGATGGTTAGATAAGTGGATTTTCAGTTACATTAATTTATTCTGGAGACAATTGATCTTCTCTAGTATTATTTTGTTTAAGGGAACGTAGCTATATGCTGGAGATAAATACTACTTTCTTGATCACAAGAAAGAGGAACATGATGGTTCGTTAGGTTGATTTTCACTTACGTTAATTTGTTTTAAAGACAATTTATCGTCTCATGTATTATTTTGTTTAAAAGGAAACGTAGCTAAATGACGAAGAGAAATGGTACTCTTCTGACCACAAGGAAGACAAACATGAGCGTACTGATGTTTGGTTAAGATGATTTCCACTTACATTAATTTGTTTTGGAGACAATTGAACTTCTCTCATATTATTTTGTTCAAAAGGTAACGTAGATAAATGACAAATCTCTTGACTACACGAATATGAGCACAGTGAAAATTTGCTTCATATAATTCAACTTCATTCATAAATGAATGGATCATGTTTACTTATACTCTATTTAAAAACTAGGAGGAGTGATTTGAATTGCCAGACTTACAGCCAAAAAAGTTACTAGAAAATTTACAAGGCGGCAAATTTAAATACATTTCTTTCATTTGAATAAAATTGAAAATAAATTTTTATGGACACTTTCTATATGGTCTAAGATGGTCACAAAGTAAACTTACAATAATTATATTAAAAAAAGACATCAATTAACAAAAGTCACCATTATAAATATTTCACACTTTTAAAACATAACCTATAAATGTAAGTGGCAAATTTTTATAGTGTAAACTTGACTCCAAATTAACCAATAAACAAACGCGAGTGTTGCCAACTTAAATTCAAATCGCTCCTCCTAGTTTTTAAATAGAGTATAGGTAGTCGTTTCATGTCACGCATTAATGCTGGACCTGAAACTATTACGCTTGAAGGAAACCATAGGAACTCGTCAACTATAGTTAATACTAGTTGTACTCGCAACGTCGTTCGCGTGGCGTGTGATGGTTGTATAAAAATTTCTTACCCCACCCCATTTAAGGAATGGGAGAGAAATTTTTATACACCAGATGTTAAGTTGAAAGAAGACAAATCATCTGTAACCACATTTTTCGGTTCTATTTCGATGTACCGGCGACGTCGTTCGCGTGGCGTGTTGATTTTTGTATAAAAATTTCTTTCCTCGCCCCGTTAAAGGGGTGGGGGGAGAAAGTTTTATACACCAGATGTTAAGTTGAAAACCGCATTCGAATAGAATCAGTAGTTTTCATGTGATGCGCGCACAAACATATACATTTCTACAGTTTTATTATATGTAGGTATAGATATAGATATAGATGAGCGCTTAGTAGAAGTTGGAAAAGACCCGTTGAAATCTATATTTAACCTTTTAAAAGGACTAGTTGCTGTAATTAGTTTTGCTTTAAATTTTAGAAAACGTGGTTTTAGCTCGGCTACAAGAAGATATCATTTTTTATATTTTTGGCTTTTAACCAATGATACATTCGTGTAATAGATGACATAAAGAATAATGCCTAGTTTATACAAATCCAGCGACAATTTAATTAAAAACCAAACTCTGGACATCGCATCGACACAAAGATTATCCCGTCCTGGACGATATATAATTTTCAATGTGTTATTTGCTGTATCTTCAAGATGCATAAAATTAAAAGCTCTTCTGTAAATGGTCGCACTGTTTAGAATCTTACGAATGAATAAATGGATATACTATTTAAATTTACGACGTGATGACGCAAATTGATATATTAGCAAAAATGTGGGAGTAAAATAATACAATTTATCTTTTCTTTAGAATCCTACGACAGTTTATAAATTTGCTAGAAAATTTATAAATTTGCGGTTCGTATTATTTTCGGTGACACAGCCACTCCATTAATTACTTTAAACGGAATACGTTTGAATTAACATAACCTACCACATGTTTCTTCCTTGATTGGTACTTGATGATAATCACTGCGTAGATCTATAGTACTAAATTGTATTCGAATACTTGTCTCAAGATCCGAGAAATGCCTTCTTTTAAAAACTTTTCGATTTTTTTTATACAAATTCTGAGTCTTCCGTGGAGTAGAAGGTCAAGAACCACGAGTTAAATAAACTGATTTGTAAATTGCCAGCAGCAAGATTATCTACACATACGTACAGTTCTGCTACCACCAAAATTCGTTTTAACGTAAAAATAATGCTTCAGTAAGAATAAAAATCCGTACACAAACGGCCTAGTATTGATAGTTAAGCATTTTTATAATAATGATTGTCTATGAGCAAGTCTACAAAACAATAAGCATTTATTTTAGATAATAAATTAGTTGAAGTCATAGAATTTATTTCGAGATTTACACACTGAAAGTGTATAATTAATAAATTGCATTTCTAGCTAGACAGCGATTTGTTCGATGTATTACAACGTCTCCACAAAAGAAACACATTTTCTTAAAATTCTTCTTCTCTAACGAGAACGGAGATGAGAGCATTATTGAAGTTATACTTCTATTCGTACACCTGTAGAAAAAGATTGTGTAGAGTTAAATGGGAAAAATCATTACATATGTAATGGTGTGAGTAAGAGAGAGACAGAAACACTTATAAGGTATATTGAATATTGGTCCGTAAAAACAAAGATAAAATATATACCACATGATATAAGTCATAACTATAAGTCGTTTGAATACCGTTTAAACATTCAGTACATTGAAAAGGGATAGATATACAAAAAACAGTCTGAACCAATGTATGAATATTATAGTGACGGACCACATGATTATTTGACAGATTATTTTATAATTCTGTCACGTAAGTATACATATAAAGTTTAGCATTTTATATTAATAATAATATTCAGTAATGAGTATTGTATTGTCGTCTAAAATACCGTCACATGGTTGCAGTATATTTTGCTCCATGCTTTTAAGGTTGTTGGATACATAAACAGAGTTTTTACCAATAGTGGAGGAAATAAAGCACCAAAACCTCCGAATTTTGTAACGTAAGATGGATCGGAATGTGTTTTTTTTTGCATTGGATTCGTTAAAGTATCAGAAAATTTGTCGCTATATTTTATAATGTAAAAATGGAAATTGCATTTCTGCATTCGAAAAGTACATTCAGACAATAGAGAGAAAACTTACTCGGTACAAAACTCGGTAAGTATTGCTGAAAATGGGTTCAATTTATATATTCGGGGTTTTTGGAGTCGCTGAACACTAATATCACGATTCCAAAAGTCTCCGCGGCACTTGGTGTCTAGGGTATTTACCTCTTCTCCTGGGGTTTTATGTAAATTCTGTACGAAATCAGTGCACACTTGGTACTCGGTGGTTTTTTGAGTCGCTAAATATGATTGTAATAATAGCGATGGTGTTCGAAACACCTGGTGCTTAAGACGGACCTCGTCTCCAGGAATTTTATGCAAATTGGATACAAAAAAAGTGTGCACACGGTACTAGGGGGTTTTTGGAGTCGCTTACCACGAATATCATATAGAAGTATAACTTCTGCCGGCAGTCCCACTGACTGCCACACTAGTTTTTTTAATTTACAGAATCTGTTATTGCATGAAAGTCATGAGAAGTTCTTCAAACTGGGCAGTTTCTTGTGCTATTGCTTGATCATATGCCTGCTTTAGCGTTAAAGAACTACTTTTTAAAAGAGTCTGTCTAATTGTTTTAGAGTAAATACGTTTAATATATTTCGAATGAATTCTTCCTTATGTTATTTTGCACTTACATTACGAAAATAACATTTTCTCGCTAGTAATCCTAAATTTTGTTTTAACTAATCAATTTATTCCCCAGAATACTGGTTTCTCCTGAACCGAACCTGAACCGTCGGGAATAAATTAGATGTTTTTTTTTTTGTATATAACCTCTGTAACATTTTAATGGTTTGATTATTTGTTTCTCCGACATTTGTCTATAAATTTTTTTACGGCAGATACTAAATAAGTAATAAACAAATTTAATTTAATTAAATTTTCTTCCTTTGATGATATAGCCATATCCAAAAAAATTATAACATTTTAAACCAGTAACTCCATTTTCTATAAGCCGAAGGTATGTTTGGATTAATATCAAATTTCTCCAGCCAAAGAAGTCGTTTCAATAATAATAAAAAATTGGAATTCAAATATATAAATATATGTGAAATCCGAGTTTAAATTAAATAAAAAAATATATAAAACATAATTATCAATTTAGAAAATATCGAATGATGAAAACCATGATCGGAAATTATTATTATACTGAAAAAACTTATAATGGCAATTCGATCGATAATGTAAAGAACTCTGTTTTTTTAATGAACCTATCTTTTGTGTTATTTTAAATCTATTTGTGTGTATTTAATTTATAAACTTTCGTAGGATTCTAAGCGAGAGATAAATTATATTATTTTAGGCCTCCAGTTTGGGAAATTTATCAATTAGCGACGTCTTGTGGTAAATTTATCCATCCGATAGATTCTAAACTGTTCTGCCAATCACAGAAGTGCTTTTAATTTTACGCTTCTTTAAAAAAAGGCAAATAACACACTGTTCTCTTATTGGTAGATGTTGACAGAGGCAATGCTTGTGTCTATAGATTTAGGTACTACACATACCGGCACAATTAACCGGCCACCCTTGTCAAGTACTTCTACGTTAGTTTACAAGTTATGAGGAAAGCTAAGATAAATATTTTTGTTATGTGGGTAGTGTTACAGAAACATGACAACGCATTAAATCGTACTTTTTAAGTACTTACCCTAAGATTTATGCTGTTTAGTAAATTAGTCGAAAGTGTCGTTCTTAGTAATTGTGATCCTATTGCTGTAAGTTTTGTTGATTTCTGTTTAAAACATTGCAATCAACGTTTTGTGAATTCTACATCTCAAAGTGTGAATAATGCCTCTGGGCGCTGCTGGCGTAACCAGAGCTGTAGCTCCTAATGATGAAGGAGACAGTCAAAGTCGTATGGGTCGCACACTTGGCGTTCCGCAAACAACAGTAAAGATGCCATCATCTGGTTCAGGTAGACTGGTTCTTACATCAGACGTCCATATCAAGGTCGATATTGCTGTACTTCTCATCGTGATGTCTGTTTTATTGTCAATAATGTGGTGTATGGCTGCTGAAGCCAGAAACCGACCATTTGAAATAAGAAATGTAAATATGGGTTAAAGAACAGTAAGAAGAAGACTAAAGGAAAGAGATTTTCTCCACGACCATTAATGAATGTAATAATTCCGACTTCATTTTTAATAATAGAAAGTGTTCATTCTCACTCTTGAGTTAGAATATTCATTCTGAAACACTTGCTTCTTATGTGTTTTGCATGTATTTCCATTCTATAACTAGTGACGAAATAACATTCTGTAATTGCTCAACAAAAAACATAGATTGCCCTGCGAATTTTTAAACTGTCACTCAGTTTGTCAGTGCGACGTTTTAATTGTTTTGCTACATATTTCAATTTAAATAAACAGAATTATTACATGGTCGTGGAGAAAATACGCTCGCGTTCGGAATTCTCCACTCGTATCGAATTTTCATTCTAACCTTGTTACAGAATATACTATTCAAGCATTTCGAACTGCACGGGTTCTCAAACTTATAATAGCTTACAAAAGAAACAGACTTCAGTTTGCACGTCAATATGTTAACTAGACTATGAAGCAGGAAAAGAATGTAATGTTCTCTGATAAAAGCAGATTATTCTTAAGAGGTACAGATGAACGTCAACGTGTGTATATATGCTATGCACAGTGGTGCAAACAGTTGTATACAAAGGTGGCTCATTAATGGTGTGGGGTGGCATCTCTTATAAGGCACATACAGATCTAGTTGTGTTTGACAGATATCATGTCGATGCTGATAGGTACGTGATGGATTTTCCGCAAGACCATGTCGTTCCATTTGCTCCGTTTATTGGGGATGATTTCCTTTTAATACATGATATTGCACGAGCTCACATCGCCCGCTTAACCACTAGATACCTAAACCAAATCGGTATTCAAAGATTACCATGAACAGCCTACAGTCCCGACCTCAAATCTATTGAGCATATCTGGGACATGATCAAAACATGAGTTCGAGAGCAAAAATCAGCTCCCATAAACCTTAGAGAACTTAAAAAAACTGCTCTGATAGAGAAATAGTACAATATACCCCAGTCTGATATCCAGAACATAATGAACGTCTTTCCCATAGGCTGCAAGAAGTTATCAGAGTCCAAGGTGAGTAATACTCATTATTAAATTTAAGTTTCAGCTTAATATTGCGAAAAAAGTAAAGATTTCAACAGTATAAAATTTTACGAAAAATTTAATTTGAGATTTTTCTTGTTTTTTCCGACATTAAAAGTAATTTATGGAACAAAAATGTTTGTATTTCATTGCTAAAGTGTCAACAAACAAAACCTGTAAATAAAAATTGTGCAAGGCGTTATTTCTAACATAGGTAAAAATCGAGGTGGTCGGATGCCGCTGAGTGTATTTTGATCACGACCACTATAAAACTTTCGTAATCAAATATAAAACTGATCCTGATTGTCTTCACTTCTCGATCTTCCTGAACCTTGCAATCCAACTATTTTAAATAGGATGTTTTTTTTTATTATTGTCAATGGATTTTTCGGTTTGTCTGAAAAAATTGGATCTACCTTTCCTTTATTAACCGAAGCTACACAATCTTTTAAGTCTATTAGGTAAAAGGGATGTTGATTGCCTTTTTGTCTAGAATGTTACGTGGAAATGAATTAACCCATTTTTCAGTCATGGCAGCAGCACTACAAAAGTGCAGAATCTTAAGTAGACATTTTTAACTAATTACTGATCAAAAGTCAATATCATTTATGCTATTATAAATCTATTTATCTATTTATAAATCTAGAGAAAAAATTAAAAACGACAAAATTTTAAGCTGGCCTCTAGAAATTATATATAGTCTAGGACGAGATGATCTTGTGTCGATGCAATGTCCAGAGTTTGTTCTTCAGTCTGAATGAAAATGCTTTTAACGAATACTAGACTTATATACGATAATTATTATCGGCATACGACACTGAGAAACAAAATTCGCATGCGATGTTAATTGAATTTTGTATCTCTGTCGTATATTTCGTAATGATACAAAAATACACCCCCATAAAGGTGGCTGACCCAAAGTGGAGAAATTTGTCGAAATTTAGGTCAAAATTAGGTGCTTTTTAGGTGCTATTTAGGTGCGCAAAACAAAAATTAGGTGCACTAACCGTTTTTGAAATATTTACGGAAAACCATGGGACCGCCAGCCTTTGAAAACCTAGCTGACCCTTAATAAAAAAAACAAAAAATTAGGATTGAATAATCTTTAAATTAAGTGCTTTTTAAAACACTAAACATAAAATAAAAAATTTAAAAATTCAACGTATTAAAATTGAATATATTGATTGTGTATGGCAAAATGTCACATTTCTTCTTGCTCTTTGAACCAAAATGGACATCGGCAGTTTAAGAACAGTTAGAAATCGGTAAAATTTTCTAGTCCCGTTATTTTTTTAATGGATAATTCAGAAGGTCACCTCTAAAAATTTTTTTTATTTTTTTTAACTTCCCGCTAAAAAAAATTAAAATTTTTTTTAAAATCGGGAAGTTATTGGTTTCACCCCGTTTTTCGAAAATCGAGTTTTCATCGGATCTCAACGTTTTGAGGTATTTGGAACCTCCCCTGACTATTTTTACGAGGGTGTCTGTATGTCTGTACGTACGTGTGGATGTGTGTGTGTGTGTGTGTGTGGATGTATGTAAAGCTCTTATAACTTTTGAACGGCTTAACCGATCGGAATGAAATAAAAAGCATTCCAAAGAGTTCCATCTAACTTAGATTCCCTGTAAGTTTGAACCGATTCGATCTGGTAGATTTTGAGAAATTTTAAAATTACCGAAAAAAACAATTGGTAAAAATAATGTTTTTTGGGCATATCTTTTTGGCTATTGCATTGATCAATTTCATAACCTAATCAGCTCTCAAGCTTAAAACGCCACATCGAATGCCGTTTTGCAAATTAAAATTGGTTGATTCGTTCGTGAGATATCGTTGTCGAAAAATTTCAAAAAAAAGTGTTTTTTTTTTCAATAACTTAGAGATTTTTTGACTAACCAATTTTGCACTCTCGGTAACGTTTTTAGGTCTCAAAAAACTGCGTCGAATGCCATCTTAAACATCAAAATCGAATAAGGCGTTAAAAAGTTATGGCGTTTTAAACATTTCAAAAAAAGTCAAAAACGTCAAAATACGTCACGTTACTAGCGGGAAGTTGCAAGGATGGCCTTTAAGGTCAACCTCTTTTCGAATTTTTTTAACTCGGACCGCTGAGCTGAGACTTGCAACTGGTCAGTTATAAAAAAATGTTAACTATGTTAAGTACAACTTAATTTGATGTACAAAAAGTGTTGAAAATAAATATTTTTTAATAGAAAAATTGATAATCATTAGAGATGATTGTTAAAAATAATGATAGTTTTCCATCTCTACTCTAAAATAAGCAAGGCTAAATAGGTTAGTTCAACATTTGTTGAGTCCCTTGTTTTACTACTTTAATTTTTCTCTTAGATAAAACATTTCTAGCAAAAATTTAAATAAAAAAAATAATTACCTATTGAGACGTATTTTACTTGTTCGAATTTTTTAGTTGAAATGTCTTGGAGTAGAAAAGTAATGGTATAAATAATTTTTGAGTAATTCAGATAGGTGCGCTTCATTTTGAGTCGAGATAAAAAACGGCAGAGAAGTTTTGAGTCGAGATAAAAGTCAATTAATTACCGGAACTACGCGCAAAAAAAACCATGGAAATTTTATGGGATTATTTCGTAGGTATTTGTACCAGTTTTTAAGTGCTTAGAAAGTGCAGAATGACACACTTAGTTAAAGACTTAGGCTAAGAATTTCTAGTTGATTTGGCTCATCAGCGGTTTGTTCTGCTATTGAGTCTGTTGCCCTTACTGAGCAAATATTTGACAAAAAGTTTTTTATAATAATTATTATATTTGGAAGTGACCGGTAAGAAGTATTAGCTTAGCGATCCCAGGTCAAAAAATTAAAAAATGTATTTCATTTCGGACGAGAGAATTATTAAGTAATAGAATTACAAGAAAATTTTAATGATCTTCATGTGCTTAAAAAGTGCAGATTGACACTCTTAGTTGAGACGCAAGAAAACTTTGGCCAAATATTTTCAGTTGAAATTGCTCATTAGCAGTTTATTTTGCTCGTGAAACTATTGCTCTTAATGAGCACTTAAATCTCTGACAAAGTGAATTTTATATTAATCATCATTTCCGGAAATGACCGGTTGCAAGTCTTAGCTCAGCAGTCCGAGTTAAAAAAAAAATAAAAAAAAATTTTAGTGGTGACCTTCCGAATTATCCATTTAAAAAATTACGTGACAAGAAAATTTTACCGATTTCTAACTGTTCTTAAACTGCCGATGTCCATTTTGGTTCAAAGTGCAAGAAGAAATGTGACATTTTGCCATACACAATCAATATATTCAATTTTAATACGTTGAATTTTTAAATTTTTTATTTTATGTTTCGTGTTTTAAAAAGCACTTAATTAGCACTTAATTTAAAGATTATTCAATCCTAGTTTTTTTTTTATTAGGAATCAGCTAGGTTTTTAAAGGCTGGCGGTCCCATGGTTTTTCGTAAATATTTCAAAAACGGTTAGTGCACCTAATTTTTGTTTTGCGCACCTAAATAGCACCTAAAAAGCACCTAATTTTGACAAATTTCTCCACTTTGGGTCAGCCACCTTTATGGGGGTCAAAAACCCGATACTATCTCGATCTCCTGCCTCTGTCGGGCTCTCCTGCATCTGTCGCGCTTTTCTACATCTGTCGCGCACTTCTGCTTCTGTCGCATGTAGCCAAATGGCATTTTACCATCATTTAGAAACAGTCTTCTCTGTTTGTGATCAATACGAAATGAGTTAAATCGTGAAACTTAGATGCACAAACTTACAGATTAAAGGAAATACAAAAACTCTTTTTTTGCAGTCATTACAAACGAATAAATTTTAACTTATATTCACACCTTTATAGAAACCTATCTATAGCTAAAGGTTCATCAAAATAATCGTTTTGTTGAGATAGAATACGTCACAAGGAATGGTGTCAACAGCCACTAAATGATATAATAGTGGAAAGTTTTAAAAAAATCTAATAACATAAACAGTAACTTTTGCCTTAAAAATGCTCTGACATTTTATTAAATATTAATTAAAAAATTATTTAGAGTAACCATATACATATATACATCTAAATATTTTTAGACCATATGTCATTGTAAATTAAATGGAAAACAAATCAGTTTCAAGCAAAGGATATATAAACAATAAAAACCAGATGGGACCAAATACATCACAGTGACACTTTTCGGTGGTTTTATCTCACCCGTTTTCAATTTTAAATTAACTAGAATGAAGTTTATTCCCGCCAGAATGATCAAGTCATTAAAATAAAATTCCGAACCGATTTTACTTTCCTTGAATTTTACAGAATATACTGCTTACCTAAAAGTAGTAAAATGTATTGTGACAGAATTGGCTCTTGAACTGCATTTTTATGCGCACTTGCATCGGATTATTCGGTATCAAAACAAAGTTGTAAATATATAAATTTACATATCTATAACCTACCTACTTAAATAAGATATTCATGATTATTTCACATATCTGCTGGTGTATAAAATTAAATCTGCACAATATTAAACCAATAAAAAGGACATTAATTAAATATATGAAGCTTAAAAAATGTATTTGTTAATTTAAAAAATCAACAAGATGTCAAGCAAGTAGGATATTTTATGTGAAGAGTAGAACAACGACATTGTGTAGAATCACTTTTGAGCAAATAAGAAATCTTGTAAAACAACCAACGCTTATAGTTTTATAGCAACAAATACGGTTTGTAATTTGTGGTAAGAGAGTCAGAAAAAGGCAATCTTGATCGTGAGGAGCATCATCTGGAACGGGCCATTCAGACTTCAGTCGAAGAATAAAAATACCGACAGTGTGGTAGACAATTTTCTTTAGTCGATGCATTATTTATAACATAAATTTGTTATTTTAACAATATAACAATACATACTGATAAACATGAAGATTAGCTTATATTGTAAAAGAGTAATGAAAAATACGTAGTTGGCGAATTGAGTACGGCAACTTTTAATTCGTCTCCGAGTCAAATAAAGTAAAACCAAAAACACTCTCAACATAAATTAATTGACATTTCAAAATTAATCAAATTCATTCAAAAATATTCAATGTACTTACTAACACTTCTCTAGTGGCTATATTTGTACCCATAAAAATTTGACGGTGTCAAATTTTGTGAAATAACAAGTTATAATGGTGTCGTGGGACACCAGGTAGGAACTAAGTTCCTTCGGCAAATGTAGAATCGACACTACTACTACTCGCTTGTGTATACGACTGTAGCGCCTGCGCACGTCTCATTTACCGGTTTTATTCCATAGACTTTTTGTTACGGTTTTACTATTACATTTTTTTCAGTTCGGTCGCGTAGCAAAATCCCTATCTCCTCCAAGCCTTGGATTATACTACGTAATAGATTAATAATTACATTTCTTTTGGTTGTACATATTTTCATAATTTGTACTTTTCGTCTGGGCAGCTTATATATCAATAAATTCTCTAAAGATATAATTTTTATAATGATTATGATCGGAATAAGATAATTGAATTAATTTTATTTAAAGTTAAAATAATATTTATAGTTTTTTGTTTAACACTGGAAAAAAAACTAAAAAAAAAATTACCATCCCGCGTATTCGATCCTCCAACGATATCCAATCGTGAAGAGTTATCATATGCTAGTCAAATCAGTTTTATGTATTTACTGCATAAATTTTGATCATATTAATAATAATAATTTATTATAAATTAATTAATAATCCAATTAAATAAAATATCACAACATAATTTACACATTTTACATTTAAAAACCAATGATTTTCATTAATTTATAGGACATCACAAAAGTTGACATCGTTGGATATTTCTATATTGTTTACAATGTTTATATTATATTATATTAAACTTACCTTTTGTTAGGAGATTCTGTAATGAGAAGATCATCTTTTGCTTGATTCATTATAACTATTATATTTTTTGTAAACACTTTCAAGAAAGTTTCGGTGACAGTTAAAAATTATATCATAACTGTCAACATTATGTCTATCGTATACTGAACACTGAGTAAAGGCTAGCGTTGTGTAGAGGCTAGCGGTAACCTGCCTACTAGATATAGTGGCACTATTACAAGCGTTACGGTTTTATTGTTACGGTTTTTACTATTACATTTTTTTCAGTTCGGTCACGCAGCAAAATCCCTATCTTATCCAAGCCTGCCGTAAGGAACTTAGTTCCAAAAAATAATGCTAATTTAGAGGAATGGGACAATCCGGCATCAGGATATTAATTTTTTAGAGGGAATCATACAGTTGGGCCAATGTTTATCTGGCTACTAAATGTTTTATAAAGGGTCGTTAATCTTATTATACATTTGGGCCAAATTTACCTGTCCATTTGGAATATTCTCAATAATTATTTTAGTAATAACTATTCTTTAAGTTTATCCTTAATCTGAAATCAAGGTTTAACAATTAAAACAATGTTTTCTTTTACAAAATTTTGTTTTGATTTTATACGACTTCTCACTTCCTTTATAATTCTATTTTTTGTTGAATAAATTTTAATATATATTATATTCTAGTCTGATATCCAGTCAACACTTTTTTTAAATTAAAAATGTTTGCATGTGTTTATCCATTGTATTGAATTACCTGGTTTTGATCTTTATAGGTTTGAGTTTTACATTTTCATGGACTCATAAATTCTAGTATTCTCCGAATATTGTCATCGATCGAAGCTTTCGAAAAATTTTTGGTATTTGGTGTTGATATTTATTCTTCTTCATATGTTAGTGTTAATTTATTTATTAGTGTTATATTTTATAAATACTGTTATGTCATTGTTTTCGATCAATATGTGGCAGACGTGGCTTACACCATAAACTGAAAATCAGGTAAATAATTTTTTGGATGCGAGTGATAATGATCTAGTAGAGGAAGTTGATCGAAAGATGTAAAAGTTATTGGTTTTTATAGTGAAGATGCTCTGCAAATAATTTTAAATGTGCAGCAAAGACGCTGTAAACCAGACATTAACACTTACAAGAGTGTCGCGAGTCACAATGTATACAAATAAATAAAAAATGGACTTTCCCAAAAAAAAATTCGTGTTGATTGCGGTTCTTCAAAGTTTATAAAAACGCATCATTGAGGACAAGTTGCTTAAAAGTGAAGTCGCTGCAATAAACAATCAAAACTAAATAAATTGAATTAAACTGGTTAGACAAGTAGAGATAAAATACTTACAGATATTTTCTAATATAAATATATTGATTATAAATGTAAACAGTAATGATGACGATGAGATCGATACTGATATTGTTCCTTGAATGTTATTATCATTATCATCATGATTTATACCTTTTTTAATTTAAACTATAAGTATAAATTTTTCTAATCAATAAATTAATAAGAGAATTGAAAAATTTCAACTGAGAAATGGTAGCCTTTTATTGGATTTACGAAAAAAACGTCATTGCTTTCATGCCGCAGTTCAGTAATAGTTATTATCCTAACAAGTGCGGAAAGTTATACTTTCCCGCACGCGAACTGCCGATGCCCGAACGACGCGAAGCGGAGTTCGGGCAAGCAGTTTAAGTGCGGGAAAGTTAATTTCCGCAAGTGTTAGGATCAATACTTTATACAACTACTGCTCTGGAAGTAGAATTTGAGAGGAATATAACAAATAATTTTTTCTTTTGACACATCTGGCAATAAATTTGTTGTTGCATTTTTAGCTGATTCAACTAGTTCAGGTGGAGTTAAACATCTTGTTAAATCGACCATTATTTTAAATAGTACACTTTTTTTAAATACCTACACTTTCTTTTTGCGTTTAATACAGTTGCGTTGTGATAGTTGTGACATAAATTAAAAAGGGTTAGGACTGATCGAGTAGTCTCTCTAGTCAAATAAAAACGACAGATAGTTTAGGCGGAATCCGTGTAGTTATGTGGTCATAACCAAACATGTGCGTTTATGAAATACATATAGTCAAGTATGCGACTATTGTGTACTTCGGAGATGACATACTGCGCTCGAAATCTCGAAAAGTCAACTTCCTGAGCAGGCGTTGTATAAAATAATTGAAAAGAACACAAAAGAAAATTGATTATGCTAAGCTATCTAATCTTATATCAATATTAGAATGGGATAGTGTTCTGAATGAGAATGATGCTGAAACTTGTACTGAAAATTTTGTTGTCTGTTTAAGCAGTGCTATTGAAAAGTCCACTAAACCGGTTAAAGTTAGCAATAGGAAATATAAATTAAAGCCTTGGATCACTGATGGTCTCTTAAAATCAATTAGGGAAAGAAATCTTATGAAAAAACAATGTTCTCAGAATCCTAACAATACTGAAATTTTAAATAAATATAAATGTTATCGAAACCTTTTGTCCAAACTAATAAAAAAACAAAATATGATTTCTATAAAGTTAAATTACATAATAACATTAACAATCCCAAGAAAATATGGGACATAATAAAAGAAGTGACCAATGATATTTCAAATAAAGATAACCTCACGCCAATACTAAATAAAAAAAATTCGATTAAAGGCCATCCTTGCAACTTCCCGCTAGTTTTAACCGCAAAGCTATAGTAACGTGACGTATTTTGACGTTTTTGACTTTTTTTGAAATGTTTAAAAAGCCATAACTTTTTAACGCCTTATTCGATTTTGATGTTCAAGATGGCATTCGACGCAGTTTTTTGAGAACTAAAAACGTTACCGGGAGTGCAAAATCGGTTAGTCAAAAAATTTCTAAGTTATTGAAAAAAAAACCCTTTTTTTGAAATTTTTCGACAACGATATCTCACGAACGAATCAACCGATTTTAATTTGCAAAACGGCATTCGATGTGGCTTTTTAAACTTGAGAGCTGATTAGGTTATGAAATTGATCGATGCAATAGCCAAAAAGATATGCCCTAAAAACATCATTTTTACCAATTGTTTTTTTCGGTTATTTTGAAATTTCTCGAAATCTACTGGCTCGAATCGCTTTAAACTTTTACAGGGAATCTAAGTTAGATGGAACTCTTTGGAATGCTTTTTATTTTATTCCGATCGGTCAAGCCGTTCAAAAGTTATAAGAGGTTTACATACATCCACACACACACACACACACACACACACACACACACACACACACACACACACACACACACACACACACACACACACACACACACACACACACACACACATCCACACGTACATACAGACATATAGACACCCTCGTAAAAATAGTCAGGGGAGGTTCCTAAGACCTCAAAACGTTGAGATCCGATGAAAACTCGATTTTCGAAAAACGGGGTGAAACCAATAACTTCCCGATTTTAAAAAAAATTTTAATTTTTTTTAGCGGGAAGTTAAAAATTCGAAAAGAGGTTGACCTTAAAGGCCATCCTTGCAACTTCCCGCTAGTTTTAACCGTAAAGCTATAGTAACGTGACGTATTTTGACGTTTTTGACTTTTTTGACTTTTTTTGAAATATTTAAAAAGCGCGTTATTCGATTTTAATGTTCAAGATGGCATTCGACGCAGTTTTTTGAGACCTAAAAACGTTACTTTAGTCCAAAATCGATTAGTCAAAAAATCTGAAAAAAAAATCTTGAATCTTGAAAAAAAACACTTTTTTTGAAATTTTTCGACAACGATATCTCACGAACGAATCAATCGATTTTAATTTGCAAAACGGCATTCGATGTGGCTTTTTAAGCTTAAGAGCTGATTAGGTTATGAAATTGATCGATGCAATAGCCAAAAAGATATGCCCAAAAAACATCATTTTTATCAATTGTTTTTTTCGGTTATTTTGAAATTTCTCGAAATCTACCGGCTCGAATTGGTTCAAACTTACAGGGAATCTAAGTTGGATGGAATTCTTTGGAATGCTTTTTATTTCATTCCGATCGGTCGGTCAAGCCGTTCAAAAGTTATAAGAGGTTTACATACATCCACACACACACACACACACACACACACACACACACACACACACACACACACACACACACACACACACACACACACACACACACACACACACACACACACACACACACACACACACACACACACACACACACACACACACACACACACACACACACACACACACACACACACATCCACACGTACATACAGACATACAGACACCCTCGTAAAAATAGTCAGGGGAGGTTCCTAAGACCTCAAAACGTTGAGATCCGATGAAAACTCGATTTTCGAAAAACGGGGTGAAACCAATAACTTCCCGATTTTAAAAAAAAATTTAATTTTTTTTAGCGGGAAGTTAAAAATGAGACCATCTGAGATCCTTACTTAATACTGTGGCACATCACATACTACTGCAGAGACTCTATAACATAGGTATTAGAGGTATCGCATATAAATTAATAGAAAGCTACTTAAAAGATAGAACACAACGCGTTAAGATTGGAGATACTATAAGTGAATCTCTAGTGGTGGTTTGTGGTGTTCCACAGGGGACAGTGCTGGGTCCACTCTTATTTAGTATCTACATAAATGACATTTTGTCTATTCTTAGCAACAATGAAGGTACAATATTTTGTTTTGCTGACGATACTGCGTTAATAGTTCAGGGTGAATCCTGGGAGGCTGTTGTAAGGAATGCAGAAGCGGCTATTTCAAAAGTCAAATGTTGGTTAGATCACAGCCTATTGTCACTTAACATCGAAAAGACAAAGTTCATCACATTTGGGTTAACTGCAAGAACTCTTCCTAGTGTGCAGACTCTTAGGATTCACAGCCCTAGTTGTTTAGATGCAATGCAGTGTGCCTGTTCTGACAAAATTGAGAGGGTTAAGTCTTTAAAACATTTAGGTATCTTTTTAGATGAAAATATCAACTGGAAAACACATGTCGATTATGTTACAAAAAAGATTAGAAAACTTATTTATAAATTTTATGAGCTTAGAAATGTTTTGACCCTTAAAATGTTAAAAATAGTATATTATTCATTGGTTGAATCAATTATAAATTATGGAATAATAATATGGGGCAGTGCAAGTAAAATAACAACTTCTAACCTCTTTATAGCTCAAAAATACATAATAAAGATGATGATGTTTAAGAATAAAAGATTTTCCACGGATCTACTCTTTCAGGAGAGTCATCTGTTGACATTAGAACAGTTATACATAAAGGCTGTAATACGCTTTATGCTTAGTACTCAGTATTACAGACAAAAAATAACGCATAATTAAAATACTCGTATTGCTGAAAACCAAAATCTAACATTGACATTATCCAGAAATTCTGCATATAAGTTATACTGATCCTACAGTTTACCATGTATTACCTGATTTCATTAGGAATAAACCATTTAAGGTTGTTAAACACAAAATAGGTCAGTGGATGTTGGAAAGTAACTTTTGCTTAAATTTTTAGACTGTTTTCTTGTAAGATGTTTTGTTTCTTCAATAATAATTGATAATGTTAATAATATTTACATGTTAAATACAAAAAAAAGTACAAATATTATTTATAAGAAAAGATGTAACTTTAAATATAAGAAATTAACTAGAATAGGTAGATAACCAACACTCACAGATTTTTAAAATCCATTGTGTTGGTAACTATTATTAGTACTTTACATAAATGAGTTTTAGGTAGTGATTTAAATTTGAATTGTAATATTGTATACTAATAAAAAAAATTGAGTTTGAGTTTGAATATAGATCCAATTACGACCCTGGGCTTTAAAGTATCGGCTAAGGTAGGTAGCTGTTAAGATTAGTCAGTCTTTACGAATTTAAAATGAATAAATACCTCTGAGGATATTAAGACGGTAATAATTTTTAGTAGGTAATAAAATTCGATCATTTTTCTATAACAATAACAACGATTCTAACACTACTGTAACACTTTTATTAATTCTAATTCTAATTATCTTCTTCGAAACTTTACATTCAGAACGCTATTTTTAGTTCTCAAAACTAAATCTGTTCTAAACTTTATTGTCTCGGGTTTGTCTATCGGATCCAATATGAAGTGCTTTACAATTTGGAATAAAACAGCCTTAATTTCAAGTATAGCAAACTTTTGACCTATAATTATACTTTTTAGCAATTTTGTTTTTATTTTCAATTATATTTTTACCTATACAATTCCTGGGACCTGCGCTAAACGGTACGTAAGCAAATGGATGTCTATTAAGACAATTCTCTGGTAAAAATCTATCTGGATCAAATTTTTCCGGATCTGGCCAATACTTTGGATCTCTGTGAATATCAAATACGTGGATATGTACTATTGCTTTCTTAGGTAAGATATAACCATTGACTAAAGTGTCCTCCTCTAAAGTTCTAGCTAATAAAGATACACTAGGGTAAAGCCTAAGACTCTCTTTAATGAAACGTTCCATTATTTTTAAATCATTTAGGTCATTTAAATTTGGATTTTCATTTGTATCTCCAAGAACTGAAAGTATTTCCTGGTATAGCATCTCCTGAAAAAGTTATATAATGACAAATATAAAAAAATAACTCTTAAATATTTACCTGGTAATGTTGGTGATTTGCTAACAGCATTAAACTGAAACAAATTGACATTGCTGTTGTATCATGCCCCTAAAAGACGAAAAAAAACTGTTTTTTAAATATTTTAACAAATAATTTAAATCGATTATTATTTACTAGTTAACACGGTGAACTTCGTACCGCCTAGCAATCAATGATTTCTACATTTTTTCATTTTTCCTTTCTGTAGTTTCTGTTGGAAACTTACTTTACTTTGATAACGAAAACTAATGAAATAAGAAGGTGTTTATCGTCCTCTATGAGAAAATAATAGAACCCGTGGATTACGAATATAATTTGCAATAAAAACTATCCTATTGTCAAGTTGGTAAAAGCTCCGTATGTAGACAAGAATAGTAGGATTTCTTTCGCTAAAATTAGTTCCATGCCACCGAATATCTTGGTCCGCATTTCGATCTGCATTATTTTCACTCACAGCAGCGTTGCCTACCTAATCTTTCTGAAATCGGTAGATTCATACAAAAAAATAAGTAGAAATCGGTAGATTTAAAAAAATTGCAGCAAATTTAAAAAAGTGTTTATTGAATAAGGTTACTTACTTATGTCGGTAGATATACCGAAAAATCGGTAGAGTTGTTTACCAGTTCTCACAAAAAGCGACGGCAAACTGGAGCAAAATATGGTAAAAAGCGGTGAGCAAAGTGATCCTACTATTCTTGTCTGTATACGATGGTACAAGTTTGGCAGTCTTTCAGCATACTATGACACGGAGCGCGAAAGCCAAAAAGAGATGCGGATTGCACTGCATTTCAAACTTTCCAGCATATTTCGATCGCGTTTAAGCAAATAATATAACTCGGTTCGAAAACTTAGTTTTTAAAAAAAATTATTTTAATAATATTACAAAAATAAGAGACCGAAAGCTTTGAACAATAATATCAGACTGAATAATGAAACTAAAAAATGTAAAAAGAAAGCTATTGTCACGCCTTGCTGACTAGGATTAGATTCCAGGAAAAATAGTCTTGGTCAGCATGTTGTATTATATAATTAGCATCGTACATCAAACTACACTAGCTTAATCCAGATAAAGCCTTATACATGTTTTCTACCGAATTGAATATGTGAAGGAGACTTTTGAAATTTTTAGAATGTATACTAACAAGAATATATTAAATGACATTAAGGAGAAATTGAAAAAATGTCGCATCCAGCAGGATCCGAACACGCAACCTTTGCCTCTACCCCGCAACGCACTAATCTATGAATTCTTAGAAATTATTCAGCTTTTTTGGTTGTTAAATTCAGCTTATGTCACATGTGACACTTACTAACATCCTTCTTAAGCACCGTTTATGAGAGAGAGATTTTGTCAAATCGACAATTTGAAACACTAAACTCTAGTTCGCTTTTTTGTGCGCTTCTTACTAAAAATGTTTAAAAATGTCTTTCCCATTTGATAAATTAAAGGGTTGAAACGTTTCCATTTTTTTAAGATATGCTTGGACCACGAGAATTCACAAGATCCACATGAAACGACACAGAAGGTATGGTAGAGTTGTCCAAAGTGTATGTTAAGAGCGGATTGTTGTTTCCTATATGCAAGACAACACATTTTTTGATATGCAATAAATGCCACTTTTTAACCGACTTCAAAAAAGGAGAAGGTTATCAATTCGACCATATTTTTTTTTTATTTTTTTTTTATGGATGTTACCGAATATCTCCGGTATTTATAACCCGATGTTAAAAATTCTTTTTGCATTCAAAAGGGTAGAGTGTCCCATTGGTCCCATAGAAATTTGGTTAAGGTCTGGTCATCAATGTAAAAGATATTCAAGGAAATAAGGAGAAGGGTCTCAGTTTGACCATATTTTTTTATATACGTTACTGAATATCTCCGGTACTTATAATCCGATTTGAAAAAATCTTTTTGCATTCAAAAAAGTAGAGTGTCCGTTTGGTCCCATAGAAATTTAATTAGGGTCCGGTTATCAATGTGAAAGATATTCCAAGAAATACCACAAAAATCAGCATTTCAGCGAATATCTCCGGTATTATAATCCGATTTTAAAAAATTCTTTTTGCATTCAAAAGAGTAGAGTGTCCCATTGGTCCCATAGAAATTTGGTTAAGGTCTGGTCATCAATGTGAAAGATATTCCAGGAAATAAGGAGAAGGGTCTCAGTTTGACCATATTTTTTTTTTATATATGTTACCGAGTATCTCCGGTTTTTATAATCCGATTTAAAAAATTCTTTTTGCATTCAAAAGAGTAGAGTGTCCGTATGGTCTCATAGAATTTTGATTAGGGTCTGGTAACCAATGTAGAAGATATTTCAAGAAATACCACAAAAATCAGCAGTTCAGCGAATATCTCCGGTATTATAATCCGATTTAAAAATTCTTTTTGCATTCAAAAGAGTAGAGTGTCCCATTGGTCCCATAGAAATTTGGTTAAGGTCTGGTCATCAATGTAAAAGATATTCAAGGAAATAAGGAGAAGGGTCTCAGTTTGACCTTATTCTTTTTATATATATTACGGAATATCTCCGGTATTTATAATCCGATTTGAAAAAATCTTTTTGTATTCAAAAGAGTAGAGTGTCCGTGTGGTTCCATAGAAATTTGATTAGGGTCTGGTCACCAATGTGGAAGATATTTCAAGATATACCACAAAAATCAACAGAATAAGTTCTGCAGTTCAGTAAATTTGTTAATAAAAACTTTTTTAAAAAAATAAAACCGCCTTCAAAAAATTTACTCTAAAAAGCCAGAAATAAAATCTTTATTTTTTAATAAAATTGGAACCAACTAGGCATCTGATTTCGATTTCCTTGAAGTCGGCTCCAATGGTTTATATCTTTGTAACTAACATTCGAAAGCTAGATTTAATAGCTAAGATTAAATTAGAGGGTAATTTGCCATTGGAGCCGACTTCAAGGAAATCGAAATCAGATGCCTAGTTGGTTCCAATTTTATTAAGAAATAAAGATTTTATTTCTGGCTTTTTAGAGTAAATTTTTTGAAGGCGGTTTAATTTTTTTAAAAAAGTTTTTATTTTATCATTTTTAGTTGCTACTTGATTCATGATGTACTATTTTCAAAAACTTTCAATAACCGTGCAAGAGGTACTGAGTTTAATCCCCAACAATCCCGATATGTGAGTTTTTGGAGACATAAGTAAATTGTTAGTAAACTATTATTTTTGAGATAACTCTCAACGTATTTTTGAAATTTAGAAATTAAACAAACAAGAAATTATTAAATTTCTCCTTAATGTCAGTTTAATAATAAGTAAATTGTCTTACACCTAAAAACATGAAGCACGCACGGTAAAGGAAAACATCGTGATGAAACGTGGAATAAATTGTCTAAAATCACCAACTCGCAGTAAGCAAGAGAATTGATTAAATGCTCATTCCTTTTCCTCGTGAGAAGAGGTCTTTGGCTTTAGAGTGGGACAGTAATGGGCTAATTATTATGTTTTTATGTTATACATCATTTTTAACAAATTTACTGAACTGCAGAACTTATTCTGTTGATTTTTGTGGTATTTCTTGAAATATCTTCCACATTGGTGACCAGACCCTAATCAAATGTCTATGGAACCACACGGACACTCTACTCTTTTGAATACAAAAAGATTTTTTCAAATCGGATTATAAATACCGGAGATATTCCGTAATATATATAAAAAGAATAAGGTCAAACTGAGACCCTTCTCCTTATTTCCTGGAATATCTTTCACATTGATGACCAGACCTTAACCAAATGTCTATGGGACCAATGGGACACTCTACTCGGGAGCCTCATCACCTATATTAAATCTCTAGGCCTGGTGACAGCCTGAGGTGAGGATATCCCTACACACGGGAGGATGAACAATGGGCCATATGTGGCGTCAGTGCTGGCAGAGCACTTGCTCGCTCCTCCCCAAATTTCCAGATTCCAGAACCATCACAAAACGTGATTTTTAGTGATATAATAACATAAAAATTGTTTACTTACTTACCATTTTATGCACCATAATATTTATTTTATAAACGTATCAGGATTTAGAAAGTATACAAACAAGAATATATTATATGACGTTAAGCAGAAATTGAAAAAATGTGGCATCCGGTAGGACTCGAATCCGCAACCGATAGCTCTACTCGGTAATGCTCTAACCACTAAGCTAAAGATCCTTAGTACTTATTTAGCTTTTTGGTATTTTTAGATTGAAATCATGCTACATGCGACATTTATAATTTTATTCGGTTAGGATACCGAAACCATAAATTTTTACTAAAATATTATTTTTAAGATATCTTTAATCGGATTTTTTAAATTTAGAAAGTATAGAAACAAAAATAGGTATATTAAATGACATTAAGGAGAAATTGAAAAAATTTCTCATCCGGCAGAAGTTATAACTAGTTAACGGAACGATTTTTTATGTTTTTTTTAATATAAGTTATTTGACTTTATTTTTATCCAAAAAGTCTATTTTTAAGCCAATTTCTCAACCTTATGGAGACACCTGGTATAATTATAACTACAACAAGTAAACAGACAACTACCAGTTTTGGTTAATACGTTAAGTTTGATATTGTAATTTTGATAAAATAGTAACACAAATCTATCAAAACAATAACAAAAGGTCACTTTAAACGACAGAAGTTTAGTTACAAAGTTGAACATGATAAATTGATATAATCGATGTTGTTAATGGTTCTCTTAGTAATGTTCTTAGATGCTATTTTATAGCGAGTTTCTTACTATTATGCTTAAATGTATTCTACTTACTTCAAACAGAAATGTATTAACTTCATCTTTAATTCCTTGGTCATCAATTACTCCTGATGTCATTTTGGCATTTAGAAGTAAATCTAGAAATACTAATTTTGGCTTTTTTTGTTTAATTTCATTTTCTTGATTTACATGAAATTTTTGAAAATTTTCAGCTCTCTTTGATATTATCTTATTGGTAAAATTATGCAGAGTTTCGACTAATTTTGCTTCTTTTCTACCGGATGGAAAAATAGTATAAAAAACTTTATCTAAATATAACCATGGTCTCATAACTCTATTAATCATTATCTGTCCAACTTGGTATATTGCTGATATGTAATTTTTATCATCCTGGTTTTCCATATTTAGTGCAGTGCCCATAGACGTTTCTATAAAAATGTAAAAAAATAATTCAACAAAACACATTTTGCTCAATGATAAATATTTACCCGTTATGGAATATAGTGTAAATTGAGAAATTAATGGTACTATATTCGTGCAAGATTTTCCTATTTCTTTGTCTATATTCGTTACTAATCTCTTAGCTTCATTATTAAAAGTTGATACAAATTGCTGGAGGATTGAAAAATGAAAAGCTGGAGTTAAAATCTTCCTACGAGTATGCCATTTTTTACCTGAAACCGTAATCATTTTTTTATCTAAATATTTTATCGACATATACACAAAAACGGATGCTAAATACTCATAGATCCGAAATTAAAATTGAAAGTGCTCGTATAAAAAAACTGGTATGTTTATCCTATGTGATATAAAGAGATATATTATCTACTATCTACTATATTATGTACCCGCGACGTAGTTCGCGTGACGTGTTGATTTTCATATAAAAATTTCTCCCCCGAATTCGTTAAAGGGGTGTGGGAGAAATTTTTATATACCAGATGTTAAGTTGAAAGAAGACAAATACATCTTTGAAAACCGCATTCGAATCGATCAGTAGTTTTCATGTGATGCGCGCACAAACATACAGACAGACAGACAAAAAAATCTAACCACATTTTAGGGTTCTATATCGATGTAGTAACGCCCGCGCCCCCCGCTAATTATTTTTTAAATATCTTTAATGTACAGAATTTTTATTTCTACAGATTTATTATAAGTATAGATTATTTTTCACGCCCTCGCATGGCCCCTTGTGGGTGAAATTTTCTAAAATCCGTTCACAATTGACCTCAAAATTATAAAAATAACTATTGTGCAAAGTTTCAAACCTGTAGGACTTTTAGATTTTAATTTTTTATTTTTCACGCCCCCGCAACACCCCTGTGGGTGAAATTTCGTAAAATCCGTTAACAATTGACCTCAAAATTATAAAAATAACTATTGTGCAAAGTTTCAAACCTGTAGGACTTTTAGATTTTAATGTTTTATTTTTCACGCCCCCGCAACACCCCTGTGGGTGAAATTTCGTAAAATCCGTTAACAATTGACCCCAAAATTATAAAAATAACTATTGTGCAAAGTTTCAAACCTGTAGGACTTTTAGATTTTAATTTTTTATTTTTTACGCCCCCACAACACCCCTGTGGGTGAAATTTCGTAAAATCCGTTAACAATTGACCTCAAAATTATAAAAATAACTATTGTGCAAAGTTTTAAACCTGTAGGACTTTTAGATTTTAATTTTTTATTTTTCACGCCTCCGCAACACCCCTGTGGGTGAAATTTCGTAAAATCCGTTCACAATTGACCTCAAAATTATAAAAATAACTATTTTGCAAAGTGTCAAACCTGTAGGACTTATATATTTTAAATTTTATTTTATTTTTTTCACGCCCCCGCATCCTCCCTTGTGGGTGAAATTTCGTAAAATCCATTCACATTTGACCTTAAAATTATAAAAATAACTATTTTGCAAAGTTTCAAACCTGTAGGACTCATAGATTTTAATTTTTATTTTTTTTTATTTTTCACGCCCCCGCAACCCCCACTGTGGGTGAAATTTTGTAAAATCCGTCCACAGTTGACCTCCAAATTATAAAAATAAGATGATTTCTGTATAGCTTTAACCATTAAGGTTGCACACGCGACGGAAGCTTAAAAAATGGAGTAACTTCCCCCGTTTTCCCAACATTTCCCTTCACTGCTCTGCTCCTATTGATTGTATCGTGATGAAAAGTATACTATAACCAGCACAGAAGTATGAAAAATTATTTGTTTCAAATTTCGTTAAAATCCGTCGAGTAGTTTTTGTTTCTATAGCGGTTATACAGACAGACAGACAGACAAAAATTTTACTGATTGCATTTTTGGAATCAGTATTGATCCCCAATCACCCCCTGATAGTTATTTTGGAAATATATTTCATGTACAGAATTGACCTCTCTACAGATTTATTATAAGTATAGAAGATAAACAAAAACATCATATATTATACAAACTATGAAGTGTAGCAGAAAAGTAATGAGACTGATTCTTTATTAACTAAAGTTTTTATTTCTTTTAACCATAACAAATATCCTCATTAAATACTTTCCTTAAGCAGTTACCTATGCATCGATGAAGACATTATTTCCACTTTTGGTGGTAGCCCTGAATGTATTCAATCAGTATGGTTTCAGCATCTCCATTACCCCTTTTTTGGATGTTTTCCAAAGTCACGAAATAACGTCCTTTAAGAATATTTTTCAGTTTAGGAAAAAGTCTGAATTCAGGTGGATTAAGTGGTTAAAAAAGCACAGAAATCCCTTTTGATTTAACAAATTCTGTCAAAAGCAGGACAGTTTCATAAAGGAGTTGTCATGATGTCGCATCCTTTCAAGGGCATCTTTATATGTATATAATAAAAATTGGTTAACAGTTTGTCGTGGAGGAACAAATTTTTGTGGATGATTCCTCTTCAGTAAAATAAAACAGGCTTGATTTCATCTTTGATTTGCACATTTGAGTTTTCTTTGGTCGAGGAGACCTCGCAGAGTATTCAAAAATCCATGGTTTACAACTTGTCCTCACCGGACCAAAAAAATCTTGGTTATTAACGGTTCTGTCAAGAAAATGAATGCAATTGTTCAGTCACATTTTAAAGAACAGTAAATCAAATTTAATTGTTCCCTCAACATTTTTTATGGTAAACGACGATCAGATGTCACCATTGCCTACAAAGGCCTTCCTGAACGGTGTTATTCTTTAACCTGTTCTTTGGTTTCCAAAAAGAATTTTTGTAAGCGGAAAATTTAAAGTCGTGATACAGAATACCTTTTTTAACTTTATAAACACTTGCTGATTATACAAAATTTAAGGCCACAACGATAAACGTTTTTCCATTTAACGTGACTTAGCTATATAGGTAAAACACAACTTCAGTAATAATAGTAGATAAATTCACGTAAGTAATAGAGTTAAATCACGCAGTTAGCTTTGGGAGAGTTGACTTTTTAGTTTTGCATATAGCCATAAAACCAAAAAATATATAAACTTACAGTACTTTATTAATTTTCACAATATGTCCCACCAAGATCGATAAACTTTTGGTAAAACAGTTATTTCAGTATTCAGTTTACACCTGCAAAAAAGCTGTTTTAAAGGTTTCGATTGCTTCTTCTGGCGACTGGAATCGCATTGAATTCTTGATCTTTAAGAACTTGAAGAAGTCGTTCGGACATAGGTCGGGACTATACGGTAGATGATCTAACAATTCGATGTTTTGAAGCCCCAAAAACTTGATTGACTGTTAGGCAATGTGAGCAATTGCATTGATGATTCGTCGTTTTGTGTTGCTTTGTCGGAGTTTCCCAATAACTTCTGGTAAACAAACGTTTATATACCAATCGGAAGTAACCGTTATTCTATCTTCTAAAATTCCAAAGCAATTGTTTTCACATGACCAGATTTTGACACAAAAGTTGCGACCATTTTCTTTGACACACTTCACTTTTGTTCGATTTTCATCATCGTGAAACATCCACGCAGCGGAGTAGCGTTTATTTTTCAGTTCGTAGAAGTAAATGCAAGATTCATAGCCACTAACAATACTATAAACGTTTTTTGAGCTGCCTTTGTAGAACCGTTACAATGTTTTTCGACACCATTTGACGCGAACTGCTTTTTGCTCTTCTCTGAACAAATGAGGGATCCAACGGGAAACTCACTTCGTAACATACAGTTTTTCATGTAGGATCTCTTGTTTTGTGTAGACCCAGCCTGGATTCGTGGCTGGGACTGGAGCGACTACGTTGAAATTCGCAATACCAGCGGGAAATAGTTGACTGGTATGGCGCTTTATTTCCAGACACAGAAAATTGTAAAAAAATTATTTCTTGAAATCGTTCTCGGCTAAGATCCATTTTTCGACCAACTTATTAATTTCAATGTTACAATGAGAAGGCTGATGAACTGGTCCGTGCGGGAGCTAATACCCCAATGATTGGCCCGGAACCATTCGGCGGAGTTGCTGACACATTCAGAAAGACAGCCATTGAGAAATGGAGGCTAGAGAAGGACCAGGATGGTGGGAAATATCACCGGGCAAGCGACAAGCCAGTCTTCATAAAGGGACACTCGTCGAAGTTTACTCCAGAGCTGCTATCACAAAGGTGAAACGATGTCAGAATGATTGTCAGTCTCTTGACAGGACATTGTAAGCTCAAAAAACACATGAGTCAGCTGAACTTACCAGATGATGACATCTGTCGATACTGCCAATGTAAAGACCTTGCAAGGACGCGGTATCTAGTACTGAGAGGGGAGAAACCGGCTGCTCCAAGTTATGTGGAGAGGCCACTGTCAAGGCTATTAAGAGTGCAAGGCCGGACAAGGTGCTCTAATCCTATTCTAGAGATAATGGGTGTTCACAATAGACCTGCAAAGCTCGCAGTGATACAGGCTAACAGCCAACCCAATAAACTATCTAAACATCTATCTATCATATTAGAATTTTTAATCAAATTATCGCTAAGACATGAAAATATTACAGCCTCGGATAGCGTAAGTAGTTAGGAAAAAGGTTGCAAGTCAAATGTCACTATTCACTTTAATTTCGAGGACACTAATTTCAATTTTTGAAATATTTATAACGATTTTTAATTTTCATCAGACATAATATTTATGATATCTCTAGAAAAAGCGATTACTTTACTGCAAAAAAGGTTGTAACAATAATTGTATAGAACTTTAATTTTTATCATGAAACTGGAATAACGAAAGAAGTAGTAAATATATTATACAATAATTTACCTGTACTTGTCAGTAATCCCTCTCCTAACCAACGGTTTAGAAAAAAATATTCTGGACTTTTCTTTATGTTTTTAGTAGTCGCAGCAATCTTCTATAAAGGATCATTTTTATAGTATGCGATAGATGAAATTGTAAATTAGATAAAATCAGATTCAGTTAGAAAACATAATTACCTCAAATTCTTCTGCTGCAGTAATATTGACTGAAACGAATAGGGAAGTAGCAGATAATACATACATGGGGCGGTATATTCTACCCCATTCTCGTAGTTTATTGAAAAAGTATGCTGAAATAGAAAAAAATATCATAATATAGAGTTACAATGCCACGTGAAACTCCGAAAATTTGTCATTTCACCTTTTTCGAATTTAAGCGAGAATTATATGCCTTTCTTCCCTGTACGGAGTATTTAGTAACTTTTTTGAAACTGTGAGAATTTTTCTTTTTCCCTTGTGTGAATAATACCTTTTTGAGTGACGTTTGAGTATACTCTCCGAAAATTATGATCAAGGTGTCATTCGGTTCGGAATATTATGTAAAAAGTTTAAGAAAAAGTCCCGAAAGGGATCGATAAAAATTATAAAAAAGTAGGGGTTTGGATTTTTTTAAATATATCTCGAAAACTATAAAAGATATTCAAAATTTGAAAAAAGGTCTGACAAGAGAAAGAAATTTCCTAAGAAATAGTCCTCCCGAATCTGTATCTTCAATATTTATACGTGGTTTATAAATATTATAAACGTTTTGGAAAAGAAAAAAAAATGAAAAAAAAAGAGTGTGCGTGTAACCTTTACGCGCGATTGAAGTAAAACTTGTTGACGTACGTATCGGAAAATAAATATTTAATTACAATTCAATTATATTTATTGTCTATATACTTTACAAAAAATGATATGTTATATTTATATTATTCATTAGAAATAGGAATTTGAAAGTTATCATTATTTTTATGATAACTAAAATGTGAAACATAGATTTTACCTACTCTCTAAATACCATTAATGTATTTGAAACCGTTTGAAAATTTTGAAAATTTCATAAATAAATTTTGAAAATTTAAGCTCCTCCAATAGCTGAAATCACACCGTTACTTCCATCTGAATCTTCCGTTAGAATCTAACGTTAGAGTTACCCCTAGTCGCGCCTAAAGAAGTTTTGCTTCAATAATAGGTAAACAATATTAAAAATATACACACATTATGTTTAGAATGTGTGATTTTGTTGCTGTATCTACCTTATTGTAATACAACACAACAAAAGAGCCTTCGATAGTTACATAACCATTTCATTTTGTAGCATTTTATAGCATATTCCATAAAATTTAAAATCCTGAGTTGAGTTTGTTTTCTTCAGTTCTACGAAGGATCTGTTATTGCTGGTAAAAGATCAGCCATCCTGACTAGTGGTTTTATGGCCTTTATGGCTACCTAACCAAACCTAAAATAAGTATAAGCAAGTGTTAAAACATTTCGAATATTATTATTTTATGAACAAAAACGTGCAACATGCTTCTTTACTTAAGGTAAAGCTTCCCTATAAACAATTATTTACTATCATAATATGTATGTATGTATATAAACTTACTTAATCAAATCATTATGAATGTCGCTGTCTCG
This sequence comes from Altica lythri, assembly GCA_964028335.1. Lineage (NCBI taxonomy): Eukaryota > Metazoa > Arthropoda > Insecta > Coleoptera > Chrysomelidae > Altica > Altica lythri. Next base: position 37,024,296 of record OZ034801.1, read on the forward strand.
TCTTTTTTTCATTTTCATTTTTCTTCAAATCTTTCTGGCGCTTATAATATGCCCTTTGACGTTCACAATTTCTTTTTCTTTTTAGCTCTTTAAGTCTATGAAACAAAAATAGCTAGGTATAAATAATAGGTATAAATAATTAGGTATAAATAGTGTAATTACACACCAAAAATAAAATTTATGCATATAGAGTACCTACTCACTCATTTTCATTTAATATTTTTTCATCACTTTCGTCATTAATAAATCCACTTTGTTTATTCGTATTTAAAACAAACACTTTATACACAAATTTAAACTATTTACCACCAATGTATTTTGGTTGTCAAGCTGTCAATTCATACAATTACAGATTTAATTTTATTTAATATAGTAGGCGGAATCGTGTTAGGTATTTTGTATCAGGTTTTGTTTCCGGTACGCGGTACATTAAAATGACGTCACGTCCGTTAGAATTACTGAGTTACCTCTAGTCGCGGCTAAAGAAGTTTTACTTCAAAAATTTGACATATTTTTTATAAAAAATTGTCAATAATTAATATTAATATTAGTGTTAGAGCTTAAATCAAAGGCTTAAATTCTTCATCAATTTATAGTGAATAAAAGTGACTTTAAGTAGAATTGTCATATCTGCAATTTTTTAAATCTTATATCAATTATAATAGCAAAAAAACGAGATAAAAATATAAGTTTAAGTGCATAAAAGTATTAAAAAATATAAAAAATAAAAAATTCATATAAAATAATATATTTTATAATAAAATAAGTAATTAAAAAAATAAACTAAGAAAATATATTTAAAAATTGTTAATGAAATAAACAAATAAAAAATTGAAGAAAAAAATTTTTAAGAACAATACAATTTATGTATGATTTTTAGAGAAGAAAATAAAAACAGAAGAAAAATGTTATTAAAACTCACCTTTATCCCAAAATAGAATAAAAAGATCTCCCAAAATAGGTAAGCTTTTTGGACCAGGTAGTTGATGAACTAAATACGAAATCTGAATTCTTCTTTTTAATTTTCGAAAATTGGTAAATCGTATAAAAGTCAATAGCCCGATTAAAATTGTCAATAATAAAAGCATTTTAATTACAGAAGTGCATTTGTCCACTGAAAACCAGATTACTATTGTAACTCTACTAATCTATATTTTCAACAACTTAGGTGATTTATTCTACAATGGATTTGAGATAAATTGCCTTTTTCTAATAAGAGTGCATTGTTAACGACGATAGCAAATTATTTTTAAATGACCAGTGTAATTACTAGAAAAATGTATAATTTATTTTTTTTAACAACAAATTTTAAAAATAAATTCTGAGGTAGTTCTCATGTAAGTGATAAATGTTTTAAAGATAAAAAATTGTGTAAAATCTTCAAGAAACCACTAAAATTCCTATTTTAAAATGAAAATGGAATGCGAAATAAAATTATCAACTTCTTCCATAACATCTTTACTCATATCAAAGTGTTTCATTATATAACCTCTTTTATCTACTCTACATCATATTATGTATCAATTTTTAGTTTCGTGAAAACTGTCATTATAGACAGCAGTGCGTGAAGGATTGAAAGTGTGCGTGAAGTAACAATGTATTTTAAATGGGATTTGCTTTTTCGCACTTTTTTTGACACACCTTCATATAATCAAATATCCTTAGCATTCGCGTTGCCATGGTGTTGCTATGAGAGCATTTGTTTTGTTAGTATCTTGTAAATGAATTGAATAGTATATTGTAATACAAGTGTTACAATGACAGAGGTTTCGTAGTACGAGTTCAGTTTGTGAAACGAACCGCGAAGCGGTGAGTTTCGCAAAGAACGAGTACTACAAACCGTCATTGTAACTCGAGTGTTACATACTATTTTTTATAATAAACTTTTAAAAGTATAAAAAAAAGTAAAATGAGAGTTTTTCGAAATATTTATTTATGTTGGCAATCTTGACAGTTTTGACACTTGTCAGTTTTAATGATTTTAAATTAGAATGTTTGTCAAATTTGTATAAAATATTCCGAATTTAGCAATAACGCTGATAATGTAAATAATAATTTACTACAACATACTTCTTGATTTACTACCTGAACTCTTTCGTTGAAAATCAGTGCAGTGCAACCAATTGTGTAAAACAAAAAGTTACCAAAAACAGTGTTACAATGAATCTATTTCGATACTGTGCTTAGTGCCGAAATAGAAGCTTTGTGAACGTGAATTATAAAAAATAAATTGCTTTCTTGTAATTATTTTTTATTTGATTATCGTAGATAAAATATTGTATGAAACTGTGCGTGAAGTGCTTTTTGCGCACTTATGCGATATATAGCACTTGCTTCGCTCGTGCTCTAAACATCGCGTGCGTGCGCAAAAAGCATACGTCACGAACTGTTTCATAAATAACTATTATCTGGTTATTAAAGGCTTAAAGATTTTTTCATATAAACGATTAACCCTTATATCATCATTTCAGTGTGTGAATTCCAAAAAAACATGAAACACGTTGTCAATGAAATATTTTTAATAGTCCGAATTTCATTTTTTATAAAAATCGGTGTGATTTAAAGATTTTTCCATACAAACTTTCAACCCTTATTTTACCCCTTCAGAGTTAAATTTTTTTAAATTTTTTTTTAGTGAGTGTTCACATTATAAAAATAAACATCTATCCAAATTCCACGTTTCTACTGTCAGCGGTTACGGCTGTGTGTGCGACTATACCTCATTCAGTGCGAACTTCTCATTTTATTTATATAGATATTAACTGAGCCAACTTCCGGTAGCGTAATGGTAAGTAAGAATTAAACAATCTAGAAATCAAAACACAGTGGCATCTACATTAACTTAAATTCGTAGAAATAAACTCGTGAAATCTATCTATACTTATAATAAATCTGTAGAGAGGTCAATTCTGTACATGAAATATATTTTCAAAATAACTATCAGGGGGTGATTAGGGATCGATACTAATGCCAAAAATGCAATCAGTAAAATTTTTGTCTGTCTGTCTGTCTGTCTGTATAACCGCTATAGAAACAAAAACTACTCGACGGATTTTAACGAAACTTGGTAGAATTATTTTTCATACTCCTGTGCAGGTTATATTATACTTTTCATCACGCTACAATCAATGGGAACAGAGCAGTGGAGGGAAATGTTGGGAAAACGGGAGAAGTTACTCCATTTTTTAAGCTTCCGTCGCGTGTGCAACCTTAATGGTTAAAACTATACAGAAATCATCTTATTTTTATAATTTGGAGGTCAACTGTGAACGGATTTTACCAAATTTCACCCACAAGGGGAGTTGCAAGGACGTGAAAAATAAAAAAAATTAAAATTTAAAATCTATAAGTCCTACAGGTTTAAAACTTTTCAAAATAGTTATTTTTATAATTTGGAGGTCAATTGTAAATGGATTTTACGAAATTCCACCCACATGGGGGGTTGCGGGAGCGTGAAAAAAATTAAAATTTATAAGTTTTACAGGTTTAAACCTTTGCATAATAGTTATTTTGATAAGTTTGAGGTCAATTGTGAACTGATTTTACGAAATTTCACCCACAGGGGTTTGCGGCGGCGTGAAAAATAAAAATTTAAATTTAAAATCTATAAGTCCTACAGGTTTGAAACTTTGTACAATAGTTATTTTTATAATTTTGAGGTCAATTGTGAACGGATTTTAGAAAATTCCACCCACAAGGGGGCATGCGGGGGCGTGAAAACATATAATAAATTTGTAGAAATGAAAATTCTGTACATTAAAGGTATTTAAAGAATAATAATTTTTTATCTGTATGTCTGTATGTTTGTGCGCGCATCACATTAAAACTACTGATCCTATTCAAATGCGGTTTTCACAGATGTATCTGTCTTCTTTCAACTTAATATCTGCCCCCACCTTTTTAACGAGGTCGGGAAAGAAATTTTTATATAACAATCAACACGCCAAGCGGACGACGTCGCGGGTACAGCTAGTAAACAATAAATGTCATTTAGGAGTTATTGTCATTTTACCGTGGAAATACACAAATAAGTAAAAAAATATTATCCATTTGTCCAAATGGTAAATCTAAACCATTCTAGCGTTGTTTTGAACACTTAAAAAAATAACAAATTTTATGCAATTCGGTCTAGCAGTTTAGAAGATACACATGTACAGAAGAAGGTTTATATAGTAGGTGCAAAACGACCACAAGAGTACCATTTTTGGTGTAGAGATGACGCTACTTGCGATTGTATTTTACTTTCGCAAACTTCAACAACAAATATTAACCAGTCTATACCGGAGATGTCTCTACATTAGTGACCGAAGAGACAAGGCTGTACCGTACTGATGAGCTCTAATAGGTCGAAACACAGTGGCTACAGTTTGGTTTTGCCCTTGTATACACTGATTTATATTTATGTCGCAGCATTATGTGCCCTTGAGTTAGGCATTCTAACCTGGCATAAATCCAGGTTATGTATCTGGATATATTGACAGCATGGAGCATTTTTCCATCTTTATATATATATATAAAACGAGCAGAGCGTTTTGTGACAGTCTGATATAACAAAATGTCAAAGATGTAACATAACGTATCTAGTGCCATACTGTCAAAAATAATAATTCCAGTTTTGAACTGGAATGGTGTCGGTTAGAATTTCTAACACTTTAAAAGACACCTGGATGCTGCGATATAAATACTTAGATATAAATATTATTTAACTCATATCAGGGCAAAAATCAAACTACAAACAGGTGTTTCGCTCTCATTTGAGCTCATCAGTGTAGTATAGGTTATGTCTCTTCAGTCACTAATGAACAGACATCCCTGGTATAAATCAATATAGATTTCATATTGCGAAACTGAAAAACAATCGCAATTGGCTCCATCTTCACTCCAAAAATGGTACTTCAGTGGTCGCTTTGCATCTTGTATATAACCTTAGGCAAGGTAAAATGATAAAACGAGCAGAACGTTTTGTAACAGTCTGATATAACAAAATGTCAAAGATGATACATAACGTATCTAGTGCCATACTGTCAAAAATAATAATTCCAGTTTTGAACTGGAATGGTGTCGGTTAGAATTTCTAACACTTTAAAAGACTGAAGAGAAATAACCTATACTACACTGATGAGCTCAAATGAGAGCGAAACACGTATCTGTAGTTTGGTTTTTGCCCTAATATGAGTTGAATAATATTTATATCTAAGTATTTATATCGCAGCATCCAGGTGTCTTTTAAAGTGTTAGAAATTCTAACCGACACCATTCCAGTTCAAAACTGGAATTATTATTTTTGAGAGTATGGCACTAGATTCGTTATGTATCATCTTTGACATTTATATATATATATTATATATATATATATATATATATATATATATATATAAATTTTGGTTGATCACGGCGCGTTTTTTTAAAAACAAAAGTTCTTTTTAGTTAACTTTCGGGAAGCGCCACAGGAATAGGTTAGGCAATGGATGAAAAGAGCCAGACGTGAGAGAAACTTTATTCCAAATATGCGAAATTTTCGGCGACTTTTTTCGCCTTCATCAGCACCTAAAATGGGAGTTACAAGATTTGTAAGTATATAAAATATCGTATAATGTTAAAAACTTACAGAGGAAAGTGTTCTAATTTTCCTATTTTTTAGGTGTTCAAATACAACATAATTTGTACTATGCAAAAACAGTAATACATTAAAATTTTTCGGATATAACAGTGTTTAATTTCCCGATCTTAATTTTAAACAATTCAAGCGTTTTTACTATTGTAAAATTCGAAACGAAAACAGTAAACCACAAGGACATCGAGGAACGCAGAAACATGTATCCTTTTTATTTTTGTATTATTAAGACAAAGACAAAACATATTAGGAATACACAGAGCGAACTCTGGGTAAGAGTTGCTAGGATACTCCTGTTGTTAGAGGTCACCTACGGTGACATTTGGATAGACCTTCGACAGGTGTTAGCCATTTATTATTTTAAGGTTAGGCCCTGGACATAAACACAAACAAAACACCACACAACAACCATGAAAAACATTGTTTTTCCACTCACGAAGCACCAATACTGCACTAATTTAGGTAATGTCCCCATGTCTGATCTTCTTCGTTAGATCCTGATGTACCAGGTAGGTGTAAATCAAACTTAAACCTTCCACATCTTTTTTAGAATTCATCGAATTTTTGCACCCATTTATGTAACACATTTCCACGAAGTTTCTTTTAAATTGATTTGTGACTGTTTCGAGGATTCTTACATTCCCATAATCCATTTGGTGTGAGGTAGAATGTACGTGTTGACTTAACGCAGTTATCGTGGGTTTCTTAACTGTATCGCTTTTGTGTAAGGCGATTCTTTTTGCGAGCTTTTGGCCTGTCTGCCCTATGTACTGTTTGGGGCATCCACTACACTGTATGGAGTAAACCACGTTCGATTTATTCATCTTCGGCGTTTTGTCTTTCAACTGGGAGAAAAAGGTACCCAATTTTCTATAGGTGGCATTTGCGACGATAATATTGTATTTTCTCAGGCGGTTGGAGATTTGAGACGATAACCCTCTTATGAATGGAAGCCTGGCATAGTGAAATTCAACAGGTTCTGTTCCCGTAGAGTTTTTTGGTGGGATTGTGCGAGTGGGACAATCTTGGTGCAACATCTTGTTCAGGAGATTCTTGGGATAGTGATTCTTCCGTAATATGTCAAATAATAAATCAATGTTCTTGTTTACATATGACGGATGGCAAATCTTCTTAATGCGATTTTTTAGACCGATAATGATGTTGACCTTTTGTTCGAACGGATGGTAGGAGTGAAAAGGGACGTACCTTCCTGAATATGTCTTCTTTCTGTACCAATCGAGCCTGATGGAATTGTCAACATGCCTGATAACTGCAGTATCCAAAAAGGGTACCATTCTGTTAGTTTCGGTCTCACAGGTGAACTTGAGGTGAGTATTGTAAGCGTTAAAAATTTCCAAGGTGTACTCTATTTTGTTTTCAGGTACAGCACATATGAGGTCATCGACATATTGGTAGAGGAATGGGAAATGGAAGTCTACCTTGTTCTTGCAGTAGTGGAGTAGGGAATTCATTACAATCTCAGCTATTGAAGGAGAAATGGCACCCCCCATTGGTGCTCCTTTTATTTGTAGATAGTACTCTTCTTGAAAACTGAAGTAAGTATGATTGTACAGAAACGTCAGCATTTTTAAGAACATATTCTTCGGTATGTTGCAGTGCTCTTCGATGAGATGATAGTTATCGGAGATGATGGTGGTAACTAACTCTAATGGTATATTCGTGAACAGAGAGGTCACATCGAAGCTCACTAATACGTAACCTGTAGGTATTATGAACCCGTTTATTTTCTCTGCGAAGTCGAACGAATCTTTCACTCTAAAAATGTTGTAGGAAGCGAAAGCGGCATCGATTATCTTTGCTAGATACCCAGCTAGTCGTTGTGAGGGAGCATTGTTGCAAGCAATGATGGGCCGTAGAGGACTTCCTTCTTTGTGTATCTTTGGGAGTCCGTAATATTTCGGTGCGATACCTGTATAACCAGTGAGATCTTTCTTTGTTATATCTGTGATGTAACCAGATTCACAAAGGTCCTTTACCATTTGGTTCGTGGTACGTTCCACTATAGAGGTTAAATCCCTGGGAATTCTTTTGTAACATTCCTCGTCATTTAGCATATTTTTGGATTTTGTAATATACTCTTCCCTATCTAAAATTACTGTTGTGTTTCCTTTATCCGCCTTCGTTATGATGATGTTCGGGTTTTCTTTCAGGAACTTCCGAGTTTTGGTTTCAATTTGTGCGGCAGGAGTTATGAAATGTCTGTTAGTTTTTATGTAGTTCGTAATCGCATTGGTAATTATCGTTCTTTCTAGATCTTGTGAAGATTCCGGGACCAATTTTATGCAGTATTCTATGTCTGCCAGGTAAGTATACATGTGGATGTCTTTAACCCCTACAGGCAGAGCGAAACGGGGACCTAATGATAGGAAAGATTTGATGTCATTGGGGATGTCAGTGTGTGACTGGTTTACAATCCAGGATTCATTTTTTGTAGTCACTAGAGAGGAGAGAGGATCTTTTAAATGGTTGAGTTTGGCTATATTGTTACGTTTTATCGTCTCAAAATGTGTCTTAAACCTCCTATTCTGTAAAGATGTGAAATCCAGGAATAAGCGGTGAGGTAGGTTTTCTTGAATAGCATTCTTAGAGGTGTCGATGCTGGTTTGTATCTGTCTAATTTTCAGGTTGGTTTCGTTGATGGTGACATTGAGGATACGTTTCGTTACTAGATTGCGTAGGAACTCCATCTTCCTTGCATTAGTGGAGTTAATGTTCTCCGGGATGGTGAGGAGCCTCTCGGTACCGTGCTGGAGGAATCTCGGGATTACATTGTTTCTCCTGCATTCATATAGGAAGACAAGTCGGTTTTTTGCCGATGCCAGTTTTTTTAGTGATGACATGTAAGTTTTTGCCAGTTGGACTCCCCTAGAGCCCATTATGCTGTAGATTTCTTGTTAAAATCCCATTTTTTTGGTCAGAATTCACCTGTGAGACCGAAACTAACAGAATGGTACCCTTTTTGGATACTGCAGTTATCAGGCATGATGACAATTCCATCAGGCTCGATTGGTACAGAAAGAAGACATATTCAGGAAGGTACGTCCCTTTCCACTCCTACCATCCGTTCGAACAAAAGGTCAACATCATTATCGGTCTAAAAAATCGCATTAAGAAGATTTGCCATCCGTCATATGTAAACAAGAACATTGATTTATTATTTGACATATTACGGAAGAATCACTATCCCAAGAATCTCCTGAACAAGATGTTGCACCAAGATTGTCCCACTCGCACAATCCCACCAAAAAACTCTACGGGAACAGAACCTGTTGAATTTCACTATGCCAGGCTTCCATTCATAAGAGGGTTATCGTCTCAAATCTCCAACCGCCTGAGAAAATACAATATTATCGTCGCAAATGCCACCTATAGAAAATTGGGTACCTTTTTCTCCCAGTTGAAAGACAAAACGCCGAAGATGAATAAATCGAACGTGGTTTACTCCATACAGTGTAGTGGATGCCCCAAACAGTACATAGGGCAGACAGGCCAAAAGCTCGCAAAAAGAATCGCCTTACACAAAAGCGATACAGTTAAGAAACCCACGATAACTGCGTTAAGTCAACACGTACATTCTACCTCACACCAAATGGATTATGGGAATGTAAGAATCCTCGAAACAGTCACAAATCAATTTAAAAGAAACTTCGTGGAAATGTGTTACATAAATGGGTGCAAAAATTCGATGAATTCTAAAAAAGATGTGGAAGGTTTAAGTTTGATTTAAACCTACCTGGTACATCAGGATCTAACGAAGAAGATCAGACATGGGGACATTACCTAAATTAGTGCAGTATTGGTGCTTCGTGAGTGGAAAAACAATGTTTTTCATGGTTGTTGTGTGGTGTTTTGTTTGTGTTTATGTCCAGGGCCTAACCTTAAAATAATAAATGGCTGACACCTGTCAAAGGTCTATCCAAATGTCACCGTAGGTGGCCTCTAACAACAGGAGTATCCTAGCAACTCTTACCCAGAGTTCGCTCTGTGTATTCCTAATATGTTTTGTCTTTGTCTTAATAATACAAAAATAAAAAGGATACATGTTTCTGCGTTCCTCGATGTCCTTGTCGTTTACTGTTTTCGTTTCGAATTTTACAATAGTAAAAACGCTTAAATTGTTTAAAATTAAGATCGGGAAATTAAACACTGTTATATCCGAAAAATTTTAATGTATTACTGTTTTTGCATAGTACAAATTATGTTGTATTTGAACACCTAAAAAATAGGAAAATTAGAACACTTTCCTCTGTAAGTTTTTAACATTATACGATATTTTATATACTTACAAATCTTGTAACTCCCATTTTAGGTGCTGATGAAGGCGAAAAAAGTCGCCGAAAATTTCGCATATTTGGAATAAAGTTTCTCTCACGTCTGGCTCTTTTCATCCATTGCCTAACCTATTCCTGTGGCGCTTCCCGAAAGTTAACTAAAAAGAACTATATATATATATATATATATATATATATATGAAAGAGAATTCTTTGCTGACTAATTATATAAATTAATTAAATTATTGGGTATGCAGCAAAATTAAGGAACAAGTGTACTCTTATAAGTTCTTTAATCCAAGCTTTCGGCTGTGGTTACAGCCATCATCGGGGAAGCTACAATACATTATAATTAAAGATAATAGTACTTAATATGAGAAATTGTACTTACAACTTTTTGAGATTATTGTTAAAAAGGTGATAAATAAAAACATGGAATATTAAAAAATGTAAAACATACGTAGGTATAACAACACATATACTTTGAAATTGATTAAAATTATTAATTAAACACTTATTTCGTATTTTAGGTTTGACGTCAAAAGTTAAGATGTTAAATTAACTTTGACATTGACTCAAATGAAATACCTAAAAATTGATATAATGTATGTTTACCGAAACTAGCAACAACCAAAAACATAAAAAAAAAATAAAAAATAAAAAATAAAAATAAAAAATTATATATATATATATATATATATATATATATATATATATATATATATATATATATATAAATATATATAGAGAGAGAGAGAGAGAGATTTTCTAATATATATATATATATATATATATATATATATATATATATATATATATATATATATAATATATATATAAATATATAGAGAGAGAGAGAGAGAGAGAGATTTTCTAATATAAAAACCTTGTCCTGGCAATAAGAAACACAAAAAAAAATCATCCAATTTGGTGCATTCGTTCTAAAGTTATGCTCCTACATACATTTTTGGGATTCATATTTATTTATATAGATAACATTTATGGTCTCTACCTTACGAAATGTTTCCATTGGTCATATTCAAGGCAATACTTAATAATTATCTTATAAAGGAAAATAGGTAGAATATCAATCAACAAAGATTTTTTGTTATAAAAACCGTAGTATTAACAAAATAGATTTCAGATTAAATCAGTATGAAATATATAAAAATACTAGATCTATTTACAATATATATTTATTAAATAAAACCTTATTTCTATAATAAGTGTTACTATTAATTAGGACGTCCTTGAAATAAATTTCACCTTTATTATCTCCTCATTGGTACGAAGGATCATATCAGGAACTAATTGAATAGTATCCGGTGTGTCAATTGGTTCCAAAATAAAGTTTTTTAATATACCACATAAGGCAGCTTTCAGTTCTAAAATAGCAAATTTTTGACCTAAAAAAGAATAAAATATATTGTTTTTCCGATTATTAAAAAGAAATGAATTTTTATCAGGAATGGAACGGTTGATGTAGAATACATAATTTTTAAATAAAGTTTCTTCAGATATATATCAATATGACCGTACTATTCTGAACCACAAAACCAGTAGATTGGTTCTTAATAAGGATTAAAGCAAATTATTATCAAACCATCCTCGCAAACTGCTCTAGAAGTTTTATAGATTTAATTTTATTTTATTGTGTAATCTCTTTTATTTTTCTAATATGAATAATTCGTGGCATTATCATGGAGAGATATTCTTTTAAGCAATAGAGTGACGAATGTCGCCACTTGTTCAATTTATCTTGCAAAAAGAATACTTACCTATACAATTTCTGGGTCCGGCACTAAAAGGCACAAAAGCAAATGGATGTCTATTACTACAGTTTTCTGGTAAAAATCTATCTGGATCAAATTTTTCCGGATCAGGCCAGTCTTTTTCATTTCTATGTATATCGAAAATATGGATATTCACAGGTGTATTTTTTGGTATCAGATATCCATTAATCACAGTGTCTTCTTCCATAGTTCGACCGATAAATGGAACACTTGGATATAACCTTAAACTTTCTTTTATGAACCGTTCCATTAATTTTAGTTCATTTAACTCATTTAGTTCCGGATTATCGTTAGAATCACCGAGTACTGCAATTATTTCTTGGTAAATTTGATCCTAAAAAAGAAGAAAAAACTAAACAATTGTTTACTAAAACTAATGTACTATAAAAAATCGTCAAAAGCTTAAGGTGAAATACTCCAACATTTTGGGGCGAAACCTAGAAAGAGCAACGATACTCAAACAAACCCAGTACAGAGAATAAATGTAAAAATTTTATCAGGTATAAATTTACCCCGATATTTAAAACAGCTACTGATTCATCGAACTGTACTCGGAGGTTCATAGTAGAGGGCGCTTTAAATCAGCGAATAGAATATTTTAAATCTGTATTGCGTTTTTCTCAAAAATTTCAAAATATTTTGATATGAAATTTTAGTCATGAATAGTTTGTTTCATTTTACGTGGTAGATGCATGATTTTATTACACAATTTTTTTTTTCTCTATAAACCATCATAATTTTCTTTAAGTTATCATTTATTCAGAATGAAAGTATGCGTCTACCACGTAAAATGAAACAAACTATTCATGACTAAAATTTCATATCAAAATATTTTGAATTTTTTGAGAAAAACGCAATACAGATTTAAAATATTCTATTCGTTGATTTAAAGCGCCCTCTACTATGAACCTCAGAGTACAGTTCGGTGAATCAGTAGCTGTGTTAAATATCGGGGTAAATTTATACCTGACAAAATTTTTACATTTATTCTCTGTACTGGGTTTGTTTGAGTATCGTTGCTCTTTCTAGCTTTCGCGCCAAAATGTTGGAGTATATCACCTTAAAAAATCAGGATTATAAATGTAGATGATTATTAAATGACGTAAGGTGTATAAAACTATAGCTCATCTTTGAAATTAAGACAAACAAAAAATGACAGCAGGACTCGAACCTGCGATCTCTATCTATAGGCAATTTGATTACTCACCTGATAATTTCGATAGTTTGCTAACAACATTAGAGTGAAACATAAAGAAGCAGCAGTTGTATCATGTCCCTAAAATACAAAAGAAACATCATATTTAAAATATATGATCATATACTGAAATGTGTCTTCAAACCAAAATAAAATTCGACAACATTTGAGTCCCCAGATCCGCCACTGACGTTGTACGATATGCTAGGCAATCTGTACAACCATGCACCACGAATTTGTTTTAATCTGATCAAAGATATAGATTAATGAGGAAAAACGTGTAGTGATAATTATTTTTCAGCTTTTAGTACATCATAATGTTCGTACAATTAAAATCTTTAACACAAAAAAAATTTTACTTTATTTTATTTCAAAGATCAAAGTTACATGCTTCTTATTATTGTATTACTGTATGGTTTTTAATTGAAATACATTTTTCCAACAAATAAAAAATAATAAGAAGTTTTACATTACTCTACAGTACCGACTAATACATAACATATTTGAATTCATTATCCACATATAAAATACTAGCAGTCCGCCCCGGCTTTGCACGGGGATTAAAGAAAAATAACAAAAGCCATTAAATTTATTGGGTCAACGCTTCCCTGTAAACAATATTAGGTACATGTTGTTTTATTTTCTGGCAACAAAATAAATTGATTTTCAGGTGCTCGACCCTCCTTAGGCGGTTGGCCATGAGAAAAACCGATCCCTACTAATTGGAAGGTTTGACCTTGAGGCTAGTATTCTCAGCTCATGCGATGTAAGGGTTTTAAGGTTATTTTTGTTTACATTAATGGCATTTTAGTAAGGATCCCTATCTTTTTTGAAAATAAAACATAGCCTATGTCACTCGGGAATAGTGTAGCTTGCCAACGGTAAAAGAATTTTTAAAATCGGTCCAGTAGTTTCGGAGCCTATTCATTTTAAACAAACAAACAAACGAACTTTTCCTCGCCACTAAATATATTGGGTCAACGCTTCCCTGTAAACAATATTACATGTTGTTTTATTTTCTGGCAAGAAAATAAATTGATTTTCAGGTGCTCGACCCGCCTTAGGCGGTTGGCCATGAGAAAAACCGATCCCTACTAATTGGAAGGTTTGACCTTGAGGCTAGTATTCTCAGCGCACGCGATGTAAGGGTTTTAAGGTCATTTTTGGTTACATTAATGGCATTTTAGTAAGGATCCCTATCTTTTTTAAAAATAAAACATAGGCTATGTCACTCGGGAATAGTGTAGCTTGCCAACGGTAAAAGAGTTTTTGAAATCGGTCCAGTAGTTTCGGAGCCTATTCATTTCAAACAAACAAACAAACAAACATACAAACAAACAAACAAACAAACATACAAACAAACAAACAAACAAAAAATCAAACCTTTCCTCTTTATAATATTAGTCAAGAACGTATTTTCTTGATATTAGTATAGATAATTATTACAAAAATGCAGAGAACTCTTCGTCTGTCACACTCTAAAACTTTAATAGATACTTTATCTGAAGCAGCAACGGAAGCGTCTCATGGTAATACCATATTCCAAACCATCACAACTAATAATAACGAAAAGGTGCAACAAGAAATATCAGCAAAGTATACAGGGATTGTTTAATCTGCTGAAGACAACAGTAACCGAAAGAAACGTCCTTTAAGATGTTGGAGATGTTGTGAACTTGGTCATATCAGAAGTGCCCACCGCAACTAGCGTGCTCCCCATGGATCAGATGAATAAAAGAATTACTTTAAGGAGGACGACATCGACCCAAACTTTCTAGGGTTATGACTAGCAAACAGGGTCTGAAACACCGCAATGCCAACACACTTTCCAGGAAACGATGCTCATTCAATTGCTGCCACTGTGATCCTTTGGAACAAAAAGAAGCTATGTTGTGTCAAATCCATCACCTTTCGACGGAGAGTAATAAGTTTTGACTATCTTGTGATTGTCAAGTTGACCTTTCAAGAACCGAGGCTCCATTATTAAACGATTATTTGAGATTTCTCTCATGGGATTTTTTGAAAATTTTTAGAAAATAATAGTTCGCTTGTTTAGTATCTCTAGCTTAGTTATTTGGTTAAATAAATTGTTAAACCTAACCTTGTTTTGCAGTAATTTTTGTTTCTAAGCTTGAAAAAAATATATTAAGTGGTAGAAGTAAAGGACCTACAAGAGAACGAGCCCAAAATCCCATGCTTTTTCTTATGAAGGTCCGAAAAGCGAATTTTGTTACCGTTCAAGGTCGTCTGACGTCATAGCCCCACCCGGCCCCACCCACTTTCACTTTTAACCTGATTGCTTGGTTCTGATTGGCTGACAGACTCCGCCCTTTAATTGCTTATTAATGACTTGTTAATTACTAGTGCCCCATTGCTTCGTTCTGATTGGCTGCCTGACTCCGCCTCTTAATTATTATTAATGACTTGTTAATTACTAGTGCCCCATTGCTTGGTTCTGATTGGTTGACAATCTCCGACCCTTAATTACTTAATAATTAGAAATGCCCCATTGCTTGGTTCTGATTGGTTGACAATCTCCGACCCTTAATTACTTAATAATTAGAAATGCCCCATTGCTTCGTTCTGATTGGTTGACAATCTCCAATCCTTAATTACTTAATAATTAGAAATCCCCCATTGCTTGGTTCTGATTGGTTGACTGCTAGCAGACAACTGTCAATTTTCGAGTGGCCTTTGACGTTTGGCGCAAGCAGCCAACCCTCTTTTCTTCTTTTTGTATATTTTCGAATTTTTTCGCGCTTTACTGACATCCTACCAACTTTACATGCTACCAACTTTACAGTGCTACCAACTTTTGACCTTTTACATTCGACGCAAGCAGCCAATTCTTCTTTTTGTATATTTTTGAATTTTTTTTCGCACTTCGCTGTCATCGTACCAACTTTACATGCTACCAACTTTACAGTGCTACCAACTTTTGTCACAAATGCCCCATTGCTTGATTCTGATTGGTTGACAATCTCCGACCCTTAATTACTTAATTACAAGTGCCCCATTATCCGCTTCCGATTGTTTATTATTTAATAAACCCCACCCATTTTGTATTTATTTAATTATTTTTTGATGTTTACTACCCCCATTGCTTCGTTCTGATTGATGATTATTTAATTAGCCCCACAACTATTATTATGAAATAATTACATTATAATAAAAATATATAATTGATAAATATTTAATAAACCCCACCCATAATTTGATATTGAGTAGCCATGTTTGAAATAATTAATATTAAGAGTAATATATTGATAAGCATTATACCACTATTAAAAATCATTAGGGTGATTATAGGATTAAAGAATAAAAAAATATAATAATAAGAAGTTTGTTTTATTAAAAAATATATATTTAAAATGGTAAGACAACATTTTTTAACCAATTATTTAAACAATTTACATTATGTTGAGTACACATATATTTTCCATAAGCGTGGTTGAAACATTGAGTGAATACAGGTTGAAAGACGTCAGTACAACAGGGGGTTCCATCATATTTTGTAACATCGTAAATATTTGTCGAAATTCCAAGTTCTCGACATTTGGTTTCTAAAAAATTTAGTTTTTGACTACCTCTGACGTATATGCAGTCTGCTGAATTTAATAAATATTTTTCCAGTATGTTATTAATTTCATTATATTCAATATCACCAGAGTCGTATTTTATTCCATGAACATATTTTTCAACATAATTATTAGTTCTCTTATCCTTAGAACTCAATGTGTGGAAGGGTACTGGTGGTTTAAACAGAAAACTAGTAATATGTTTTCCAATCAGTATAGACAATTCTTTCGGATAAAATATATCCTCAAAGATAATTCCTTGAATATCTACAAGTGCTATTCTCATGATGCCTTCTATGAAACTGAAAATTTGTATAAAAGTTTCGTTTTATATTAAGCTTTAAGGCTGGATAAGTGGGGTTTCAATCTAATATTTCTCCTTTTAAACAATCACTTTTAATCTTCTTATCTATATGATAGGTTTATATAAAAATTTTGATTGATTCTGGATTGATTAAATATTATTCCCATCTGTTTGAAATCGATCTAAAATCATATATAAGAAAAATAACATTATTATAATAAAAAAATTATTAAAGTCACTTTTAGACTCACCTATATAATATTCGACTCAAAAAATTTATATTATTGTCAAAACAGTTTGTAGAATTATTTCATCCATATATCTCTCATCCATTATCAGAATGCATTTTATATATTACATCTTCATCTTTTAATACATAGTCGTACGTAAATTTCTATCCAATTTGGTCTTAAAAATATTTTCAAAACAGTTTGTAGAATTATTTTATCCATATATCTCTCATCTATTATCAGACTGCATTTTATATATTCCATCTTCATTTTTAATCCATAGTCGTACGTAAATTTCTATCCAATTTGATCAAACTTCATAATATCAGACACGCTTATACATACTAATTTATATAAAACAAGTAGTTTTATTATATTACAATTATACTAAATTATGATAAAAAAAAGAAAACAATTTTATGTAAATAATTTAAATTTAAAATAATAATTTTGAACTCTATAAACAATCCATTACTTGATCATCATCATAAACATTTATTTTAGGGTTAATAGAGTAATGCCCCCATGGTAATGTCTCATCTTTCCCTGGTATCAGATATCTTTTATCATCATCAGAGCTGAGAGCAATTTTCTTTTGTTCTATTGAAAAGACTTTATGATGTTTCGATTGTATGAGATTCTGTAAAGTGGTCTTACTTCTAGATGTTTCTAAACATTCAATATAGTCATTAAAAGTTATACTATTTTTTACTATCGACATTTTAACCCCCTTTGCTTTTTTGGTTACACCATAATTCATAACATTTTTTTCAATCTCATCATCATCATATTCTTCGTCTTTTAATTTTGCCCTCAGTTTTTGCACCTCATCTTCTGAGATGGCCACTTTCATAGTATATAATTTTGATCTCAGTCCTACATAATCAGTCATAATGCATCCATTATTTTCATCTTTCATCATACCTAAAACTTTCTTATTTAGTTGCGGTATTCCATACACATTATTTGTAGGATAGTCTGAAGTATCAAAGTATTTCTCACAATCATTCTTTATAATTTGATAAGGATCTTTTCCTCGTATCTCTAATAAAACGGAATCTGTATCACTGTAGCAAGTAGAGCAGTTTTCTCCAAATCGTGTTTGTAAATAATCATATTGAAAGCTATATATTGTAGTCTTTGCAAGATCCAAAATTGTTTGCCCTACATATATAGGTTTATTTAGATAAACCTCAATTTTTTTCATCTCTATCGCCACCAAATTTTCGTCAAATATTATACAATTCTTAAATTCAGGCTTAGATATATATGATTGAGCTCCATAACGACCCTCCCATTCGGTAAGAAGTTTTACATCAACCCTTTTTCTTACATTCTCCATAGTTTTACCGAAAACAGCATTGTTCATTAATTTGAATAAATTCTTCTCAAATTCGTTTTTAGCTTTTTTTCTAAGCTCCGTATTTAAATCAATATACGGTTTCAACCAAGGAGACTGTTTAAATTTTAATACTCTGTGTATTTTCGTTAATTTCAAGCCATGTTCTAAAGCTTGTTTTAGTGATCGATAGTGTATGATATATTTCTCTTTATTATAAAGTGTAGCCATAAGTTTAGTACTCTCTTTTAACTTTGCAGGAGGCTTCATAGTCTTAGGGTTGATATGTTCTGGACAGAAAGGTATATCTTTATGCTTATCATGTAAATCATGTGGATACTCTAAATCAACTTCAAGCATGTAACCTACATTATTATCATCAGCAATTGTAGTGACATCAATATTTGAATCCACCCACTCAAATTCTCCATATGGAAGAGCTTGACTCATAGCCCAACCATACTGATTGTTGACATCAAAATACATTAAATAGTTTTCCGGTTTTGCAGGATTATAATTCAACATATATTTATTGTTTGCATGAACCCTTCTTTTAGAGCAGACTTGACTGAGACCACCTCGAATGCCTCGCTCTACAAACAAAAACATATCCATATCAGTAAGAAGTTCTAACTCCTGTTTCGTAAACTTTAACATAGCATCCCAAGTAAATCCGGGTAGCGTAAAATAGTGGGCTGGATCTAGATCATACGTCTTAAGACAGCTCGATCTAAACTGTTCAAAGACATCTGCTAGGAGTAGAATGTCTGTTTTCATATATAAGTCTACATAATCACCTAGAGTTTTACAGTTAAACGAAGACCATACTTGTTGTGCTCTTTTATACATACGGCGGGGGCAAGCTTTATTATCTAATTTGTTATAAAAAGCATCTTGATGAGGTAAACAGGATTCACTAAAACGATCAAAACTATTGATGTAATCATATGGCATCACACCTTTCTTTGTTAACAAATTAAACTTATCTTCAGGTATGTTATTAAACTGAGACCTCAGATTTGTAAATTTTGTTAAAGAAGATGATAATTTATCTAAGGATGATGCCATAAATCTAAAACTATCAATGAATCTAAAGTGAATTCGAGCTTCATCAATATGCTTCGTAAACGAAATATATTTTTCTTTAGTGAGAGGCAGTAAGTCTATAGATCCTTTCATTCGGGTTGCAATATCTTTTATCACGAAATGTGCGTCATAACCACTCAAATTGTGAAAGATTACCGGGATTGTGTGCGTGTCTTGATAATTAACATTACACTCATTATGTGAAGCTCCACGGTAATTATTTTCAGAAATTAAGTAATTATAATCTCTCACTTTTTTCTCGCCAACTTTAAAGGGTTGTTCACAAATATGACAGCGGGTGGATGCTTGAAAATCACTCTCTTGTTGAGGAGTCATGTGTATATTATACGGACATAGATATATAGTAGAGACATCCTCAGCAAGTTGATTCATTTCATCAGCAAACCACTGCATACAATCGGATCCTCGATATGAACGGTAGAATGATAGATTGTTATCATAAGAAGATTTAAAATAATATCCTACTGCTGCTGGAATATGTTTTTGATAAGCAGTCTTTTCTGAACAAGGCTTTAAAATACTCTCTAAATCTGCATATACAGCAAAGGGGGCTTTTATTTTGTTTTTAAAATCCTTAAATTTAAGCATCTTTTTGCTATCTGTAGGCATTTTGGTGGCGGTATCATTTCTTTTAATGCAGTCTACTATGTGTTTACTTAGCTTATCTTCCGAACGGAAGTAGTGTAAACATCTATCACAAAAGTACTTTTGACCATTTTCATTACTGAGTTGTTTAGACAAAAGTCGTGAAAGATTCTTTATCCAAACGTAATGATATTTAGTAGACTCTTTGTCATACTGATCTTGTATTAGAAGCAGATTTACATGCTTATCTTTCTTTTCCGCTGTTAAATATGTAGGGAGGGTCGAAAATTGTTTATTATACTTTTTTAGGATATAAACATTGATAGAAATGTTATTCATTTTTTCAAAATTTGGAATCTGCTTGATAGTTATAGGAAACTGAATACCTTTAAGTTTTAATACCTCAGAATAATGTGGGTATTTATTTGTTCTTTGCGGATTATTATTAACAGGATACAAAGCTGATGTAATTGCCCATGCAAAGCAGGCTTGATCATCATTTTTAACATTAATGCATGCTTCTTTTCTTTTAATTTGAGGTGGTAGTTCAATATATGATGATCCAAGTTGTGGAACAAATTTATTAATATTTACGCCCAAGTTTACTACTCTTTTTAACGACCACCCGCTATCACGTTCCTGGAATTCTTCCAGGTCTTTTAGAATAAGTTTTGTCACATTATCATCAAACCAGTTATTTAAATTTGTATCTCTATAGATGGGGCAGTTAGCTGTGGTGAAATATTTATATTCAGTTATGATCTGTAGGCCTCTATATATCTCAAATTCACCACAAAAAACTGTGTTCACTTTAACAGACTCATCTTTCTTGAGTGCGTTACCAATTCTACGTTTGAAGAGTGTCTTACAATCGACAAGAAATGCTATAGGATCTTTATGTTTAAGGTTTGAAATGACTCCAGTTCGAATTCTAGACTTAAAAGCTGAAGTCAAATCATCCCATTCTACTTTTTTAATTCCAGACTCTTTTGCCCTAGTCATAATTCCAGATCCTCTCTTTTTTGTTAATTTAATCTGAGATCTTAACGATTTAACATTTCTTAAACAAGCCTCTAGGTGTTGTCTTTCGCCCATGGAAGTAGCATTTTTAATATCTTTATTTATCTTTCTGACAGCCTTTGTACATTCCAGCAACCCCTCCTCCACTGTTTTACCATCATAGGTAATACTTATAAATCCTAAAATAGCTGTTATATGTTGAATAAGATCAGTAATTATTGACATAATGCTAAATTTTAAATAGTTAGATAGAAAAAAAAGAAATTTAATTATGTGTCTGATATAAAGTAGGTAACTACACTGCAAGAGAAATATTAAATAATTAATTTTTAAAAATAATAATGGTAAAATATTATAATGAAATTTAAAAAAAAAATATATTAGTAAAAAAAAAAAAAAAACATTAATTTGAAATTCAATATGATACAAAATAATCCATATAAACAGTTATAGCTATTTAAAATTATTTAATAAAAAAACTTACCAAAAAATTTTATACACACACTTCAATTATCACTTTTCGCAGACTATTAAAATCAACCAACTTCTATGAAATCTTTGACAATAAAGACTCTCATACTGTTAACACCATATTTTAAATAGTTTTTTCAATCATAATTAGAAAATATGAAATATAAAGTCATTAATTTACGTTTAAGTATTTAACAATAAATATATTAACGGAAATTTATTAATTTTTAAAGTGTTACAGATAAAAAAAATATAATCGACTCTTAATCGATACTTAATATTCTAAATTTCCCATTACCAAAATTAAATAGTAAAAATTTCTCCAAATACTTTATATATAATTTGTCATATTCGACTCTAAATCGATACTTAATATACTAAATTTCACATTACCAAAATTAAATAGTAAAAATTTCCTCGAGTACTTTATATATAATTTGTCATATACTTTATATTCTAACTTTCCCATTAAAAATTAATTAGTAAAAATTCCTACAAAGTACTTTATATATAATTTGCCCTATACTAAAATTTCCCTAAAATTATTTACTTTATATTTATTTTTTTCTTGTAAATTAGATTTTAATATAAAGAGTGGGTATAAATATAAGCGAAATATTCAATTTTATTAAGTTAGTTCCAGTTGTTTCTTGAAGTGCTATTACCTATAATTATTACAGTAAGTCTACTATTCTATACTCTTTATACATGATTTTTTATTAATTTATTCACTTATTTATTTATTTATTTATTTATTTATTTATTTATTATACATTTTATCAGTTATATATATGCGTCTACTATTCTATATCCTTTAGGTATACATGATTTTTTATTAATTTATTGACTTATTTATTTATTATACATTTTATCTGTTTTTTATATATAATGAGCTTTACGATATTTATATACTTACAATTTTATTTATTTCTTATAGATGGATTTTTCTAAAATAAACAAATCGTCTGTTTTATCGCAAAAGAAACCTGTGGTGAAGTTATCCTCCTTGGAGGTGGGCACATCATATCAAATATTAGATGCAAAAATTGTGAAATCAAACTATGGGAAAACTGTACTTTTAGAAATGTTGGATATGGTTGTTTTTCTACCAGAACGTGTGGTTGAAGATTATACACCATTCATGGAAGAATTTAAAAGCCAAAAATATGGCTTGGTGTTCCACGGGTTAGTGGACACCGGAAAACCGAAGCCTGCGGCTTCATTTGAAGTTATAGAAGTATAAAATATTAAATATATTTTTTAATAATTGTAAAATTGTTTTATTATTAATAACCACATTTTTTTTATTATTTTTTTATTATAAAAAAGTATAATATTTACATAGGTAATATAACACATTTAAATTAGGTATTTATATTATACTCTTGATTACCTCCGTAAGAGGGAAATATTCCATTAAACAATCGTGAATAATGATGCAATATACTTTTGTATCTTTTGGAAAACCATTGTTAGCTTCAATTTCTAATTTTATATCGACAGTTGAAGATTTCATTCCATCTTCTTGTTTTGGAACAATCTATTACAAATAAGGCATGATCTTTAAATGCTTGATAATCTAAAAGTGATCGTCTCTCAGTCGAATATGAATAACTAGGATAAAATTCAGTGTAGTTATAATGAGCTGCAGCATAATCATTTTTCTCAAAGTCCAGTTGCATTCTTTCATTAGGCCAATATTCACCATTAAGAGATACTCGAACACTTGATATATTAACATTATCAAAAATTGTTGAATCCTTTTCTTTTCTATTGCGCCTCTCAGTTTGAAATGTTACTATAACATAACGCGGTTTTTCAATTGATGAGCTTGTTTTAACATTCCAGATTTCTCTTCTTGCACCGTCTTTAATTGAGGGTAGTTCATTAAGATCCCACTTTCTGAATGGAATATATATTGGTATATTATTTTTAATAGGTTCCATCAATTTAATTTTAATTTCATCATTGGGAAACACATGTTTCACTTTCAGTTCCATACTATTTATAATAATCTTAACAGTTGTTGTAGTTGCGGTACTACCAGCACCTACCTCATTTACAATAATACTATCATTATCGTAACTAGCTCGTACGAGACGAAATGTTTGTCTCCCATAAGCTATTGTTGTATAATCATTAAAAATGTTGAAAATATGTTTAAGAGGAATCAACAAACTAAAAGATTTATCATCTTCATTTAAGAACGGATGGTTAGGAAAATTCCATCCAGCAATACTCATAAATCTTGCATAATCACTGCGATAGCATAGCATACTACGTACGGCGCTAACAATTCCGGGATCTCTCACTGTTTCAATTTCTTTTGAACTTTCACTATATGAACAGGAATCGAATAGAAATACCCCAAAATTGGGAGCTAGATGTACGTTTCCACCTCCAACTATATCTAATCTACCTTTAATTTCTAATAAAGATTCATGTAGAGCAAAAAACGAATCAGCTTGATTTATTACAAACTCTACGACATCATTGTTATTAAATGATTTCACATATGGAGTGTACGATCTAAATTCTTCTTTTCTAATCGAATCATCATACTTTGGTTCACGATGTAGATCAAAAATGGGGTCAACTTTAAGTCGCTTAGATTCAACTTCAGATCGTATATATTTACGGTTTACCATATTTAACTTTAAGTCCAATCGATTGTAAAAAATCTCTGTTTACTCTAGTTAGTTTACGATGCTTGCAAGATCTAGATAAAACTGATGATTTTTTAGTTGGAACCGTCCTTTTATGTTCTATAATGAGACCCATTTATCGTTCTTGTAAAACTAGATGAAGGGTGCTTCTTTCTCCGCGAAAGTTAACAGGTCTTAAATCTTGATCAGACACCCTTACAATGATGTGATTAATTTCTTTCAAATTCTTTATAGGCAAATATATTGGATTGATAGGTCTCTCGTTGATAGCAAAACCAGGATCTACTGTTATAGGAATATCTAAAATTATATGAGCTGGTGTATTTCCATAGAAAGCTCCTTCAGTAATGTTGCAGTCAAAAAGTAGACTTGTCACTTTATTAATATTCACAGGTAGATCTGAAGAATGAACTATTCCAGGTTCTAATATTTTATTAGAAAATCCTAGGAGATTAGCAAGACTATCAGTCTTTTCAAAAGAGATTTCATATAGTTTACTATAAATTTCGCACTGAAGGGTATTATTATTTGGTTCTAAGAAAAAATCTTCTTCAGCAATGTTTTTTTTTAACATCAATTGTTTTTTTATATAAGCAGCTATATCACTAATCTCGTAACAACCTACAGGTAGAAGTATTTCTCTTTCTCTAAGTTGTTCTAAATTGTCGTACTCGAAGTAGTAAAATTTTTCACCATCAATATTAGGTATTGAATTGTAGGAATGAAACCCTAGCACTGCTAAATAGTAACTTTTATATGGATTAAGTACAAGAGGTGTTGACGGTGTAAAAGAGAACTCGTTATTGGTACTCGTTAAGGTTAAAAGTTGCGACATGACTAACCATTATCAGAAAATGTTATGATTTAAATAATAGACTAATATGCTAATCATTAAATTTATTTATAACATATAAAACAAAATAGACATTTTGACGTCATATTTCCACAAACATCTGACCATTCATGACAATCCGGATCTATACTGCATGGTAAATATTCTTTTAAATCCTCACGTATTTCACATGGCAGTTTATACCAAACTGAAGGTGAAATATTTTCCATAAGTATTTCAATGATATTAAGTGCCTCTTTGGATAAGTAAGCTGCCATTATATAAAAATTCCAAACACAGATGTCCACAATTAATTTGATTATATGTTTGATATTGATTATTGTTGTAGAAAATTCTAACACCTGAACCAAAATATTTAACAAGCTCTTTCATCGGCTTCAAATTACCAAATGAATCAAAATACTCTACGTTGTTATTTATCTTTTTATAAGCTACCCAATGTGTTCCAGCATTTTGCGATATATCTAAATTAACAATTGAACACTCGCATCTTCTAGATCCGTTAATTGGAAGACTATCTCGCATAAAAACACCACGAAAATATGGTATTTTTAATTTCTTTGCATAATTAATTAAATCGATGTTAGTTAGTGGTCTATTGGGTAGCTTTATTGGAAGTTTTTTTTTTCTTTCTTCAGATACAAGCCGTAGCCTCCTTTGATATTTTTCTTTAAATACAATCCCTTTCCTATATACTCCATAGCTTTGTTGTGACGATGATCTTCATCAAGTTTCTTTTGAGCGTTTTTAGCATCAATTATAGTTTTTGCTATAGCTGAACTTCCTCCTGCTATTGTCCCTATCGCACTTAAAGCTGTTAATATAGGAATCAACGGCAAAAAACCTCCCATCTTGCTCTCAAACGGTATAATTCTAGGTACTCGAATATTCTTTTTTCCAGCTTTTGAAACAGTCTTTTTAGCAAATTTTAATGCATTTTGAATAGTCTTTTTTAATGTTAGGTTAGGTATTAAGGATTTTTTAATTTTATCTATAATTCCACGTTTAAAAGAAATTTTTCGTTTAATACCCATACCTAGTTTTCGCTTAGCTTTCATTACACCTGTAACTAATAATGCGTTTGCTCGTTCACCTAAACTCGCGTTCTTATTTTTGACACGTTCCCAAGCTTTATTTTCTAGAATTTGATCAGCCTTATGCCTCTCCGCTATTGTATTATCGCCTGAATATGCAATATCATGCTCTTTACAAGCAACATCTAATGGATTAATACCAGGATCTCCACGTAATAGACGTTTTTGTAGTTTTGTTCCAGCTAAAAAAAACAAAAAAATGTTAATAAAAATTAAACATTTTTTTTATAATACTTACGTCCACAATACTGATAACCACCCAATAAATGTGCTTCGAAGGGAAGTTTGTTTATTAAGTTATTTACTAGACCCTCACCTTTAAACAGTAGCATGAGAACTAACTGTTTTGTTTTCAATAAACATATATTTATTAAAAAACGTGCTATATATTTTAACACAAAATGAAAATCATTCGACAAGTACAGTCGCTACCTGTGGATAACTTAGATTTTAATATAAAATGTGAAGAAAGTAAACATAGCAAATTGCTACCAAATACTCTTCGTATTATCATATGCGGTCCATCAGGATGTGGTAAAACAAACGCAATGATGTCATTACTCTTTAATCCAAATGGGATAAAGTTTCAAAACGTTTATGTATATTCTAAATCGCTCTATTAACCTAAATATCAGTTATTAGCAGAAGTATTAAATAATGTGAAAGGTGTTGAATATTTTCCGTTTAGAGATAATGATGAAATCATAAATGTTAGTGATGCGAAATCTAATTCAGTTTTCATCTTTGATGACGTTGCATGTGACAAACAACAAAAAATTCGTGAATATTTTTCTATGTGTCGACATAAAAATATTGATGTTGCATATCTTTGTCAGACCTTTTCTAAAATACCGAAAGTGCTAATAAGAGATAATTGTAACATGATTGTAATATTCAAACAAGATGAATTAAATCTTAAACATATATTCGATGGACATGTATCACCAGATATGAATTTTGATCAATTTAAAAACATATGTTCACAGTGTTGGAATGAAAAACATGGTATGATGGTTATTGTTAAGGAGTTCCCTCTAAATAACGGTCGCTATCGTAAGGGTTTTGATAAATATATTAAAATTTAAGCTTTGAATAATATTAATCAGTCTACAACAAAATGTTGAATAGTTTGGAAGCTGCCCGAAAAAGAAAAATAGCTCAACTAACCAAAGATATTAGAAAAAAATATCTTGCATTAAAACTTAATAGAACAGAAGAAGATGAAACGTTAAATAAGCTTTTTCAACCTATATCAAAACCGTTGGAGGATATTGCTAAATCATCAAAATTTTTAAATCAATCGACAGCTAATCTAAGTTATTGTAAACATGAAAAAAAACCTAATATTAAAAAAGAAAAACATGAGAATAAAAACATATCATTTCTAGAACTTAAACATGTAGCAGGTGATAATAGTGATGTTGAGAATGAGGTTGAGGATAACGCGGAAGTATCGGAAGAATTAGATGATAAAGATATTCCAGAAACTGTTTTAAATGAGTACCTCGAGCAATATCCACAAGGAGTTCTAAAATATTTAAAAGAATTTTGGCAAAATGATGATAAAATAGATAAAGTATATGGTCCAACATATGATATATCGACATCTAAATGGTTTCTTGGAGCAGAAAATATCAACTTTGATACTAAAACGGGAGCAGTTTTCACAAAAGAAGGATATGTTTCAGGATCACCTGAACTATATGAATTACTTTTCTATGATGCACCTCAAGACTACACTTCTAAAGATTTAGAAAATTACAAACTCTTATTAGAAGCAACAAATGTACATAGAAATAAGCGAGGATATTTAAAAAATAGTTCGACATTTAAGTATAAGTATATTATAAAACCTATGTATACATCTAAGACTTTAGGTAATGGAATGTATTTAACATATAATGATGATCCTGTAGAATATGTGTATTGGGATGATCCAAATGAATTATGTGAAAGATTGCAATTACTCTATGCTTCGAAAGAAGCTGGTAATACATCTCATTCTAATGAAATTGTTTCCATCATTAATGAATTACGAGAAGCAGATATTATATACTAATGTAACGTTGTAGTGTGATCATTTTCATAATGAGTCTTGATAAGTTTGGACGTAGTCATCAAAGTCAAATAATTGGATTAAAACAATTAAAAGGAGAATTTAGGCTTGGTTTATTATCTCTAAAAAATCAGCTGTATAATGAAGATTTACCAAAACTACAAGATCAAATATCAATTAAAATTTTATCTATAAAAAACAAAATAGATTCAATTGAAAACTTTATTTCAAGACATCCTCCTACTTCTGAAAAACATATGGCAACAAAGAAATACGTAGATGATGCAAATACACTTTACAATATTGATTTAGCAAAACTACATGGTGAATTAATACGGGAGCTAAACAAATATAAGGATGAACAGAATACTAGCAGACATAAAGTTGAATATGAGATAAGTAAAATTAATAATCAAATAGAAATATGGCTACAAAAATTTAGAGAAACCTCTGATCTTTTACAATTACATGATATGAAAATTAATGATGTATTTAAGGAAATTTATGATATTAAATCTAAAATTAAACACTAAATAATATATTCATCTATCGTATTAGTCATTATCATGACGACGAAAGAGAAGCTTCAATTAGTTAACGAGCTTCACAAACCTGCTCGTAAAAATTATCCTCGTCGAAAAATAATTCTCAAAGGATTAGATGACTTATGGCAAATGGATCTTGCGGAAATGAGACCTTATGCTAATAGTAATAAGGGTTATAAAATGATAATGATAGTCATTGATTGCTTGTCTAAATATCTTTGGACAGTAGCTTTAAAAACTAAAACTGGAGAAGAAATTACAAAGGCTTTTGCAAGTATATTGAAACATTCAAAACGTTATCCTAAAAATCTGCAAACTGATCAGGGAACTGAATTTTATAACGTTAAATTTCAAGATTTAATGAGAAAGTATAATATCAACCATTATAGTACATATACTGTCAAGAAAGCTGCGATAGCTGAAAGAGTTATAAGAACTTTGAAATCAAAATTATACAAATATTTTAGTTTACATGGTAATTATAAATGGATTAATGTATTACCTCAAATTACTAAAGAATACAACAATACGATACATTCTACAATTAAATTTAGACCATCTGAAATAAATAAGCTAAATGAAAAAACGATTTTACATGATCGTTTTAATTATATAAAAACATCAGGACCAAGAAAATATAAAATAGGTGATCTGGTGCGAATATCGAAGGCTAAACATATTTTTGAAAAAGGTTATACTCCTAATTGGACCACAGAAGTTTTTAAAATCATAAAAGTTAATATTACTAATCCTACAACTTATTTGTTGGAGGATATACAGGGAAATCCGATTAAAGGGGCTTTCTATGAACAGGAATTACAGAAAACAAATAATGCAGACATCTATCTAGTAGAAAAAATATTAAAAAGAAAGGGAAACAAAATATTTGTTAAGTGGCTTGGTTTTGATAATAAACATAATTCTTGGATTGAACATGTTGACCTGTTATAACTTGTTAATAGTCTTATAATGATGTTTTTTAATAATCTTATAAAAATATTTTTAATGATTTATTTTGTAATGACATTATAATGATGCTGTTCTATAAAAAGTAATTGTAGTGGGGTTGGTATTATAAATAGTATGATTAAAATATAATAAATCATAGTTGTGATCAATATTTTGTTTAAATATGAGTAGTGAAGGTTATTTTAGTGCATCAACATCCTCATCAGTAGGTCAAGAGTATAATGATCAAATCGATGAAATTTTAGAAAGATATGAAACTGCAGCTAAACTGGAGCATTATAATTTATTACAAACATCATTTCCTATTGGAAGTTATGTGATAAAAGTTGGAATATCACCAGCCAGATCATTCAGTTCAGCTATAACTTTATCGCAATATTATCACACATCTAAAATATCGTTTAGTATTATTGAATGGAGCATTCTAATAGAATCTATATATATAAAAGCGAAAGTTCACTCATCACCGTATCTCAGAAACTATAAGACATACAAACTTGAAATTTGGCAGGTAGGTTCCTTATAGGGTCTAGACGTCCGCTAAGGAAGGATTTTACGAAACTGTACCCCTAAGGGGGTAAAGCAGGGGTTGGAAGTTTGTATGAAAGTCCTATGTTTTTGAAATAATGGACTTGAAAATTAAAATGTTTTCTTTAGAGGTTGTGGAGGTGTACACGTTTCGTTCCAAATTAGTTAGTTAGTTAGTTATATTTGTTTTTTTCATCGTTGATTAAAATTATGTTTATTTCAAAGTTTCATGCCAATTAGGTGCTAGCTTAGATTTGTTTATTTTTTATTGATTATACTGACGTTTGTATCAAAGTGTCATATCGATTACTTACTTAAAGAAGTTTGTATTTTCCATTAAGTAAACTTACGTTTGTTTGAAAAATGGATGGAGAAATTGTAACAGTCACAGTTGAAGGAATAGCAATCCGATGTAGTATAAAAGAGATACCTGGCAAAGGAGCGTGTTTATTTTCATCTCTGTCTCACAGACCTCTGTCTTATGTGCTTTATGGAAATATTTCAATGGCTGCTCAAGCTAGAGCTAATAGAGTAAGCCACGTGTCCAACGATTTGCAAAGATTTAGGTGTTTTACTATGGACCGATCCGAGACCCCTTACGATACAAAACGCCTTTATGTAGCCAATATGGGTAGGTTGTGTACTTATGGCACAACTTTCGATCTAAAAGCAGCTGGAGAAATATTTCCATTTGAATTCCAACTGTTTCAAGGTAGCAGACTTATTGCCAGATTTAGAGAGTCGATACAAGGGATAAAAAGAATGCGTTTTAACGGACATTTTAACGAATGACATTTTGACGTATTGATTCCTACTAATTATAAAAGCGAAAGGTCACTCATCACCATATTTCAGAAACTATAAAGCCTACAAACTTGAAATTTGGCAGGTAGGTTCCTTTTAGGGTCTAGACGTACGATAAGAAAGGATTTTACGAACCTCTACCCCTAAGGGGGTCAAACGGGGGTTGGAAATTAGTATGAAAGTCCTATTGAAATAAGGGACTGAATTAAAATGTGTGTTCTTAAGAGGTTGCGGAGGTGTACTTATATTGTTTTTTAGAAATCAACCCCCTTCATAAGGGTTGAACGGTGATCGGATACTTTTTATACAACAATTAACACGCCACGTGAACTACGTTGCGGGTACATCGATTTAGAACACAAAAATGTGCTTAGAATTTTTTTGTCTGTCTTTCTGTCTGGATGTTTGTGGGCGCATCACATGAAAACTACTGATTCGATTAGAATCTGGTGTATAAAAATTTTGGAATGATTTTTGTATCGGGATAGTTGAAAGCATAAAGAGTGAAATAGGTTACATTTTATACAACAATCAACACGCCACGCGAACGACGTCGTAGGTACATCGATATAAAAGTCAAAAATGTGGTTAGATTTTTTGTCTGTCTGTCTGGGTGTTTGTGCGTGCATCACATGAAAACTACTAATTCGATTTGAATGCGGTTTTTACAGATGTATTTGTCTTCTTTCAACTAAACATCTGGTGTATAAAAATTTCTTCCCCACCCCTTTAACCGGACAATTGAGGGCGTCAGATTTTGTATGAAAGTATCTCATTAATACATTTAAAAATACCACTAAAATAATACACAACATGCATACATACGTGTTATAATTTAGTTTTGATATTCGAAACTAGATGACGCAAGAGGTTATTAAAACGCGCTATCGTTGTTTTTTATCGCAAGTACATATACAAATGACACACAAATTACTATATATTTCAGATAATAGGTCCAATGTAGAACTGTCACAGATCAATATTATAAGATAGTCATAATCGGTGTAGTATGATTTATTATTATCGAAATCTATTCAGTGGTTGCAGCGTGATTGATTGACAAACATGAAACTTTTAATAAAAAAAAATAATTAAAGTAGTTAGGCCAGACTTATTTTACTAAGGATATACCTACAGAATGATTAAAATTAAATTTTTATATGTAAAATAGACAGTCATTAAATCATTTGTGAATGTCCCAATTCCACGCGAGCAAAGCCGCGGGTAAAAGCTAGTTATTGAATAATAACGTGAATGATTTCTTTATAAGTGATACATTGGATCAGCACATTCCTATAACATTTCAATGTGGTGATTACTGCATTATTACTCAAGTTGTATATGATGGTATAAAACTGCTAAGTGTTAGAAAGCATGATGTTGAATTTCATTTAAATGAGGAAGATATAAAACAAATTTTGGAAGCTGATCAAAATTTATTATCATATCACGTCTCACTATTGGACAGTATAAACTTTTGTAGTTATTATTATCATGTGTTAGATATAATTAAGACTCTTTTTCATAATAATATTAATAATAATAATTTCACTTTATTTGAAGTTCTAAAAAAATTTTGTGAAATGTGTACTGATTGTTTATTAGTTACAGCTTTAAGAGAATACATGTTTTTCTATAAAGCAAAAGTATTAAACGACTTAGATTATGTATAATATGTCTATAAACACATTTAATTATTAAGTAGAAATAAATAATTAGTTTAAAACTGTTGTATTACCATTTTGAATATATGTATATATTTTTTAATAAAACAAACTTCTTATTATTATATTTTTTTATTATTTAATCCTATAATCACCCTAATGATTTTTAATAGTGTTATAATGCTTATCAATATATTACTCTTAATATTAATTATTTAAAACAATGGCTACTCGATATCAAATTATGGGTGGGGTTTATTAAATAATAAACAATCGGAAGCGGATAATGGGGCACTTGTAATTAAGTAATTAAGGGTCGGAGATTGTCAACCAATCAGAATCAAGCAATGGGGCATTTGTGACAAAAGTTGGTAGCACTGTAAAGTTGGTAGCATGTAAAGTTGGTACGATGACAGCGAAGTGCGAAAAAAAATTCAAAAATATACAAAAAGAAGAATTGGCTGCTTGCGTCGAATGTAAAAGGTCAAAAGTTGGTAGCACTGTAAAGTTGGTAGCATGTAAAGTTGGTAGGATGTCAGTAAAGCGCGAAAAAATTCGAAAATATACAAAAAGAAGAAAAGAGGGTTGGCTGCTTGCGCCAAACGTCAAAGGCCACTCGAAAATTGACAGTTGTCTGCTAGCAGTCAACCAATCAGAACCAAGCAATGGGGGATTTCTAATTATTAAGTAATTAAGGATTGGAGATTGTCAACCAATCAGAACGAAGCAATGGGGCATTTCTAATTATTAAGTAATTAAGGGTCGGAGATTGTCAACCAATCAGAACCAAGCAATGGGGCATTTCTAATTATTAAGTAATTAAGGGTCGGAGATTGTCAACCAATCAGAACCAAGCAATGGGGCACTAGTAATTAACAAGTCATTAATAATAATTAAGAGGCGGAGTCAGGCAGCCAATCAGAACGAAGCAATGGGGCACTAGTAATTAACAAGTCATTAATAAGCAATTAAAGGGCGGAGTCTGTCAGCCAATCAGAACCAAGCAATCAGGTTAAAAGTGAAAGTGGGTGGGGCCGGGTGGGGCTATGACGTCAGACGACCTTGAACGGTAACAAAATTCGCTTTTCGGACCTTCATAAGAAAAAGCATGGGATTTTGGGCTCGTTCTCTTGTAGGTCCTTTACTGGTAGAGTAGCCAAATAGGTTGAGTAGCCAGCTTTCAAACGTCGGAAGTTCGAACACAGCGACCACACACGCACTTATTTTATTTATAGTTTGAAGTATATCAGAATTGTCCAGAATACAAGTAACTAAAACGAAACAGTACTTTTCTATTTATTTAAATCTAATAAATATAAATTTCATTTTTTTTAGAATTTTATATTAGTTTGGTTGAAAAGTTTTAAAAGCAAAAATGAAAGAATGTGTATTTTTTAATCAAATTGTTTTTATATTTAATATAATCTCCCTCATCTTAAATAGACTTATTCCAATGATTCTCCAGTAATTTTAATTTTATACCATCTGTGTAATGATTTTCCGGAAGCTCTGCAAAATATTGTTCCACGGCTGCGATAGCTTCTTCATTCGACAAAAAACGCTTTCCACGAAGAAATGGTTGTTTCTGAAGAGTAATTGTCCGAGGGAGCCAAATCTGGTAAATACGGTGGGTATTCAGTGAATATGTACTTTAATTCATTCAATTTAACCAGAAACTTGTATAAACATGTGTTTTCACGCTTTTTTTTATCCAAGATTTACTTTTAAACAAAAATCAGTAGATAACGAATAATAAATGAATCATCCGAACATTACATTGTTAGGTCTCGTAAATAAAATATATTCATAATTTTAATTATTATACCTATTTATAAAATCAACCAAAATACCTTCGTTTGAAATTATAAAATAAAATCGGAAGAGACCGAAGTAAAAAGAAGAAGAGAACCGATGAAAAGATGGTTTGAACAAGTAAAAGGATATTTAGAGAATATAGGAATATGGAATTGAAGAGGAAAGGGCAAAAGACATAAAAACTGAAAAGAAATGAAAAAGATTTATACATCTACTTACTTCAAACATAAAAGTGTTAACTTCATCTCGAATTCCTTGGTCATCAATACTGTTATCAGTAACTTTCGCATTAATCAATAAATCCAAAAATGCCAACCTTTTCCTTTTTGAATAATTGTAATCTTGATCATCATTCACGGGTACTCTAAATTTTTCAAAATTACGAGATTTTGTTGCAATGATATTATTGGTAAAATTATGTAGGGTGTTAACTAGAGATGCTTCATAGCGACCAAGAGGAAACAATGCGTAAAACAATGTGTTGGCGTACATCCAAGGCCTGAGAAGTCTTCGGAAAAAGATTTTTCCTATATTATGTATTGCTGATACGTAATTTTTATCTTCTTCTGAATCTAAATTTAACTTAGTTCCCATAGATGTTTCTAAAATAAGTAAGTATTATAAATATCATTAACACTACCAACTAAAAGCAAAAATTAAAGAGTTTACCTTAATCGAACGCTTATTAAATGACATGTCAGTCAGAAGTCCAGACTTCTTTTGTATTTAAGTTGGATGAAGTTTTATTATCTATACATATAATAAAACTGTAGCGAGGTCATGTTTGTCTGTCTGTCTGTCTGCCTATCCCTTGTGCGCAATAGAATCGCAAGCAAAAACTTTTTATGTTCTAACAAAATGATGTAACGTGGGATGTTCCCTTTTTATAAAAATAGAAAGAAGCCGTTTGAAAAACTTGGAAAAATTAAAAAAAGTGGTTAAATCAATAAAATAAAAAAAAAGGAAAAAATTGAATGAACAGAAACCAAGAGAAAAAGATGAAGAAATATCAAAAATTGCAAAAAAACAATAGAATTGGAAAAAAGAATTGAAAATCAAAAAAGTAATATAAACAAGAAACAGGAAAAAAAAGAAAAAATTGACAAAATAAAAAAAAACGAAAAATGTGAAAAATCAAAAAAGGTAGGAACCGATGAAACAAAAAAAAATGTTAAAAATGGAAAAAACTAATTACAGACGAGACAATAACGTAAAATAAGAAAAAATAATCAAAAAAACAGGAAAAAGGAACAGAAAAAACAGGAAAATAGTGAAACACTTATGGGGACTTTAACACAATTTATTCACAAAAAATGTTACAGAAACAAACACAAGAACTCTGCTGGATAACGTCTAACTCCCCTTAACTGCCCGTACATTCCATCATATACAACAAATGAACATTCTAGAATAACCTAAAAACAGTCTTTCAAGTAAGTAAAGGTCCTTTCCTTATTCGGTTATCCCGTTACAATATTAATCGAGAATATATCAAATGTGTAGAAAATCGGAAAAAAAACAATGAAAAAACCGATAAATCCGGAAGAATTCAAAATAAGACGAAAACAAAAAATAAGAAAACCCAGAAACAAAAAACGAGAAAATATGATGAAATCGACAAAAACAGAAAAAAAACATAAATTATTATCAAAAAAAACTAGAAAAAATCATAAAAATTGGAAAAAGCGGAAAATGAGAAGAAAAAATTACTGATAGGCGGTACGAAGCTCGTCGGTTCAGCTAGTTGTCAATATTATTAACCAGTTTATATTAGGTACTTATATTTTAAATTTTTAAAAGACATACGTTATTTTATTAAAAGTTAGGAATCTGTATTGCATTGAATATGTAAGTTCTTATTTCCTATAGATAATTATTATTTTTTTACACATCGTGCAAACTTTCCGCAAAAATTTTAATAGAATTATTATATTTTAAACGCCTGCATTACCTGAAATTGAGTAAAGAGTAAACTGTGAAATATGAGGTACCACATTTGTCCATGGTTTATTAGTTTCATTTTTTAAAAATTCTACCAATCTCTTAGTTTCTGTGTTAAAAACACCTACAAACTGTTGTAATATTGAAAAATGAAAGGCTGGAGTTAGAATTTTACGTCTTGCTTGCCATTTGGAACCTAAAATATAGTTTTTCTACAACCGTGCGTAAAGTATTACCTTTACGCACGGTTTAAGGTTCGTAAAGTTTAACTTTTTTTCACTAGTGAAAAAAAAAGTTTTTTTTTCACTAGTGAAAAAAAGTAAAATAAGCACTGTTTTCTATAAGATTATGCAAATACTTTTATGTGTGTTAGTGGCAGAGGTTGTAAGGTATATAGCTTCTACCCAGATGACTCGGGTCCAATTCCGGGTAAGGAAACTTTTTTTTTTATTATTTAATTGTGTAAATTTGTGTAAATATATTTAATTGTTAAATTATTGCAGTTTAATACATACAAAACTAGATATTATATTCAGTAATTTTTAATTTGATTTTTAATATGACAGAAATATCAGTTCATAAATAAGGGTAAGTATTTTTATTTAGATGACTGATTGACATTTCAATTAATTTATAATTCAAGCATTTCGCGTTTCTACGTACCGGTATGGTGAGATTAATTTAGAAAATAAATATATTGTTATCTAAAATACCTATGTTTTAAATATTTTTTTTTTTTCAGTAAAGCGTAAAAAAAAATCAGGCCTATACTTGTATTTCTTGTAAAGAAATTCGGTTGTAGAAAAAATATTGTATGCAACTCGTGCGTAAATGTTCCTTTTTTGACTCATGTGATTGTCGCATTCGCCTGCGGCTCATGCGACAACATTCACATTCGTCAAAAAAGGTCACTTTACGCACTAGTTGCATAAATAACTATTTTATTCCAATAAAACAAATGTACATTTTATTAAATAAAATATTTACGTACCTGTACTTGTTAGCAAACCATCTCCTAACCATCGATGAGTGAAGTTATAAACGGGACTTTTTTGACGATTTTTTGATGTTGAAACTACTTTCTAAAATTTTAAAAAACTTTTACATTAAGAAACTATTAAATGAACCATTTTTTTAGTATACCTACCTCAAAAACGTCTCCTCCTGAAATATTTATAGATTGAAAAATACTCGCTGCGATCACATAAATGGGACCATAGACTTTACTCCAATGTCGAATTCGTTTAAAAAATGTTTCTGAAATAAATATTTCTTACAATTTTTTAAACCATTTTTTTATTTATATAAAGTTGATTAACAATTAAATATAGTTAGACTGAAATTATTATTCAAGTTCAAATATTTACAATTTGTATTGTCAAGCAGTTAAAGACGTTATCCAACAGAGTTCTGTATATCTTAACAATTGTGAATAAATTGTGTTAAAGTCCCCATAAGTGTTTCAATATTATGATTTGAAATGTTTGTAAATGATTTTTAACGTGATACCTACCGTATATAAGATATCAAATAATCTATGTCGGCATAAAAAAATTTAAGTCTTGAAAAAAATATCTTAAAACTGTTTTTTTTTGTTCTCCGATATTTAAATTTTTTTAGCTTTATAAAATTTGAATAAAAATTTGGTCTTAAAAATGTATATTTTATTTGTCAAATGAAAAAAATTATGAAAGTGGAATCTGATTATTTTTGAAATGTTTTTTATCAACAATTCAAAACAAATTTTAAGAATTTAAGAAACTCGCAATATTTTAAAGCTCATTTTGAAAATCTTAAAAAATACAATCTGATAACCATAAATTACTGAAAAATTTTGGAATTAGACAAACAAAAAATGATACCTACCTAGAGACTGCAGGTTCGAATCTTTCTGGATATGACAATTTTTTCGATTTTTCCTTAATATTATTTTTTTGTTAGTACGATTTCTAAATTTTAAAAATCTCTTGAGAGGTTTTTAATAAACGTTTATTTGGGAGATCTCTTATGAGATTGTTGAAATTTTTGAAATTTTAGAAAGTATAAAACAAGAATATATTTAATTGCATTAAAGTCATGCTATATGTGCTTAACGATTTATGGGAGGTAAATCCAAAATGCTACGACACAAACGAAAATTTAACAGTTCTTTCCTTATTCAATGTTTAAATTGCTACAAAAATTCCAAACCGTTTCAATAAGCCTTTAAAAAGTTATTGTTAGTTAAAAAAATGTAATTTAACATGTAATCTGATGGAGATTTCTCATAGCTTAGAGGTTAGAAACGTTGCCGCGTAGAGGCAAATGTTGCGGGTTCAAGTCCTGTTGGATGCAACATTTTTTCAATTTCTACTTAATGTCATTTAATTCCATTGAGGGATGTCTCAAAAATGATTAGTTTACCCACTTAAAATATGTAGGTAATTAAAAAGATTACGTAAATTTCGAAAATTAATAAATTAGATTTTTACAAATATTAAGTATAAGAAAAAAAATCATTAATACGTAATTTAAATATTTTAATAGTCTACAAGATATCAAACAATTTATTAAAAAAATTAACAAATCGAACAATGTGAAAGATTATAAAAAACAAATCCCTTTCCCTATAATATTATAAATGTGAATGTAAGTTTGTTTGTTACGCTTTCACGCGAAAACGAATCAACCGATCATCATGAAACTTTGTACATATATTCTTGGAAGTATTAGAAGTAAAATAGGATACTTTTTATTATTTTTTTTTTTTATTTTTTACGATATCAGCATAAGGATTGAACGGGGGTGGAATACTTTTTATACAACATTCAACACGCCACGCGAACGACGTCGCGGTTACATCGATATAGAACCCAAAAATGTGGTTAGATTTTTTATTGTCTGTCTGTCTGTATGTTTGTGCGCGCATCACATGAAAACTACTGATTCGATTCGAATGCGGTTTTCACAGATGTATTTGTCTTCTTTTAACTTAACATCTGGTGTATAAACATTTCTCCTCCCCCAACCCTTTAACGGGACAATAGGGGGTTTCAGATTTTGTATGAAAGTATCTCATTGATACATTTAAAAATACCACTGAAATAATACACATCATGCATACATACGTGCTATAATTTAGTTTTGATATTCGAAACTAGATGGCGCTAAGAGGTTGTTAAAACAAATGACTCACAAATTATTGTATCCCACAGATGATTAGGTTCAATGTAGAACTGTCATAGATATATATTATAAGATAGTCATAACCGGTGTTGTATGATTTATTATTATCAAAATCTGTTCACTGGTTGCAGCGTGATTGACTGACAAACATGAAATTTAAAAAAAAAATTAAAATTAGTTAGGCCAGACTTATTTTACTAAGGATATACCTACAGAATGATTAAAATTAAAATTTTATATGTAAAATTGACAGTTATTAAATCATTTGTGAATATCCCAATTTCACGCGGGCAAAGCCGCGGGTAAAAGCTAGTAATAAAATAATTTTAATTATTTACCTGGTACACACCACAGTTCAGGCATATTCCCCAAAAAGGGGTGTTTCTCAGGTCCAGGTATCCGAGACGTAATTTTCAAATAACGTACAAATTTGTTAAACTTCTTGAAGAAACCGATTGCATACAAATAACTTATAAAAACCCATAAAAATACCGAACACGTTACTAATAACATTGTTTTGATTCCGCCACTAAATTTACAATGCGATACTTTATTAAAAAAACTACTTTTAAATCTACTCTTTTGATGCGCGTATATATTGATGTCCACGTGAGATAAGAATCATCGAAGTATTTCCGCTAAACTGATTTATAAAATAATAAAATATATATCCCATAACAAAGGTTTATTCAACACAAAACAAATGTTATAATATATTATATTTAGAATGATGTAAAAGTGAGCTACCGACTAATAAGATGAGATCAAAATAATGAGATACTTGAAATAAATAAGCCTAAAAAACGAAAATATAATAAGAACTGTAAAATCAAAACAGTTACGGTTTTCCTACAAGTTTTCTAAGATCTAAGACTTTTCTGACTTTCTGATTAGATTTATTGTACATCTATTTATCTATAGTCACCCTACGAGAACACCTGCATAGCTAAAAGAATGACAGAGAAACAGAGTTTTGTTCTAAATATATCCCGTGACAATCGCTAAAAAATCCAGGCAGCTACAATGGATTGTCTCGTTGTAATTGTCAAATAAAATCACTCACGCCAAAAAAATAAAAAAATTGAGCAAAGAGTGAATTTAGGATTCCTGATAATACTCGGAAAGTCTGCCTGGGAAAGCTATGAAACGTTGCAGAAGGTTTACGGGTATGATTGCCTATCCCGTGCCCGAGTTTTTGAATTGTACAGACGTTTTAAGGAGGTGAGGAAGGATTTTGAAGAGAGAGATGGGTGACCTATGACTTCAAAAAGAGACTTGAACTTTCAAAAAGTGACCAAAATGGTTATAAAAAATCGCCAATTAAGAATCAGGGCTATCCCTAAAGTTGTGAATATTGTTACGAGCCGGTCCGGACCTGTTGCCCAGACAGTGGTGTGAGTGAGTCGCGTTCTTAGAATCTTCGAATATTCTAGAGGCTTTTCAAACGATCGGATAATTCGAGAGTGTTCTGTTTTAGATTTAATTGTGGA
This sequence comes from Altica lythri, assembly GCA_964028335.1. NCBI lineage: Eukaryota > Metazoa > Arthropoda > Insecta > Coleoptera > Chrysomelidae > Altica > Altica lythri. Next base: position 37,065,414 of record OZ034801.1, read on the forward strand.
GATGCTTCTAGAAGGAATTAATTTCATATATAAGGGACCGCTTTGGATGGAGAAGACAATGGTAATTGTAAAAGCTGGCGATATACTATGAAATAAGTGCAAATGGTTGTACGAGATATTTTAAAGACGTTATCCAGTAATTGTGATTGTATCAAAGTTGTGTAGATTAGTTTAAGAAATTGTTATTTATTTGTGTTTATCAATAAATTGTTAAGTTTGTCTGCTGTTTATCACTTATCCCAAATCCACGAAGAAAAAAAAATATGACAATATTAACAAAGAAACTGTGAGACAAATTTCGCATATGGAATTTGACCGAGAAAAGTGACTGGTATGCTTGTGCCAAGACTCCTAACGGCGGAACTATCGATGCAGCATAAAGACGTTTGTTCTAACACACTAGAATGCATCGAAAAGGATTTAAATTTTTTGTTAAGGGTCATAACTTGGATTTTTCAATATGTCCCTGAAACCAAGATGCAATCAATGCTCTGGAAGTCTACAAACTCTCCGACAGCCAAAAAAGCGAGGATAAGCAAGTCCAAATTCAAGATGATCTTGATTGTTTTCTTTATATACGGGAAACAGTCACATGGAATGGTTACTACAAGGTCAGGCAGTCTATCAATACTACTATATAGACGTTTTACGAAGATTCCGACAAAAAATTCGCAAAAGAGTACCAAAATGTGGAAAAAGAACATCAAGACAATGCGCTTGCTCATAACGCGCTGTCTGTTAAGTAAGATTTGGTCAAAAACCAGGTCACAGTCTTGGATCGCTATACTTAGCACCCTGCTATTTCCACCTGTTCCCAAAAATCAAATCCTACTTGAAGGGAACCCGCCACGAGTCTATAGAGGATGTAATATAAAAATTGGCGCAGCTACTCAACAGCCTATCGGAAGATGGCCTGCAGCACTGCTTTACAGAAGGAGTATCACATTATCATGTGCCGGAATGCGGATTGAGTATTTTGAAGGGAAAAATTGTAAAAAATTGCGATGTTATTGCAAAAGTCTCAACTTGAATGTCAGACCTCGTATTTCAAGATCCTATTACCCTGTACCATCCTCTACAGATCTAGAGAAAAAAATGCTTGTCTGTGACGATCTAATTGTTCGCTTAGGCTTCCTCGGAAAAGTCCCATGATCTTGTAACCCTGAACTGATTTCTGTTTTACACAGTACTTCAGTTTTTTGTGATTGTCCGTTAAATACACATTTTGCTATGTGTTTTTCTATTGCCAGGATCTACAGATGCATTCTCTTATCTTATTTCAAACCTGTGTTAAGGCCCTCAAGGAAGAGCATCTTTACCGAATTATTTTGTAGTTGACCCTTCGTTGCAAGCTTACCACATTTTGTTTAGTACCATGTATTTCCATATGCTGAAATCAATGGTAAAAAACACACACTCCATGGCCTGGCACCAGTGTTGTATCTACAATATATGATATCTCTTTTGATGTACTGCTAAAAACTTGCTCGTGTTAATTTAAAGTAAATAAGTTAAATTCACGGTTAACGAAAAAATTGTTTTTTAATATTTTATATTGAAAAATTACAAAATTACATTTTTTTTAAAACATCGGTGGAATGTGAGTAACAACTGACTAATAATAATGATTTTATTACTATTTATAAACAGAAATATGATAAATAAATGCTGAGCTTGTAATAAGTAATAGGGAATTATTGTGCATTTCAGGATTCATGACGAGATACCTCGTTCCGATTCAAGCATAACAAGAAGCTACCGTTACTCATAGGATGTGACGCCAATGCTCACAATATCGTATGGGGAAGCACAGGCACCAACAAAAGAGGTAAGAAAATCTAAGAATTTATTCTTAATAAGAATCTTATTCTACACAATATATGGAACACCCCTACCTTTGTTACAAAAATAAGAAAAGAAGTGCTAGACATAACACTAAGTACACTTAATCTTAAAGATCAAGTGAAATATTGAAGAGTTTCAAACGATCCATCTTTCTCTGATCATAGACTGATCATAGACAAAGTGTAATCTTCCTGAGCTCATACTCTGGAGAAAACGCTGGGAAATTTATAACACTAACATATAACATTGCAGACCTCCAAACCATAGGTAAAGCCAGAAACCAACTGGATTTAGAAAATGATCTCATAAACAAGGCAATACTCGATACCTATGAATTAAGCTGTCCTTTTCAAAGGACTAGAAAGTTATACGACGCAATATGGTGGAATAGTTATCTGTGAAACACAAGATCTGAAACACCAAAAAACTTACAATCTAGAATAAAGAGATCAGAAAAGCTAAGTGAAATAGCTTCAGAAAATTCTTCGAAGAAATAGACTTCTGCTGCAACACTGCACAAAGTCCTGGCAAAAGGAAGAGTAGACACAGTAATGGCATTGTGAAAGCTAGATGAACGCCGCACATAAATCGAAAAATAACTTGCCATGCTCTTGTTAGAAAGTCACTTTCCTGGAGAAAAAAATCACTTCAGAAAATAAGAGTTTTCAGCAACTAGGAAAGAGACTGCAATGATAAAACACTTATGTAGTGAAGAACGGATAAGATGGGCTATTAACATCTTTTAGCCATTCAAAACCCTGGAACTGACGGAATATTAACCGAGCACTTCCGATTAAGAGGACATACGAAGAAACTAGGATAGATAGATGAAGCAAAGTGCAGATTCTGTGAGGAAGAGGACAAAACCAATATTATTATTTCTCAACAAAAATTTCGATGTAATGCCAAAACAGTATAAAGTACACCATCAAGGTTCCTTAGAGACCAAAAATCAACCTTAGATTTATAATCGGACATTTTTCTTTTGAGCATTGTAAACTTTTAACTATTTGCCTGAAACGATGGAATGTTTAATATTTTTGTTACTACTATAAATTCCTGATCTGATCCTTTTCTGTGTGTAATTGTGAAGATGAGTTGAGTTGAGCACGCCTACTATTGTGTTTGAAGGATATCAACTGAAGGGATAATTTAATATTTTTAATCATGTTTCTAAATAAATTAAAGATGTATTATGTTTAATAACTCTAAGAGTATTTGATAAATAAGATATTTACTAATAGTGAAGCAATTTATGTGACATCTCTAGAACCTAAAGGTTATCAAAACTTATGTGTTACTGAATGTAAAAGATAAAAATTCCACTAAAATCAAGTATTTTTGGTTGATAAATAAAAACATATCTAGTATAGATAACAAAACAAAGATTATTAAATTGACAATAATCTACTCTTCAAATATTAAAATCTTTAAAATCACACAAATCTTAAAAATTTTAAAAAAACTTGATAAAACAACAGACGATGGATTAGAATAACAAATATGACAACAAAGAGATAAGAAAATATATAAAAATACAAATATCTACAAAATATATTGGATACCAATATAGTTTATTATCATTCTCCTGAAAGGACAAAGATTTTATACATTCTTGTATAGCATAAACTATAAAATTAATAAAATTAGTTGCAAATGGGTAAAAAAACTGGTTACAACCGAGAAACGAAAGTAAAATGAAAAATAACCGGAAAAACTGAAAAAAAAAATCAAGAAAATATCACAAAAAATGGAAAATGGGGAAAAAAGACAAATCCAGAAAAATTCAAAAATACAACGATGCCGATTCCAGATGCCAACAGTGCAATAGCTGATCTGCTCAATATCATAAAAGTGGTGCTGAAAAAAACCCACAGAATTATGTTATCGACATTTTACCCAAGAGAATGAAAAGCATCACAGACTAATTAGATTTATTTTCCTCTTGCGTTTTTATACTCTCGTATGCGTTATTTCGAGCTTACAAAATTTGATGTTCTCCAGTAAGACCAGCCTCTTCAACAGTAGATTTTCTGTCTGTTTTCTATACTTAACTCCTGAATTAAATTTTAAAGGTCATATTAGTCAGTAAATTTTTCAATCACTACTGATGACAGGTTGATGTCAAAAGCCTTACTCGAGGCTTAATCCCAACATAACCCGATTTGGAAATTGTTTTATGCGAGAATGAAAGCTCTATTTTTCATATCTTCATATCTTTGTCACATTTACCTTCTCATATCATAGATGAAGGGTGGATATTTATAATGGAAAAATGTCCACAAAATGATATTGTTGTCCAATTTAATGACTACTTTGTTGAACAGTGGTTGGAAAATGATGTAATTGAAGATATGTGGATTTGTTATTCAGAAAGACACTAATGTTGCTGAAGGATGGCATAGTCGGTTAAATAAAAAGATCGGAAAAATACATTCCAACGTTTTTGAGTTGGTTTCCGCTTTACAAGAAGACGCCAATTATTACAAAATTTTACATGAACAAACTCAACTAAATTTGGTTCCAAAAAAAAAGGTGTTTAAAAACTATTCACAAAAACAGAATTCTTCACGTTGTTAATAAACTTGTTGAAAATAAAATAACTGGTGAAGAATATCTCAAAAGTTTAATATATATAGTTTAGTTAAAATAAGCTGTTTTAATGTTTATGTTTGTGCTAAATATGTCTTTTATAATAAATAATTTAATAATACCAATCTTTGTTTAAATTCTAAATTTAAGTCAGGCGAAACGCTACTTTTGCACACCCCAATTAAAGACCGTCAGGCGAAACGGGAATTTTTAATCTGTCAGGCGAACGGGAATAGGAGAAACGGGACTAAATCAGAGATAAGAAAATATTTAAAGAACGACTATGTAAGGGAGGTTACATCATAGAAAATCGTTTGAAGACGCTGCAGATGAAGATTATATAAGGAGTATAATAGTATAATACAATATGGCCATACTGACTTTAAATAACACACCAAATGACAACATGCATAAAATGTTCTCAATATTACCATTCTTAAAACAACAGAATAATGATAAAAAACGGAAATGAAGTGTAAAAAAACACGGATAAAGCGAAAATAATGAAAAAATCCGAAAAAATAAAATAAAAAATCGGAGAAATAAAAAATGATAATAAAAAAGAAAAAATTGTAAGCATTGAAAAAACCGAAAAAGAACAAGTAGTAAAGGAATAATCGTAAAATAAAAAAAAATGAGATAATTGGAAACAATTAATAACAAAAGCAGAGAAAAATCTTATAAATCTAAAATATCGTATAAATCAAATTTATACGATAAAAATTGGTTTGGAAAAATGAGAAAAATCAAAAAAAGGTGGAAAATTGAAAAATGGAAAGTATCGAAATTTAGAACAAGTAGAAAAAAAATTTAAAAATAAAGATAGCATTAAGAAATATATAGCAAAATTTAGAAAATAAACAAAAATGTGAAAAATCGACAAAACAAGAAAAAATTATTGAAAAACGAAAAGTGGATAACCGATCTTTTTTAGAAAGTATAAAATAAGTCTACAAAATGGAGAAAAATAAAAAGTCAAGAAGAAAAAAAATAGAACAGAAACACTGAACAAAAATGAGTAGTTACCAAACTGGAAGCAAACTAGAAAATTAGATTAAATCTAAAAACCCCTAAAAAAGAATAAAATAAAATAAAAATAATAGAATAAATTGCATAACTTTGTAAAATAAAAGGGCGTATGTCAACTGGGCCACTCTTACCTGAAAATTATCAATTTTACATGTTTGGGGATTATCTAACCCTCATTCCCATGTCCCCAACTCGGCGGTGGTAAACTGGGCGCGAAGTTTACCTGCTTCATAATACGGACATGTAAACTGGGCGCGAGGATTTTAGAGTCAGTTTAATCCTATAGGTAAATGGGGCGCAAGCTTAAATTGTTCTTGTACGGGTTTTTCATAATTGAATAGTATAATATTTAAACAAGTTACTATATTTTGCATGAGATTGTTTTAAAATTCTTATTTCTTTTATTACTTCGAAAGTACATTGAGGTTCTTTGTAGTTTGTGTGCGTTATTCGAGTATCTATTAAAAAAACACAAATTTTTCATTTTACAGTATGTAGTTTATTAATACATTATAAATAAGAAGTACATTTTAGGTAATGCAGTCTATTTATTTCTCGTAACTTATATTTATTAACAAGATTATGAAGTGAAGCCAACTTAGCTTTTACATTTTTGTCTTTCAATATAGCAGTTTCATTTAAACTTTGTATTTTGATATATGTTTCAATTTGAATTTCTTTTAACTTTTCAAGAAATATATATATAGAAGGATGTGATGAATAAAAAGAGGAATTAAACTTTGCATGAAACGACTCACAACAATTAGTTGTTCTCGTAACCGAAGCAATTTCTTCCGCCCACACAGACGGTGGAAATGTTGCGTTTTCCCCTATATATGTTTCTAACAAATAATCACAATATTTGTCCAAAACTTTATTGTGTGGTTTATAAGACATCAAATCGAATACAAAACAGTCTTGTACTTCATTTGGATTCAAATAAGTCAGCCCCATAGTGTTTTTAAGCCAGATGCCGATTTCAGTTTTTGATTCATAATCAGAACTCAATCCGATTTCCTTTATTTTTCTATACCATGCTTGGTGTAAGTGTAATCGACAACCACTAATTTCAACATCAGGCCAAATATAAAGTAATGCTACATGTATGGCCTTTTCAAAATCAACAAAAACTTGTCTTGGATTAAACAAAAGACCATACTTTTCATAAATTTTAGTAAAAAAAAGCACTCTTTGTAACATTTCGTAGTCTTACTCGGTAATAAACAAAAAACTAAAGCAACATAGTGTCCATTCTGGAGTCCATGAATTGTAAAGAATTGACAAAAAAACTTTGTACAAAAAGAAAATGTTCCATCCACATACAGTGTATTTATCTTCGTTAAAATACTTATGTTTGTTTCACATGTAAACACAATAATATTATTTTCTAGGTTGTTAATAAACAAAAAACGTTCACCTTTATTTGTTAATATTTCCCTATATGCACTGAGAGCTCCGTGCACTTCTTCTATATTTTTAGGTAGCGGACCTGGTAGTATCTTGCGACGACAGTTATAAATATTTCTTCTTATGTAACTAACATCAGTAGTTGTGAGAGATGATGGCAAATGAGATGTTAATGCCTTACAAATAATTTTTGAAGGTCTTTCAGTAACATCTTCTTCGGCCTTCCTTTTACAAATATTTGTAATACATTTTCTGCTAACCTTTTGCTCATCTGATTCATGATTGTGAACATTATCCTTTCTAGAAATAAGGTTCTCGGGACCAAGAGTGTAAAGTTTAGCTTTACAATGCAGCCTTTTTTGGCTACATCTCCACGATGTCTCACCACTTTTTAACACGTAAAATTTTCATATAAAATCAAATCTTTTCCACGTTCACCTTTAATCACTGACACCGACATTTTTTACTTAGATCTATCTACTTTCAAAAGAAGAAATAAACTAAAATATAAGGGCTTTTGACCTAAGCAAGTAAACAAATTAAAAATAAATTATATTATTAAACACGCTTTCTAATGATAAAAATTATTTAAGATTTTAAAAAATTACCTGGAAGCCGCTTAAGAAAGGTCATGCGCCCAGTTTACAAGTTAGGATCAACAATAATTTTACATTTTCAGGTAAAGGGATTATTTTCGCGCCCCATTTACATCCGTCCGTTCAACTGGGTTCACGGTACCGTACCTGTAAATAATCCCTTTCTACCTGCAATATTTTAATAAGTAGTTAATAAGAAAAATGTTTACAAGTAAATAAATAAATCAATCAAAGGATTCTTGAACTGTAATGACGAATTTGTTTTGATAGTCTGATAATCTTTGTTAACACCACTGTAAACAAAGGTTATAAAGGGCTGCAAGATTGTGCGAACGTCATTTACCTATTGATAATTGGTTGGTGAAACAGTGAAACTATGGAAGTGAAAACTATGTTTAGTCAGAGGGGTGCAGAACTTTTACTTGCCAACGGGTATAAATTTTCGAAAGAACATATTAGTGGAGAAGGAAAAGTTCGGTGGAGATGCAGTAACCGAAAATGCCCGGCGAAAATTTACACGGACCGAGAAAATGAAGTTATCAACGATAGCAATAATGTTACGATTCATAATCATGAAAAAAGTGCAAATGTAAATAGGGAAGCTGTAAGTAATGTAGTGAAAAGAAAAGCAACTGAAGATCTATATGCCAAACCTTCTAAGCTAATTCATTTACAGTTAAGATCGGGTAAATGTTTTATTTTTTTTATAAGTTCAATAATATATCTTTTGCTTACTATAAGTAGTATAGTAGGTAGCACAAAGCATTGACAATATTCTTTATGTTTTGTAGACGAATTTAAAAACAGTCAATTGACCACGAATGATCTAAATTGCATTAGAAGGAATGTGTATATATCTAGAAGAAGCCGTGTACCACCTCTGCCCACATGTAGAAAAGACATACTAAAAATTTAAAAGAGTATAATGTTCAAACAAATAAAAATGAAGATTTTTTATACTCCATCGATAAAGAAAACGAAATTGTAATTCTTACATGCAGTACGAATTTAACTTTTTTGTGTACAGTGGAAACTATTTACGCTGATGGTACTTTTCAGTACTGTGCAAAATATTTCCTCCAACTTTTTACCATCCACGGATTTAAAAATGGCCATTATATACCATTGGTTTTTTGTCTCTTACCAGATAAAAAAAAACGGATACATACATCAATACTTTCCGAATAATACAAGAAAAATGTAAACAGCTCAATTTAAACTTTGGGCCAAAAAAAGTCGTCATCGACTTCGAAAGAAGTATCCATAATGCAGCGATGTTTATTTGGAAAGATGTGAACATAGTGGGATGTAGATTTCATCTGGGACAAGCTTGGCTCCGAAAAATACAACAACTTGGATTAATAATAAAATATAAGGGGCCAACTCAGAAATTGGTAATTTTTTAAAAATGTTTTTTGGATTGCCGTTTTTAAAATCTGAAGAGGTCGAATAAGTATTCTGCTCCTATTTATTCGAAAACATGCCAGAACATGAGCAAGTAAGAAAATTTTGCGACTACGTTGTGGAAAACTATCTCGATAGTGAAGCTCCATTCCCTCCAAAAGTATGGGCTTCTCATGAACACCAATTATATAGAACAACAAATTCCTGCGAATCTTTTCATTCTAGGTTGAATGCCGAATTCTATAATTCACATCCACATATATACTTATTTATTGACACTTTTTTGAGTTTCCAAACGGAAACATATGTAAAAATATATACAGCAAACAAATTTGCCAAACAAGACCGGCCCGACAGCAGAAGAAAAAAGGAATTATTCGTTTCAAAACGAGAAGAGTTGGAAAATAATATTTTAGATTTAACCACATACACAAAAGTGATGGCTTTTAAAAATTTACCAATAATGTAATTTGTAAATTGTTATTATTAATGTATTTGAATATTATTTAATCATACCCCGGTGTACCTAATAATCCTAATCCTCAACCCTTACCCCGGCGGCTCAGTTGACCAGGGAGATTAAAGACCCCCTAAAGCGCGTGGCCCAGCTGACATCCTCCGAAATAAAAAAACGAAAAAAAAATTATTGATTTAGGCAGTACGAAGTCCGCCGGTTTAGATGGGACAGCTTTCCGAACCGAAATAAACAATAGACTAGAAATAAACTCTGATATACGGACCAAAACAGACATCGTAACTGAACTCTATAAAATAACAAAAATTATATCACAAGCACGAGACAAAACGACACCAAAACGTCTAATAACAGAAGGGCAAGACATTTTACCGGATGACATATTAGATAAAATAAAATACAAAAACTACCTACGTAAAAAATGGCAAAAATACAGACAAAACGAAGACAAAGACGAATTACAGGAACTGGGCAGACAAATAAACAAGGATATATGCGAACACAAAAATAAAAAATGGAATGAACTGCTAGAAACAGTAAGCCCAAATGATAACTCCATCTGGAAAATAACAAGAAAACTGACAAAGACAAGAACAAATATTCCAACACTAAAAGAAACAAACAACTTACTATACAATGACAAAGACAAGACAAACGGATTGGCAAGACACTTTGCTTCCTGCTTCCAAAACAAAGAAAGAAACAATGAAAAACAAAAATTCATAACAAAAAAAATGGAAACACTAAGACAAACAGAACCAGCACATTATCCGACTAAGGACTATGCAACACCAGACGAAATAAGAAACATCATTAACAAATTAACAAACAAAAAAGCTCCGGGCCCGGATCAGCTACATCCAATCCTATTTAAAAACATCCCAAGAAAAGCAATCGTACAGATCTGCTATATAGTAAATGCCATATTAAAATTGCAATACTATCCGGCATATCTAAAACATGCTATAATAATCCCTATATTAAAACCAAACAAAAACAAAAATTTGATAAATAGCTACCGCCCCATATCATTATTAAACGTAACAGCAAAAATTATTGACAACTGCATACTAAACAGAATAAACAAGACATTAACAGACAATAAAATTATACCTGACATACAATACGGCTTTAGAAAGGGCCACAGTACAGTTGCTCAAATAATTAACATAGTAAATTATGCAAAAACAGGATTCCGTCAGGGACAGAGCACTGTATTAGCGGCCCTGGATATGGAGAAAGCATTCGACACAGTTTGGACAACAGGACTAATTTACAAACTACATAAAAAAGGATTTCCGACATACATAACAAAGACTATACAATCTTACTTGCAAGACAGGACATTTAAATTAAAAATAAACAATACATACTCAGAGACGTTTGTTATGGAGGCGGGAGTCCCGCAGGGGTCAGTCCTGTCACCAACTCTGTACAGCATAATGGTACACGATATACCGACAGAGGAGGCGGTCAGGACGGCACTATATGCGGATGACACTTGCCTCTATAATAGATCGGACATGCCGGAAATAGCGGCTAGAAAAATCGAAATTCACGCAAATAGGACACTAATACCATACTTACGGGACAACAAACTTAAAATAAATGCAACAAAAACCGAAATCATAACAATGACAAAAAGAAGAAAACATCAAAACAAAATCTTTAAAAACATTAATATAGACGGACAAGAAATAAAAGACAAGACAACTATAAAATATCTAGGATTTACATTAGACAAAAAGCTAAATTACAACAAACATATCCAAAACTCAATAAACAAAACACTAGGACTAATAAACAGACTTTACCCCATTCTAAAAAGAACAAGCAGTATGACTAAAGACAACAAAATTTTAACGTACAAACAGATTATACGACCGACACTGACGTACGGTTTCCAAGTCTTCTGCTCGACCCACAAAAACAAAATAGACAAATTACAAAGACTTCAAAACCGCTGCCTAAGACTGGCATTAAACAAGGAATGGGGTACTCCGATAACGGAACTTCATCGTGAATCAGCCATGCCAACCATTAAAGAATACATAATAAAGAACTCGGACAAATTTTACAAAAACTCACTACCGGACGAAATTAGACATAACATTACAAACACCAGAGCACAAGACAATCCAGACCGGAGGCATGGCCTGATGCACGAGAAGCTTCCGTTGTTCACAGAACCAAGAGACTGACACAACAAATACCGGACGGACGGCCATAACAAAACAATACAAAGAAAAGACAGACATGGTTTTTTGACAATTTTTCCATGACATAAAATACAGCAGACAAGAACGAACTACAAAACACTAAAAAAGACAACTCTTGCAAGCTGCAGAATCACCTTATGATGCCCAAGACGCAAGGAGAGGGTGGACCAAAGGAACTACGACGCAAGATAGATTATATATATCTTTTGTACATATGTTTTTAATTATATATAATAACTTGCTATAAAATAATAATTTAATAAAGAATTTTAAACTGAACTGAACTGAACTGGTTTAGATGGGGCATAATGCATAATAAAGGTTTATAAAGGATAACTCAAAGCAGGTGAAATGAGAAACGGAAAAGATGTTTTTATAATTCACGTTCACAAAGTTTCTATTTCGACACTAAAAACAGTATCGAAATAGATTCATTGTAACACTGTTTTTGGTAACTTTTTGTTTTACACAATTGGTTGCACTGCACTAATTATCAACGAAAGATGAAAGAGTTCAGGTAGTAAATCAAGAATTATGTTGTATTAACTACATTATCAGCGATATTGCGAAATTCAAAATATTCAAAAAATTTAAAATCATTAAAACTGTCAAGTGTCAAAAGTGTCAAGATCGCCAACATAAATAAATATTTCGAAAAACTCTTATTTTATTTATTTTTTTATACTTTTAAAAGTTCATTATAAAAAATAGTATGTAAAACTCGAATTACAATGACGGTTTGTAGTACTCGTTCTTTGCGAAACTCACCGCTTCGCGGTTCGTTTCACAAACTTCACTCGTACTACGAAACCTGTCATTGTAACACTTGTATTACAATATACTATTCTGAAATACTAAAGTAAAAAAAATTGTGAGAATAATAGGGTGGAATTATAAAACATGCTGACAAACAAACGATATTGAATTAGAAATATAATAAGCATAATAATCAATTGAAAGAAACAACGAGGTTAAAGCACCACAAATAAATGAAGTGTAATAAACGTTGTAGACACTAGAAAGTACACTAACTAACAGAAATAACTTTAAATTTAGTTTTTATCATTCAAGAAATAAATTATTTTAAAAAATTAATTATATACACATAAAAAATAATCTACATAAAAAAAGAATCTAGCATTAAAAAAAGGAAATAAAATAGATTAAATCCCATTAGTTTTTAATTGAATATGTACTTAATTAATTGTATTTTAATATGATTAATATAATTCAAAACTTCAATATTGCTGTTATCACTATTTGTTACAACAAATTACTCAGAAAAATACGATGAAAATAGATTTAGTTGCTGCATATAATTATTATAATTAGAAATTTATTTACAACAGTGATTTGTTTTACAAACATTTATGCAATTAATTACTTAGTATAAACAGTTACTTCACTTACTAGAAGTTTGTAAATAAAATTAAAACTATTAATTTAGAGAATAACATTGATATTTTCCTAACCTAACTTAATAGAAAATTTATTCACGTACACCTATTAATATTCATGTAAAATTATAGCACAACGGATATAGTCCATTTATATGACAAGGAATGATATATAGTTTCGGTCCGAGTGATGTTTACTATTATTTTTTCTATTCGATCAAAAATATGTGGACAATGCGCGACAAACAACCAATTCGGACGAAACGGTCCGGGTAGTTTATCGGAACTATAAAAATGTCGGATTGCTTAGGGTTAGGAAATTTTACCGGATCCGGGAAAAATGACATCAGATTTTGTCACTGCAAACCAGATGCAAGGACCCGGTAAAAAAATCTTTTAAAAAGTTTTTCAGTATAAAAGTTATATAAATCCATAAACAATCCGAGATAATTAAAAACAACACTGGAATATAGAAATCCGTTCCGGATCGACGTGTGTCATGTCAATGAGTGTCACGATTACCGTTTTTAATTTAAAACCGGGCCCGACATGCCGTCTGAACGGGCTGTAAAGATCGGGACATTCTTTACCAAGATAGAAAGAAAATTGTTCTATTCTTAAACTGATTCCCCAGAGAAAAATGGTACATTAACAGATAATATTTTATTCTTCTTTTTAAACTTTTTATTTGTTTGAAAGGACCCTGGACCCCGATTTTGTGCCCACATATATCGCCGCATTTGTAATACAAAATAGTACCTATGTGCAACTCGTGCGACGTTGTAAATTGCCCACTCAAGCGAATGACCGCACTTCGCTTTCGTGGGCAATCGACAACTTGTCGCACTTGTTGCACAATATACTATTTTCGCATCTTCATATAATTAAATATCCTTAGCATTCGCGTTGTTATGGTGTTGCTATGAGAGCATTCAATTTCAACAAAAGTTATTCTGGCAGTTTTGTAGTTTGAATTTTCAAATTTGAAAGGTATAAAAATTGTAGATTTTTTTAAAGTTAATTAAAATGGATCATAGTGACGAAGAGTGTCACCTCACTCCGCCAGACCTTGCGGAAATAGCAAATAACATAAAAAAGGATCTTTTACCCTATAAATCTAAGAATATGACTGATGGCGGCTAACGAGCCAGAAACATGCATGTCTGCGGTTACCATTCCTACTCCTGGCCTTATTGATCCTTTTTGCGTACATGCCGCAGACATGCATGTTTCTGGCTCATTAGCCGTCATCAGTGCGGCATAACCAAGTAGGGTATTGCACTTGGCTAGCAAAAGTGTTGGGTACTTGGGAGCAAAGGATGTTGGTGAAACATGTGTAAAGAAACATAAAAACACAAAAACAACGAAAGCTCACACAGGAGTCCTATCGCCATTTTGTGCTTTCGGCCAGCTGTGCCAATGGGTTTTCGGCTAGCAACCAGCGTCGCAACGTTGGCGAAACGGACTCATTGTGTTTGAGTCGTTCTAAGCCCAGGATATGAAATAAACAAAGTGCCAAGAAAAATACGTATTAATATAAACAAAAGGGGAAAATTATTGGGCATGTACGCAAAAAGGATCAATAAGGCCACGAGTAGGAATGGTAACCGCAGACATGCATGTTTCTGGCTCATTAGCCGTCATCAGTGCGGCATAACCAAGTAGGGTATTGCACTTGGCTAGCAAAAGTGTTGGGTACTTGGGAGCAAAGGATGTTGGGGAAACATGTGTAAAGAAACATAAAAACACAAAAACAACGAAAGCTCACACAGGAGTCCTATCGCCATTTTGTGCTTTCGGCCAGCTGTGCCAATGGGTTTTCGGCTAGCAACCAGCGTCGCAACGTTGGCGAAACGGACTCATTGTGTTTGAGTCGTTCTAAGCCCAGGATATGAAATAAACAAAGTGCCAAGAAAAATGCGTATTAATATAAACAAAAGGGGAAAATTATTGGGCATGTACGCAAAAAGGATCAATAAGGCCACGAGTAGGAATGGTAACCGCAGACATGCATGTTTCTGGCTCATTAGCCGTCATCAGTGCGGCATAACCAAGTAGGGTATTGCACTTGGCTAGCAAAAGTGTTGGGTACTTGGGAGCAAAGGATGTTGGGGAAACATGTGTAAAGAAACATAAAAACACAAAAACAACGAAAGCTCACACAGGAGTCCTATCGCCATTTTGTGCTTTCGGCCAGCTGTGCCAATGGGTTTTCGGCTAGCAACCAGCGTCGCAACGTTGGCGAAACGGACTCATTGTGTTTGAGTCGTTCTAAGCCCAGGATATGAAATAAACAAAGTGCCAAGAAAAATGCGTATTAATATAAACAAAAGGGGAAAATTATTGGGCATGTACGCAAAAAGGATCAATAAGGCCACGAGTAGGAATGGTAACCGCAGACATGCATGTTTCTGGCTCATTAGCCGTCATCAGTGCGGCATAACCAAGTAGGGTATTGCACTTGGCTAGCAAAAGTGTTGGGTACTTGGGAGCAAAGGATGTTGGGGAAACATGTGTAAAGAAACATAAAAACACAAAAACAACGAAAGCTCACACAGGAGTCCTATCGCCATTTTGTGCTTTCGGCCAGCTGTGCCAATGGGTTTTCGGCTAGCAACCAGCGTCGCAACGTTGGCGAAACGGACTCATTGTGTTTGAGTCGTTCTAAGCCCAGGATATGAAATAAACAAAGTGCCAAGAAAAATGCGTATTAATATAAACAAAAGGGGAAAATTATTGGGCATGTACGCAAAAAGGATCAATAAGGCCACGAGTAGGAATGGTAACCGCAGACATGCATGTTTCTGGCTCATTAGCCGTCATCAGTGCGGCATAACCAAGTAGGGTATTGCACTTGGCTAGCAAAAGTGTTGGGTACTTGGGAGCAAAGGATGTTGGGGAAACATGTGTAAAGAAACATAAAAACACAAAAACAACGAAAGCTCACACAGGAGTCCTATCGCCATTTTGTGCTTTCGGCCAGCTGTGCCAATGGGTTTTCGGCTAGCAACCAGCGTCGCAACGTTGGCGAAACGGACTCATTGTGTTTGAGTCGTTCTAAGCCCAGGATATGAAATAAACCAAGTGCCAAGAAAAATGCGTATTAATATAAACAAAAAGGGAAAATTATTGGGCATGTACGCAAAAAGGATCAATAAGGCCACGAGTAGGAATGGTAACCGCAGACATGCATGTTTCTGGCTCATTAGCCGTCATCAGTGCGGCATAACCAAGTAGGGTATTGCACTTGGCTAGCAAAAGTGTTGGGTACTTGGGAGCAAAGGATGTTGGGGAAACATGTGTAAAGAAACATAAAAACACAAAAACAACGAAAGCTCACACAGGAGTCCTATCGCCATTTTGTGCTTTCGGCCAGCTGTGCCAATGGGTTTTCGGCTAGCAACCAGCGTCGCAACGTTGGCGAAACGGACTCATTGTGTTTGAGTCGTTCTAAGCCCAGGATATGAAATAAAACAAAGTGCCAAGAAAAATGCGTATTAATATAAACAAAAGGGGAAAATTATTGGGCATGTACGCAAAAAGGATCAATAAGGCCACGAGTAGGAATGGTAACCGCAGACATGCATGTTTCTGGCTCATTAGCCGTCATCAGTGCGGCATAACCAAGTAGGGTATTGCACTTGGCTAGCAAAAGTGTTGGGTACTTGGGAGCAAAGGATGTTGGGGAAACATGTGTAAAGAAACATAAAAACACAAAAACAACGAAAGCTCACACAGGAGTCCTATCGCCATTTTGTGCTTTCGGCCAGCTGTGCCAATGGGTTTTCGGCTAGCAACCAGCGTCGCAACGTTGGCGAAACGGACTCATTGTGTTTGAGTCGTTCTAAGCCCAGGATATGAAATAAACAAAGTGCCAAGAAAAATGCGTATTAATATAAACAAAAGGGAAAAATTATTGGGCATGTACGCAAAAAGGATCAATAAGGCCACGAGTAGGAATGGTAACCGCAGACATGCATGTTTCTGGCTCATTAGCCGTCATCAGTGCGGCATAACCAAGTAGGGTATTGCACTTGGCTAGCAAAAGTGTTGGGTACTTGGGAGCAAAGGATGTTGGGGAAACATGTGTAAAGAAACATAAAAACACAAAAACAACGAAAGCTCACACAGGAGTCCTATCGCCATTTTGTGCTTTCGGCCAGCTGTGCCAATGGGTTTTCGGCTAGCAACCAGCGTCGCAACGTTGGCGAAACGGACTCATTGTGTTTGAGTCGTTCTAAGCCCAGGATATGAAATAAACAAAGTGCCAAGAAAAATGCGTATTAATATAAACAAAAGTGCAATACAAACAAACAAACAATATAAACAAAAGTGCAATACCCTACTTGGTTATGCCGCACTGATGACGGCTAATGAGCCAGAAACATGCATGTCTGCGGTTACCATTTCTACTCGTGGCCTTATTGATCCTTTTTGCGTACATGCCCAATAATTTTCCCCTTTTGTTTATATTAATACGCATTTTTCTTGGCACTTTGTTTATTTCATATCCTGGGCTTAGAACGACTCAAACACAATGAGTCCGTTTCGCCAACGTTGCGACGCTGGTTGCTAGCCGAAAACCCATTGGCACAGCTGGCCGAAAGCACAAAATGGCGATAGGACTCCTGTGTGAGCTTTCGTTGTTTTTGTGTTTTTATGTTTCTTTACACATGTTTCCCCAACATCCTTTGCTCCCAAGTACCCAACACTTTTGCTAGCCAAGTGCAATACCCTACTTGGTTATGCCGCACTGATGACGGCTAATGAGCCAGAAACATGCATGTCTGCGGTTACCATTCCTACTCGTGGCCTTATTGATCCTTTTTGCGTACATGCCCAATAATTTTCCCCTTTTGTTTATATTAATACGCATTTTTCTTGGCACTTTGTTTATTTCATATCCTGGGCTTAGAACGACTCAAACACAATGAGTCCGTTTCGCCAACGTTGCGACGCTGGTTGCTAGCCGAAAACCCATTGGCACAGCTGGCCGAAAGCACAAAATGGCGATAGGACTCCTGTGTGAGCTTTCGTTGTTTTTGTGTTTTTATGTTTCTTTACACATGTTTCCCCAACATCCTTTGCTCCCAAGTACCCAACACTTTTGCTAGCCAAGTGCAATACCCTACTTGGTTATGCCGCACTGATGACGGCTAATGAGCCAGAAACATGCATGTCTGCGGTTACCATTCCTACTCGTGGCCTTATTGATCCTTTTTGCGTACATGCCCAATAATTTTCCCCTTTTGTTTATATTAATACGCATTTTTCTTGGCACTTTGTTTATTTCATATCCTGGGCTTAGAACGACTCAAACACAATGAGTCCGTTTCGCCAACGTTGCGACGCTGGTTGCTAGCCGAAAACCCATTGGCACAGCTGGCCGAAAGCACAAAATGGCGATAGGACTCCTGTGTGAGCTTTCGTTGTTTTTGTGTTTTTATGTTTCTTTACACATGTTTCCCCAACATCCTTTGCTCCCAAGTACCCAACACTTTTGCTAGCCAAGTGCAATACCCTACTTGGTTATGCCGCAATGATGACGGCTAATGAGCCAGAAACATGCATGTCTGCGGTTACCATTCCTACTCGTGGCCTTATTGATCCTTTTTGCGTACATGCCCAATAATTTTCCCCTTTTGTTTATATTAATACGCATTTTTCTTGGCACTTTGTTTATTTCATATCCTGGGCTTAGAACGACTCAAACACAATGAGTCCGTTTCGCCAACGTTGCGACGCTGGTTGCTAGCCGAAAACCCATTGGCACAGCTGGCCGAAAGCACAAAATGGCGATAGGACTCCTGTGTGAGCTTTCGTTGTTTTTGTGTTTTTATGTTTCTTTACACATGTTTCCCCAACATCCTTTGCTCCCAAGTACCCAACACTTTTGCTAGCCAAGTGCAATACCCTACTTGGTTATGCCGCACTGATGACGGCTAATGAGCCAGAAACATGCATGTCTGCGGTTACCATTCCTACTCGTGGCCTTATTGATCCTTTTTGCGTACATGCCCAATAATTTTCCCCTTTTGTTTATATTAATACGCATTTTTCTTGGCACTTTGTTTATTTCATATCCTGGGCTTAGAACGACTCAAACACAATGAGTCCGTTTCGCCAACGTTGCGACGCTGGTTGCTAGCCGAAAACCCATTGGCACAGCTGGCCGAAAGCACAAAATGGCGATAGGACTCCTGTGTGAGCTTTCGTTGTTTTTGTGTTTTTATGTTTCTTTACACATGTTTCCCCAACATCCTTTGCTCCCAAGTACCCAACACTTTTGCTAGCCAAGTGCAATACCCTACTTGGTTATGCCGCACTGATGACGGCTAATGAGCCAGAAACATGCATGTCTGCGGTTACCATTCCTACTCGTGGCCTTATTGATCCTTTTTGCGTACATGCCCAATAATTTTCCCCTTTTGTTTATATTAATACGCATTTTTCTTGGCACTTTGTTTATTTCATATCCTGGGCTTAGAACGACTCAAACACAATGAGTCCGTTTCGCCAACGTTGCGACGCTGGTTGCTAGCCGAAAACCCATTGGCACAGCTGGCCGAAAGCACAAAATGGCGATAGGACTCCTGTGTGAGCTTTCGTTGTTTTTGTGTTTTTATGTTTCTTTACACATGTTTCCCCAACATCCTTTGCTCCCAAGTACCCAACACTTTTGCTAGCCAAGTGCAATACCCTACTTGGTTATGCCGCACTGATGACGGCTAATGAGCCAGAAACATGCATGTCTGCGGTTACCATTCCTACTCGTGGCCTTATTGATCCTTTTTGCGTACATGCCCAATAATTTTCCCCTTTTGTTTATATTAATACGCATTTTTCTTGGCACTTTGTTTATTTCATATCCTGGGCTTAGAACGACTCAAACACAATGAGTCCGTTTCGCCAACGTTGCGACGCTGGTTGCTAGCCGAAAACCCATTGGCACAGCTGGCCGAAAGCACAAAATGGCGATAGGACTCCTGTGTGAGCTTTCGTTGTTTTTGTGTTTTTATGTTTCTTTACACATGTTTCCCCAACATCCTTTGCTCCCAAGTACCCAACACTTTTGCTAGCCAAGTGCAATACCCTACTTGGTTATGCCGCACTGATGACGGCTAATGAGCCAGAAACATGCATGTCTGCGGTTACCATTCCTACTCGTGGCCTTATTGATCCTTTTTGCGTACATGCCCAATAATTTTCCCCTTTTGTTTATATTAATACGCATTTTTCTTGGCACTTTGTTTATTTCATATCCTGGGCTTAGAACGACTCAAACACAATGAGTCCGTTTCGCCAACGTTGCGACGCTGGTTGCTAGCCGAAAACCCATTGGCACAGCTGGCCGAAAGCACAAAATGGCGGTAGGACTCCTGTGTGAGCTTTCGTTGTTTTTGTGTTTTTATGTTTCTTTACACATGTTTCCCCAACATCCTTTGCTCCCAAGTACCCAACACTTTTGCTAGCCAAGTGCAATACCCTACTTGGTTATGCCGCACTGATGACGGCTAATGAGCCAGAAACATGCATGTCTGCGGTTACCATTCCTACTCGTGGCCTTATTGATCCTTTTTGCGTACATGCCCAATAATTTTCCCCTTTTGTTTATATTAATACGCATTTTTCTTGGCACTTTGTTTATTTCATATCCTGGGCTTAGAACGACTCAAACACAATGAGTCCGTTTCGCCAACGTTGCGACGCTGGTTGCTAGCCGAAAACCCATTGGCACAGCTGGCCGAAAGCACAAAATGGCGATAGGACTCCTGTGTGAGCTTTCGTTGTTTTTGTGTTTTTATGTTTCTTTACACATGTTTCCCCAACATCCTTTGCTCCCAAGTACCCAACACTTTTGCTAGCCAAGTGCAATACCCTACTTGGTTATGCCGCACTGATGACGGCTAATGAGCCAGAAACATGCATGTCTGCGGTTACCATTCCTACTCGTGGCCTTATTGATCCTTTTTGCGTACATGCCCAATAATTTTCCCCTTTTGTTTATATTAATACGCATTTTTCTTGGCACTTTGTTTATTATATATATATATATATATATATATATATATATATATATATATATATATATATATATAAGCATACGATGAGTGTTTGGATTGGCGCAGTAAGAAAAATGTACAAACTTATTCAGAAAACATTTTTTTGGCATATTTCGCAGAAAAATCTAAAATATTCAAAGCATCCACCCTATGGTCACATTATTCCATGTTAAAATCTACCTTTCAAATATACCAAAATATCAATATTAATAAATATTCGAAATTAATAGCTTTTATAAAACGGTCATCAGAAAATTATTAAGCAATCAAATCAAAAATCTTTACTCAGGAAAAGATTATGAAGTTTATAAAAGAAGCTCCCGATAATACGTTCTTAATGATTAAAGTTAATATTATTATTAAAATACTTAATTTAAGATAATATGTAATCTTCTATCTATACTTATAATAAATCTGTATAGAGGTCAATTCTGTACATGAAATATATTTTCAAAATAATCACAATTTATCAAAGAACTTTTTATAGTAGAAAGTTTTTTTTGGTGATTTATAAGTCATATTACTATTATTAAATTATTACTCCCTTGGCAAATAGCGCTTTACAAGATAGATTACGGCATAGTCCACAGTATAGTCTAAAATTTTTAAAATTTTTTTAAATTAGTTATTTTATTAACAGTTAAAATAATAATTACTGTTGTCACATGTAAAACAAAAAAGAAATTCTCTCTCGCGTAGTCGATCCCATTATGATAACATAATAGAACTGTCACCTTGATTCATATCCGACGCTTAATCAACTAGGCTACGAACGACATATTTAAAAACTTTCAAAATGATAACATGTATACACAATTTATATCACATTTCATATCAATTCAGTATAAATTTCGAAATTAATGTATATGCCTAAACACACTTGAAACATGCATTGTCATCCAGATCTTAGCTATCCTAAAAATTTCAGAGTTCTAGGAAGTCGGGAAATAGGTTTAAATTCGATTACAAAATTCCGCGGAATGACAGAGAGACAAAGAACACGGTGAAAATATAAAAAACTTTCTAATAACTATCAGGGGGTGATTAGGGATCGATACTGACACCAAAAATGCAATCAGTAAAATTTTTGTCTGTCTGTCTGTCTGTATAACCGCTATGAAAACAAAAACTTCTCGACGGATTTTACCGAAACTTGGTACAATTATTTTTCATACTCCTGTTTTGGTTATAGTATACTTTTCATCAGGCTACAATTAATAGGAGCAGAGCAGTGAATGGAAATGTTGGGAAAACGGGAGAAGTTACTCCATTTTTTAAGTTTCCGTCGCGTGTGCAACATTAATGGTTAAAGCTATACAGAAATCATCTTATTTTTATAATTTAGAGGTTAACTGTAAATGGATTTTACAAAATTTCACCTACAGTGGGGGTTGCGGCGGCGTGAAAAATAAAAAAAAAATAAGAATTAAAATCTATGAGTCCTACAGGTTTGAAACTTTGCAAAATAGTTATTTTTATAATTTTTGAAGTCAATTGTGAACGGATTTTACGAAATTCCACACACATGGGGGGTTGCGAGGGCGTGAAAAAAAAAATTAAAATCGATAAATCCTACAGGTTTAAAACTTTGCAAAATAGTTATTTTTATAAGTTTGAGGACAATTTTGAACTGATTTTACAAAATTTCACCCTCAGGTGGGTTGCGGGGGCGTGAATAATTAAAATTAAAATTTAAAATCTAGAAGGTTTGAAACTTTGCACAATAGTTATATTTATAATTTTGAGGTCAATTGTGAACGGATTTTAGAAAATTCCACCCACAAGGGGGCATGCGGGAGCGTGGAAAATAATCTTTACATATAATAAATCTATAAAAATATAAATTCTGTACATTAAAAATATTTAAAAAATCATTAGCGGAGGGGGGGTGACTACATCGATATAGAACCCACAAATGTGGTTAGATTTTTTTTTGTCTGTCTGTCTGTATGTTTGTGCGCGCATCACATTAAAACTACTGATCCGATTCGAATGCGGTTTTTACAGATGTATTTGTCTTCTTTCAACTTAACATCTGGTATATAAAAATTTCTCCCCCCACCCCTTTAACGATGTCGGGGGTGAAATTTTTATGTAACAATCAACACGCCTCGCAAACTACGTCGCAAGTACAGCTAGTTAATCATAAAATATGTATAATTTTATTTAGGTTGTTGCAATAATGGGTATCTAGATCATTTGTAGCAGCTGATAACAGCAATGATGTAACTTTTTTTGAAATTTCTAGAAAATATTACTCATTAAGACCAGCAAGAACAAATAATAAAAGATTCTTTTTACGATATACAAATTGAATATGTACTCCCCAACCTGTAGGAATTAACCAATTTGGAAAAATTCTTTTAAGATATAAATTATATACGGGGCATTGTTTCCGACTATCATCCGCGTCTTTAGTAACGGACTCTGGTGCAAATATTTCAGAAATAAAGGCCATGGTGGCTGTAAATCGACTGTTGTTGCGGAAGGATACGTTGAAAATTCTTTAAAAAACAAAACTGAAACTTTTTTTTCTCGGGAAGACCAAGTACTAAGATCGAACCTCAACTTTCATGCAGCTATAACGTGACACATAATACATTGAAAAAAAAAGATTTCGTTCCTAACATTTCTTTAAGAAATATAAATAACTGTAACAATTTAACTATAAACATAAATATAAACAATTAAAATAATCGTTTGTTAGAAACTATGTTATTAATTTTGTTAGTATCTTTTAAATGAATTGAAAATAAATTGCTTTTTTGTAATTATTTTTTATTTGATTATCGTAGATGAAATATTGTATGAAACTGTGCGTGAAGTGCTTTTTGTGCACTTACGCGATATATAGCACTCGCTTCGCTAGTGCTCTAAACATCGCGAAAGGCATACTTCACGAACTGTTTCATAAATAACTATTAATTCGTCTCCGTTTGGGGATCCAACTTTACAAAAATGTTCCTAAATTCGTTTAGGTATATACCTACCTAAAAACATTTCAAGTTCCAGAACCAAACATATTATTTTGGAGTAGAAAGATGGACAAAGTTACTGGCTAATTTAAATTGTTAATCATTTATTTTTTTAACTTTTTTAACTTTTTTTGTCACGTAACACTTTCTTTCATGCACTTCTTGAAAAATCATTAAATAATTAACTTACCATTATCAGTGTGCAGGTCAGGTATATTTCCAAGTAAGAAATATTGTTTAGGACCTGACAGCTTGTTCAGGTAATATATCTTTCGAATTAATACATAAGAGTAATAAAAAATTATTACTAGCACAGCTTTAAATAATATATTTATTAAGTTCTCAAACATTTTATAAACTACACTGTTCGTTTCCTGATAATATTAAGTGTACTTTACTCAAACGTTCATTTTATATATCAGTTTATATTTTTCATTCAAAGGAGATAACATATCTATTAACTATTATAATAGATCAGAGAATTAAGATGTTTAAATATAGGTACATGTACATACAGGAGTTGTTTTAAAACGCTAACAAAAAATTTAACATACGAAAAAAGTTGACAAAAAAAAACTGTGTTTAATAAGAAGTAGAGGATTAAGTTAATCTTTTACGAAACATTTTTTCTTAGCTTTAAACTTCTTTATTGGATTGATCAAAATTACGAAAATTAATAAAAATTTGACTATGCTAATGGGTTTTGGTAAAAATCTGTAAACAATGATGATTAGAGTGTGACAGATTATAAATTTGACTATGCTAATGGGTTTTGGTAAAAATCTGTAAACAATGATGATTAGAGTGTGACAGATTATAATTATGTATATCAATATTGCCCCAACCACGTGTGTATTTTGAACGTCGTTATCGTGTTTAATCGGATTTTTTTTATTCTTTGCTAATGTTTTTTTAATTGAAATCTAATTTCTTCAGAAGGTATTCGGTAACTTGTCTTTGCATGTGATCTTATAAAAAATCTAATTTTTACCAAAGTTAAAGGTTTCCCTTGTTGAATTTTTATAGAATTAGAAAATCTTTGATTATTTTTCTTAATCTTGCAGAAATCTGGAATTTTTAGTAAAGTCGGCTGACTACTTTTGAAATACCTATGGTTATTAGCCACTTAAACAAATCTTGATATCAGAAAACCTGGAAAGCAAATCCTCGACCCTGAGCTAGAGTAAGCAATATTTGTTTGAGCGATTTTAATTTTTTCATATTTATAAATATATAATAGGCATGTTGACAGTAGTTGTAAATCCATGTAAAGTTACATTTAAATGATTAATGGTAATATTTAAATACCTAAAATCATATTTATTAAACGTAATTAATAATATTTTATTAATTAAAATTAATTCAAAAAACTTTATTTAATACACATTATCACGTGACTGTGAACGCCAATGACAGCGCATGACGTCATGAACCGATAAACAACTTAGCGTCGCTTGGTGTCACTGTGTGAACGAGTTATTTCTTTGATTTCTCTTGCTAATTACTCGCTATTAGTATTTGTAACTCACTTGTTATCATAAACCGAATTGTGTTTACATTATGGAGACTGGATTCATCAAAGGAAACAGTTCTAACTTGCCGAGAATCGATTGTTTGATGGTGGCGAATTTCTTTGCTACAAACAAAGATTTTTGTGCAGCGGAACTTAACATAAATTTTTTATGGCCTGTTTTTCTTCGTAATTACAATGTTCAACTCGTACCTATATTTTTTAGATTAGATTTTAAAATATTATCGGTGTATTCGTTTAATTCAGAATCGGTTTCCATTTTTTCAATAAAATTTATATCTGCGATATCTAATTTTTCAATTTTAAAAGGTTTATTAATATTAATTTTTATTGGTTCTTCTCTTGAATTAGTAATGGTGGTTGTTGCAAAAAATTTATTTACGTTTACAACTGCAAAGGTGATTCTATTTGATTGCCAAAATTAATATAATTTACAAGTCCTGTTCCGCTTTCTATGTCAACGGGTAATTTTACGATTTGGGATGTCCTAGCGGGAATATTAAAATAATAATTTTTTACGTTAAGTTTCTTTTTTAGTTGTGTTAATTCTTCTAATTCGTATATTATTGGTATTTCTGTATAAGGAGTTTTTTCTCTAAATTTACAGTTGCTTTTAATTGTTTTAATAAATCAATACCAATTAATCCGTCATATTTTTGACCAAAATTAAATAAATAAAACTTATGTCGTTCGTTAACTTTAAAATTTTTAAAAACAGGTAAAATATTTATAACTTCATTGTGGTAAGAAATACTGTGGGCTGTTTGAATATTAAAATCTTCATTTTTTACATACACACACACTTTGTATTTATTATTAACTAGTATTAAAGCCTAAAAATAATTATTTCTCAAGAAAACTTTCAAGTTCCTTAGAGTTTGACAGATCGCGAGCATTGTTTATCGGTTCGTGACGTAATCAAAGTCACATGGCAGTTTTGGGCGTTTTAGCGGGAAATTTTAAATCTATTCTAATTTATCAATTTTTTCTTTAAAATAAAACCATTTTTATTATTAAAATATTTTTTTCGTGGTTATTAAGAGTTTATCTATAAAATAAAAGAAGATCCGGAAATTAGTCAACATCCCTATTATAAATTTGGTGGAAACATGTAAGGTTGCACCTCAATCCGTCCAAAGCGGTCACGTATATATTGTAACGGGATAACCGTAAAGGAAGGGACCTTAATTTGAAAGATTGTTGTTGACAGTTGATTTTTAGAAGTTTGTAAAAAAAAATCAACTGACCATTTTAAATAATGTTTCTAGAAAATTCTAGAAACTTCTAAACACACTGACTAGATTAAATAATGTTGTATATAAGGGGATGCATGGGCAGTTAACGTCAGTTCGAGTCAAGTGTTCAGAAAAGTTCATTGTATTGTCAAGTAGTTAGACGTTATCCAGCAGAGTTCAGTGTATCTTAACAATTTTGTAAATAAATTGTGTAAAAAGCCCCCATAAGTGTTTCAAATTGGTGTCAGGTATAGGGTGAAGATACAAGAATGCCTGGAAAAAAGATAAATGAACTATTGGTGGCTGAGCTCAGAAGAGAGCTCGAAGAATTGGAGTTGGAAACTACTGGGAGCAAATCTGTATTGTTAAATAGGCTCCGTGAATACTACCTAGATAATAATATGGACCCTGACGTTGTGGAGTTCGATGATCCGGTTCAAAAAGCAATTTCCCGACTGCAGGAGGATTTATCCAGTCAGATTAAGAGCCAGCGCGAAGATATGTCCCAGCTGAAAGAGGAGCTATCAGGACGAATGACGAGCCAACAAGAAAAACAATCTCAACAACTTTCCCAGTTGTCCAGTCAGATAAGCAGCCAGCAGCGCGAAGATATGTCCCAGCTGTCGCAACGAATGACGAACCAACAAGAGGTGCTATCCAGTCAGATGAAGAGCCAACAAGAGGAGCTATCACAACGGATGTCTACCCTATCAGATGAGTTATCCAGTTCGTTCTCACAGCAAATATCACATCTTCGGGACGAGCAAAATCAGCAAGTCGCCGACTTGCGAGAAGAGCAAAACCAGCAAGTGGCCAACTTGAATCAGCAAGTGGACAACATGAATCAGCAAGTGACCAACATGCAAGACGAGCAAAACCAGATCAACCAGCAAATGCAGTCCGAGATAAGGAAGCTTCAACAAGAACAGGAAGCTAGCCGCCGAAACCAAACCATCCACCACGGCGACGGAGATGCAAGAAGGATGGAAACCTGCCACGCAGACGTCGAACGACAAAGAAGCGAGGAGACGACCCATGTACGAACGACGATGAAACCCCCGACCTTCGACGGGAAGACTTCCTGGCCAAATTACCTGAAACAATTCGACGCAGCGGCCAGAGCTAATGGATGGTCATCCCAGGAGAAAGCATTGTCCCTAACCGTAGCTCTGCGAGGCGAAGCTTTAGACGTCTTGCAATCATTGACGCCGGATGAAGCTGACAACTTCGAGTTATTGGTGAATCGTCTAGAGATGCGTTATGGTCAAACTCATCTACAACCGGTGTACCGAATGCAGTTAAAGAGCCGAAAACAGAAAAATGGAGAAACTATCCAGGAATTTGAAGCGGATGTAGCAAGAATGGTACGACTTGCGTATTCAAATGCAGCGGAGGATTTCCTGGAGTGCCTAGCAGTCCAAACCTTTACCGATCGTCTTCGAGACGTCGAGTTGCAGCGCGCTGTACGGTTGGCGCGGCC
This sequence comes from Altica lythri, assembly GCA_964028335.1. Taxonomy (NCBI): domain Eukaryota; kingdom Metazoa; phylum Arthropoda; class Insecta; order Coleoptera; family Chrysomelidae; genus Altica; species Altica lythri. The sequence continues at coordinate 37,093,662 of OZ034801.1, forward strand.
GAAGACTCTTGTGGACGCCTTGACAATTGCCCTGGAGTTTGAGGCGGCGACGGAGGCCTCACGTGGAGTTGCTCGACTAAGGGAAATCACCGGTAACTACGACCATGCCGTTCATTCCGTTAGCGACGTTGAAGCGGTAGTAGAGAGATTAATGAAGTTATCTCCAAAAAGAAGGCGCCAAGTGAGATGCTGGAACTGCGGAGAACTAGGCCATATAAGAAATACTTGCCCCCAAAAAGAAAAATCTTCTGCTGAAGTACCCCAGCAGCAGGAAAACTAGAACGGGTCGACTCCTGGAGGGCGAAATCGACCCCAAACATTCCCGAAGCCCCTCACACCATTAAATTGGCAACTCTGCGACATCATGTGGACAGCTTATATGTGGATGGCCTCATTGATGGGAAGAACTTTAGCATGCTGGTAGACACTGGAGCTACAAAAACTATCGTTCGACCATCCATCATTATGCGAAAGAAGATGTGGCCTACCAGTTGGAGACTGCGTACCGCTACCGGAGATTCTGCTAGAGTCTACGGTGAGATACAGGTAACGCTACAGTTTGGTTCAACCTCTCTTGTTCACTCAGTGCTGGTGGCTGACGTTGATGAAGATGTTGTTCTGGGCATGGATGTTATGCTCCACTGTGGTTTTCATTTGGATCTTCGCCAACGTATCCTTCGTACTGGTAATGAAGAAATATTCCTGCACCGAAAACAAGTTGACAATGCCTCGATTAAGCTAATCGATGATATTGAACTTCCGGCAAGCTGCGAATGTGTCGTCACAGCGCGGTTGGATGGACTGGAGCCAGATGGTGCCCCAGCCATGATAGAGCCGAAGAACCATGACCATGAATTGGGAAAAGGACTCCTTGTGGGTAAGACTCTTGTTAGATCCGCCAAAGAGGTACCCATCCGAGTTATCAACTTGAACGATCATCCAGTTCTTCTCCGAAAGGACACGGAAATGGGAAGTTTAGAACCGGTAATGGCCATAATTCACAAGATAAATGTTACGGAAACAGATGAGACCAACGAAATTGAACAATTAATGACAAAGTTAGACCCCTCTTTGTCAAAATTAGAAAAGAAACAGGTAAGAGATCTACTTTACCGGTATAAACCTGTATTTGGTTCTAAAAGTAAACTGGGAAGAACTGATGTTGTACAACATAGAATTGACACTGGTGATGCACGTCCGATTCGACAGGTACCCCGAAGGATGCCTCAAGTTAAAAAGGAAGAAGCAAACAGAGCCCTTAAAGAAATGATTCAAAATGGCATAGTCGAACCATCCAGTAGTCCGTGGGCTTCTCCTGTGGTATTAGTGAGAAAGAAAGACGGATCAATGCGGTTTTGTGTCGACTATCGAAAGCTAAATGATGTCACTAAGAAGGACAGTTATCCTCTGCCAAGGATTGATGATGCCCTCGACGCTTTGGCGGGTTCTACTCTGTTTTCTACCTTGGACCTTAAAAGCGGATACTGGCAAGTTAAAATGAATCCTGCAGACAAAGAAAAGACTGCCTTTACCAGTGGATCAGGGTTATGGCAATTCACGGTCCTTCCATTTGGCCTCTGTAATGCTCCTGCGACGTTTGAACGACTAATGGAGAACATCCTGCGGGGTTTGTCATGGGAAACTTGTCTAGTTTATCTAGACGACATCATCATAATGGGTAAGACCTTTAAGGAACATTTATCTAACCTGGAAGAAGTCTTTAAAAGATTACAGAACGCTAATCTAACATTGAATGTTAAGAAATGCCACTTGTTCCAGAGACAGGTCAACTATTTAGGACATAACGTAAGCAAGGATGGCGTTGCTGTTGACCCCGCTAAGATACAAGCCGTTCAGGAATGGCCAATCCCTATCGACAAACATCAGCTCCGGAGTTTCTTGGGTCTTTGTTCCTATTACCGACGATATGTCAAGAATTTTGGAGACATCGCCAAACCCTTGACACGTTTGACAGAACAAGATAAGTCCTTCTGTTGGGATCAGGAATGTCAAAAGGCGTTTGAAATATTGAAGAAACAGCTTACGTCAGCACCTGTTCTTGCTTATCCACTTCCTGATGGTAAGCTTATTCTGGACACCGACGCCAGCAATGTGGGAATTGGAGCCGTCTTGTCACAGCTACAAGACGGTAAGGAAAGAGTGGTTGGTTACTTCAGCAAAACTTTATCGGAAGCTGAAAAGAACTACTGTGTAACTCGGAGGGAACTGTTAGCAGTTGTAAAATCCAAATTCAAATTCAAATTCAAATTCAAATTCAAACACTTTATTTTGCCATTGAATAAGATATTACATAGCTTTAACTTACACTAACAGTCTGACAAAAAAGGATGGTCTTACGATTATGACAACCGATTACATCCAGCCCATCTATATAGAATGGACTGATGCAAGAACACCCTACTATATTACATTTGACATATAAAAATAGGTAATATTTTATGTATTAATACACATATTAAGAAAAGGTACAAACAAAAATTAAATTTGAAAAAAAATATATATAATTATATTCTGCAAACGCTATCAGTTTTTTTAATGACAAGGGGGTAGAGTGAAGCCTGCAACGGGAGTGAAAGGGGAAAGGGAAGACGCAGAGTTTACGGTGTCGACGAGGAACCACAAGGTTTTGTTTTTCCAAATGCAAGGAATTATCTTAAAAGTCTCTGTTCTTCAAAGAGTTTTTCTTTTATTTTTTTTGAGAATGACTTTTTGTTTTTATTTTTAATATCATTTTGCAGGAGATTCCACATTCTAATTGCATTAAAAATAAACGACTTCTGAAATGAGGCCGTTCTGTGTCTAGGTAATACAAAATTTTGTGTATTGTTTCTCCTATATCTACCAGATAGGGGTATAAACTTTTTTCTTAGATATCGTGGTTTTCCACTTTTTAATATTTTATAAATAAAGTTATACATGTGGTGTTTTCGCCTATTTATCATGTTTAAAACTTTGTTGCTATTTAAATATGGAGTGATGTGGTTTCTAAAATGTATGTTAAAAGCTAGTCTCATGCATGTATTCTGGACTTTTTGAATTGACCTTTTTGTTTGTGAGGATAAGGAGTCGCTATATACTACATCACCGTAATCAAACAATGATAGGATCAAACTTTCACACAAGAATAACATTTGTTTTGGTGGTAACATTTTTTTTATTTTATAAATATTTTTTAATCTGAGATATGAAGCTGTACACTTTTGTTTAATATGCTCTTCGAAGGACAAAGAGGCATCAAATGTAATTCCCAGATTTTTTGCCCTTTGAACAATAGGAACAGGTTTATTTTCGATATTTATGTTTAAATTTTGTTCTACATATTCTCTAGAGACTTTGTTTTTATTAAAAATTATCATCTGGGACTTATCAGCATTTAGTTTTAGATTATGATTTTTTGAGAATTCATTTATCCTCCGAAGATCACTGCTAAGTTTATCCTGCACCTCCTGAATGTTTTTTTCATTTATAGGTATGTTTAATTCACTGTCATCAGCATATTGTCCAAAATCAGCGTTGTGGACTTGATCTTTCATGTCAGCCACATACAGTGAAAAAAATAAAGTCGAAAGTACCGAACCTTGCGGAACTCCGTTTTTTATAGCTTTAAAATCCGACCTTTCGACAGATGTTCCCTTTCTAACAGCAACGCACCCAAACCGACCATCCAAAAGATTGCCCAATAAATTAACAGCGCCCTCTGAGAAACCGAAGTACTGCAATTTAGCCCGTAACATATCGTGACTTATTGTATCATATGCTTTGCTAAAATCTAACATGACAAGACATGTCATGTTCTTATTTTCTTCATTTTCCCTAATATTGTCTACTAGGTTTACTAAAGTGGTACTGGTGCTATAATCTTTTCTAAATCCGGACTGGCAATCGGGAATAATCTCGTTTCTGTCCAAAAAAGCAACGATTTGTCCATATAAAAACTTTCCAAACACTTTTGACAAAGCCGGTAGTACACTTATGGGTCTCAGATCTTTGTATTGCTTGGGGTTGGAAATTTTTCCCAAAGGTTTAATTATTGCCCTTTTCCAGATACTAGGATAGGTTTGAGACAAAATGCTTGAATTAATTATATTTAAAAGAGGGTTCACACAAAAAGGCATACATAATTTAATATCTCTTATTGATAATTCATCGTAGCCAACTGCATTTGATGAAATACTATTTATTAGTTTTTTTAATGTGCTTTCGTCCATAAGAGAGAAGGATAAAGTTTCATTTAATTTTTTTTTATTATTTTGGTAATATGCAATTAAGTCTTGTGATGTTGTATTTGTCAAATTTTCTGTTTCCATGAAAAAATCGTGGATTTCTGATGCATTTTTTAGCTCCTCCGGTATATCGCTATTGTTTTTGTTATAATATGTTAAGCTGAGCTTTTTTGCTATGTCCCAGAAATCCTTGCCTGTTTTAGTTGAAAAATTTTTAAAATATGTTATTTTTTCCCTTGTAATCGCATGCTTTGTGAAATTTCTAAGTTGTCTGTAGTATTTGAGGCCGATTCTCACATAGCAGCGCCGCAGCAGCGCGGCAGCAGAGCTTCACAGCCTCGCCGCGATGCAAAAACCATGATGGCATTCCCACTTAAAGCAGTGCAGCGGCAGCAGAATCACGAGCGTAGCGGTTGCGAAACATTTGTCCCAGTAGTGTTCAGACTTTTTAAAAGAACACACGATTTTTAAAATGTCGAGCTCCTCGTCTAGTGATGATGATGTATTTGCTGTAGCCGTATTGTTATCAGAAGAGGAAAAAAGAAAAAAAAGAAGAAATTGGGTGCACGTTTTCTTTCCTTATCAAATTACTATAATGTTTATTACCTAGATCGTAGATTTCTGGCCTCTCACTACCTAATAAAATCAATCTCTCGATTTTGCTTTCCATCTTCGGTTTTTACTAACAATATCTAACTAAACAAAGGACAAAATCAAAATATCAACATTCGATTTGATGTTGTTAGATTACGTACCTGTATGTACCATTTATACGTATATATGTACTAGGTTTATTTTTCAATAAAAACTAAAAATGAACTACTCAATATTCAACAATAAAAAATAAAACCGCACCCTTGCATACAAAAAGAAATGTCTAATAAATGCTGACTATGTGAAATACCGAACGAATATTCTAATAAATTAACGACATCTACTTAATAATATTAACACTAAACAAATACAGAATCTTTCTCTATTCTACAGAAATCTATAAAAGGTGTTATTTGTTCCAAATCCATCTAGTTGTTTTCTTAGGGATTATTCATAAAAATTATTTTTTATTTATTTAGCTTTCTGTAGTTTATGGCAAATATTAACCAAATAACATCAACCTCAGCAGTGTTTGCTGCTTTCTAATACCCACTTGGCAGCGCGGCGCGGCACAGAGCAGCATACAACGCTCTCGAAGGCGTTAGATGTCGACGCGCTGTGCTGCTGCCGCACTGCTCTGCTTATGTGGGAACCGTTCCATTTAAAATAATGAATACTTTATGGAGCCGCATTTGCGGCTACGCGACGCGCTGCTGCGGCGCTGCTATGTGAGAATTGGCCTTTTTAAGGCCGATTCTCACATAGCAGCGCCGCAGCAGCGCGGCAGCAGCGCTTCACAACTTCGCCGCGATGCAAAAACCATGATGGCATTCCCACTTGTAGGCCTGTTTGTGTTTTTGTTCTGCAGTACTTCTTGTGTGCTTTATCTCTCAATTTAATTAATTCTTTTATATTTTCAGTAATCCAAGGTAAATAAGGCTTTTCTATTATCGTTTTATGTTTAATTGGAGCGTGCTTATTTAGAATATCAAGTAAATTATTATTAAATATTTCTATTTTGCGGTTTACGTCTTGTGTCCTATACATTTCACCCCATTTTATATTGTTTCCCTCCTGTGTAAATAAGTCGTAATTTATATTATTATAGCTACGATAACTAATTGTTTTCTTTAATATATCTACTTTTGGCATATCTAGGAATGTGTATACTAAATGATGATCTGTTATGCTTTGTGAAATTGGTAAGGATCCTGATCTCACATGTTTTAAATTTTTGCTTATTAATAATAAGATCCAAAAGACTTTGCTGATTTGTTAAAAAATTATACCTAGTGGGTTCATTTATGACTTGACATAAGTTAAAAATATCTAAAATATGTTTTAGTCGGCGAGCGTGTGTTGAATCCGCCATTAAATTTATGTTGAAATCTCCCAGCAAAACAATATTATTAAAACATATTGAAAACTGACCCAATACTTGTTCTAAGTTATCCAAAAACACTGTATGATTTTGAGAAGGGGGATGATATATATTTATGAGCAAGTAATTTTCGGAATTTATAGTAAAAGTGACCGCAATATACTCAAAAAAATCATTTTGTAAATCAATTTCTGTTACGTTTATTAACTTCTTAGAGTATAACGCCACTCCACCTCCCCTACCCTCTCTATCCTTTCTCATAAATCTATATCCTGGTATGTTGTAAAGACTACTATTTGTATCACAATCTAGCCAGGTCTCGGTCAGACAAAAAATATCGAATTTATAATCTGACATATAATTCACTAACTCATCAAAACCTGTGTTCATTGATCTTACATTTAGGTGTGCCAATGAGAAGTGGCTGTCGTTTACATTTGGCCCAAAATTATGTAATCCTGTATTATTTTGGTTCACCCGCCGACCCATCAACCTATCATCCATTTGCCCATACCTCCCCCCCAACATCTCCCCCCCCAGGCTCCCTCACTCCATCCTAAAACTACCTTTTTCCCAATTAAAAATCCATAATAAAAATGGATATAAAATAAAACCATTTTCCAAAATAAGCCCTATTCCTCTTAGTAGACAAAATTGAATTACAAAAACACCGCCTAATTTAATAATGTGTTTAGTAAGCCCAAAACATAATATTAAAAAAAAAGAACAATTATTTAATTATCATGACCTACAAACCCTGACCTATGTAACCACCAAATTTTTATTTTGTGGTAGTAACAAAAAAAAAAAAAAAAAAAAAAAAAACAACAACGTGATAAACAGAGAAACGAGTTTTTTTTCCTTTGTGTTTATTTTTTTAATTTTTTTTTTTTTTTTTTAATTTCACTTTCTGTTACTTTTAGATAGCAGTAGGTTTTGCTAATAATTTGTATTTTAGTAAACTAATAAGCATTTGATAATGTGCGAAAATATAAACAATATATACAATAACATTTGAACACCATTTATAGGGAAACCCTGCAGAAAAATAATGTTATTTTGACATACCGTTATTTAGTTCTAAGATTCATTTTTTCTTATGATTTTCAGTCACATGATGAGAAACTACACTGTTTCCCGATTTTCACTGAGATTCAAAATATCGGATTCGTCCTTGATCCGGTGAACAGTTTCGTTTACTTTTACATAGACGTTTCCGTTCAGCACCCACGCACTATTTTTTGAAAACTTATTCACTGCTTTTTTAAACAGATCTAGGCGCAGTTTGGTGAGATCTTCCTTAATTTTGACCTCTGAATTATTTATTTGTTTACGATTCCGTAAAATCGACTCTCGCACCTTACTGTTCGCAAACCGTACTAGTACTGCGGGGGGTTTATCGAGTTGATTTTTATTTGGTATCCGATGACACTTTAAAATATCCGTTTTTTGGATGTGTACTCCCAATTTGTTTTGGAAAAAATTAATCGTTTTTGTCTCGAGATCTTCCGAATTCTGAACTTGAAACCCAAAGATTCTTATGTTTTGATTTCGGGTGGCCTGTTCTTGGTCGTCGGCCATTTTGAAAAGTTGTTTGTTTTGACTTGAGAGGTTCTGAAGTTGATTTTCTAGAGACATTATTTTCTCCTGTTGGAGTTTCAGTTTCTCCTCGAACTGCTTCTCGATTATAGTAGCAACTTTTCCAGCTATCTCTTGCAAGAATTTTTCGTTAAAAACACTTACTATTGTTGTCTTAATTTCGCGCATGTCAGCAGATGAGATTCCCATTATGGCGTCTGATTCAGTTACACTAAAATCGCTTTATTTTACAAGAAAGCTGCACATTACTCAAAACACACTGTGCCTCGGATTTCTTATCATTTCCACTTAGACTTTCACTGACTTTTAGAATTTTTTAAGACTTTTTACTAGGTATTTTCGTATAAAATTTGGAGGCGGTCTGATAAACAACTTTGCTACTCAAGCGCCATCTTAAACAGAGGACATTTTTATAAATATCTGTATGGCAGAAAATTCCTGATCAGAACAGACCATGCTAGTTTAAAGTGGCTACTTAGCTTTAGGAACCCAGAAGGACAGATAGCAAGATGGCTCGAAAAACTGCAGGAATATGAAGTTGAAATCGAGCACAGACCTGGAACCAGACATCGTAATGCTGATGCACTTTCCAGAAGACCATGTCGACCTGATTGCCCCCATTGTACCCGTATGGAGCAGAACGAGGAAAAACTTGCCTTAGTTAAGGTTGTGCCAGAAGACGAGAGCTCTATGCTGGAGGAGCAACAAGAAAACGATCCCGTTCTGAGAAAGATTAGGGAGTGGAAGAGAATGGACCGTCGTCCGTTGTGGAGAGAGATATCCTCATCCTCTAATGCTTTAAAAGCATACTGGTCCCAATGGAACTCTTTAATTTTGGACGGAGGGCTCGTTAAAAGACTTGTAGAAAATTCCGAGGGCACAGAAACAAGGAAACAAATAGTGGTCCCAAGAAATGCTGTACCGGAAATTTTAAAACAGATGCATAATGATAGTTCTGGAGGACATCTGGGTATCACGAAAACGCTGCAAAAGATCCGAGATAGATTTTACTGGGTAAATTGCACTAATGATGTTAAAGATTGGTGTCGTAAATGCACTACATGCGCTGCCAGTAACGGTCCGCACCGAAAACCGAAGGCGGAAATGCAGCAATACCTGGTTGGAAGTCCTTTTGAAAGAATCGCAGTAGATATATTGGGTCCACTTCCGCAGAGCGATGTAGGAAACAAGTACATCTTTGTTGTAATGGACTACTTCACTAAATGGGTTGAAGCCTATGCAGTTCCCAATCAGGAAGCCACCACTTTAGCAGATATATTGGTTGAAGAATTCGTAAGTCGATTTGGGGTACCACTAGAATTACACTCAGACCAAGGGAGATATTTTGAGAGCAAGCTGTTTCAAGAAGTTTGCCAAAGATTAGGCATCCGCAAAACGAGAACCACAGCGATGCATCCTCAGTCTGATGGAATGGTGGAACGAATGAACCGGACTATAACCAACTATCTGTCAAAAGTGGTGTCAGATTGTCAGAGGGATTGGGATCGACATATTCCACTATTTCTAATGGCAATTCGATCGGCCATCAACGAATCAACTGGCCAAACGCCTGCGAAGGTCCTGTTCGGTAGAGAAATGAGGCTACCATGTGACTTGGTGTTTGGTTGTAAACCTGGTGAAGAAATGGCACGTGAACAATATGTCGCTGACCTTCAGAATCGAATGGAGAATATACACAACCTGGTGCGTGGAAAACTACAATTATCTAGTGATCGGATGAAGAGGTACTATGACACACGGACAATGGAAAAGAGTTACCAAGTTGGAGATTTAGTCTGGCTCTATAACCCCCGACGGCGGCGAGGTATTTGTCCCAAATTACAAAAGAACTGGGAAGGTCCTTACACCATCAAGAAGAAGATTAACGATGTCATTTATCGGATCGTGAAAATTCCCAGAGGGAAACCCGTCGTGGTCCATCATAATCGTTTGGCGCCTTACCAGGGAAACCACAGTGGAGATGCGCAGCAACTCCAAGAAGATGGTTTGGCTGGCTCAGGGAGTGTGCGGGATTCCGATGTAGGAAATAACATTCCAGGAGGAATGAATCTAAGGAGGGGGCAGTGTAACGGGATAACCGTAAAGGAAGGGACCTTAATTTGAAAGATTGTTGTTGACAGTTGATTTTTAGAAGTTTGTAAAAAAAATCTACTGACCATTTTAAATAATGTTTCTAGAAAATTCTAGAAACTTCTAAACACACTGACTAGATTAAATAATGTTGTATATAAGGGGATGCATTGGCAGTTAACGTCAGTTCGAGTCAAGTGTTCAGAAGAGTTCATTGTATTGTCAAGTAGTTAGACGTTATCCAGCAGAGTTCAGTGTATCTTAACAATTTTGTAAATAAATTGTGTAAAAAGCCCCCATAAGTGAAATGCTTGATTTTTTGTTAACCAGAGATTAACACACGACTGTAAAAATTTAATTGTCGGTCAACAACATGGTTTCTGTCAGAAGAAATCTACTTGTACAAATCTTATTCTGTATTCAAACTTTATTGTTAATTCTTTAGAATCGGGAAATCAAGTTGACTCCATATATGCTGATTTTGCCAAAGCATTTGACAGGGTAAATCACGAAATATTAATTGCTAAACTTCGTGGATATGGAATTGGAGATGATTTATTGAGTTGGATCATGAGTTATTTAACAGATCGTTCACAAATAGTAAAATATGGTGATTTTGTTTCTGAAGCCATTAATGATACCTCGGGCGTACCTCAAGGTTCTCACTTAGGCCCACTTCTAGTTAATCTGTTTGTGAATGATATATCATCAGTAATTAATAATAGTGAATTCCTATTGTTTGCCGATGACATAAAAATCTTTAAAACAATTAAAAATACCTCTGATATGGATGCTCTTCAGTCTGACTTAAACAATTTATCTCGTTGGTGTGACATCAATGCCTTGTATTTAAATATAAAAAAGTGCTCGGGATCCCGCACACTCCTTGAGCCAGCCAAACCATCTTTGGTAGTGCGCCAACCGATCATGATAGACCACGACGGGTTTCCCTCTGGGAATTTTCACGATCCGATAAATGACATCGTTAATCTTTTTCTTGATGGTATATGGACCTTCCCAGTTCTTCTGTAATTTGAGAGAAATGCCTTGAAGCCGTCGGGGGTTATAGAGCCAGACTAAATCTCCAACTTGGTCACTCTTTTCCATTGTTCGCGTGTCATACTACCTCTTCATCCGATCACTAGATAATTGAAGTTTCCCATGCCCCAGGTTGTGTATATTCTCCATCCGATTCTAAAGATCGGCGAAATATTCTTCACGGGCCACTTCTTTACCAGTTTACAACTAAACACTAAGTCACATGGTAGCCTCATTTCTCTACCGAACAGGACCTTCGCAGGCGTTTGGCCTGTTGATTCGTTAATGGCTGATCGAATTGCCATTAGAAATAGTGGAATATGTCGATCTCAATCCCTCTGACACCACTTTTGACCGATAGTTGGTTATAGCCGATTCATTTATTCCACCATTCCATCAGACTGAGGGTGCATCGCTGTGGTTCTCGTTTTGTGGATGCCTAATCTTTAGCAAACTTCTTGAAACACCTTACTCTCAAAATTTCTCCCTTGGTCTCAATGTAATTTTAGTGGTACTCCAAAACGTCTTACGAATTCTTTAACTAATATATCTGCTAAAGTGGTTGCTTTCTGATTGGGAACTGCATAGGCTTCAACCCATTTAGTAAAGTAGTCCATTACAACAAAGATGTACTTATTTCCTACATCGCTCTGTGGAAGTGGCCCCAATACATCTACTGCGATTCTTTCAAAAGGACTTCCGACCAGGTATTGCTGCATTTTCGCCTTCGGTTTTCGATGCGGATCTGGTTTAAAATTCCTGGTACGGAATTTCCCGGGACCACTATTTATTTCCTTGTTTCTGTGCCCTCGGAATTTTCTACAAGTATTTTAAAGAGCCAGCCGTCCAAAATTAAAAAGTTCCATTGGACCCAATATGTTTTTAAAGCAGGAGAGGATAAGGATATCTCTCTCCTCAACGGACAACGGTCCATTTTTTCCATTCTCGCATATTTTTCAGAACGGGATCGACTTCTTGTTGCTTCTCCAGTAAAGAGGTTTCGTCTTCTGGCACAACCTAAACTCAGGCTAGTTTTTTCCTCGTTCTGATCCATGCGGGTACAATGGAGACAAGTGTTTCTTATGTGGCCTAGTTCTTTGCAGTTCCAGCACCTCACTGGGCGCTTTTTAACACGCTTTTATTAACTTCACCTGTATGTATGTATGTATGTATGTATGTATGTTTGTTTGTTTGTAACTCTCCACTCCGTTATTTAATTATATCTCGAAAAGTTATCGTTTTTTTTAAAAACACAGGAATACTTTTTTGTTTAGAATTAATTTTTACATCAACTGTCAAATTATGACAGCTGTCATATTGACACTTTTCGAAATAAACACTATTTTGTGAATATCTCGAAAAGTTATCGTTTTTTTGAAAAAACACAAGAATACTTTTTCGTTTGGAATTAAATTTTACATCAACTGTCAAATTATGACAGCTGCCATATTGACAGTTTTCGAAATAAACACTATTTTGTGAATATCTCGAAAAGTTATCGTTTTTTTGAAAAAACACAAAAATACTTTTTCGTTTGGAATTAAATTTTACATTAACTGTCAAATTATGACAGCTGTCACATTGACAGTTTTCGAAATAAACACTATTTTGTGAATATCTCGAAAAGTTATCGTTTTTAACACGCTTTTTATTATTATTATTAATTAACTTCACCTGTATGTATGTATGTATGTATGTTTGTTTGTTTGTAACGCTCCACTCCGCGGCTGCTGCCTCGGGTGAGTCCCATATCGTTATTTTTAGTCACTACCTCCCCGTGCCGGGAGTGGGTAGTAAACAATACGTTTAATTATAAACGATATGAATGAAATTGTCTTAGAATTAATCTAACAATTCTTTAGATTTCACAATAGTAATTTTTTTCCAAGTTCTGAAAACAATACGTTTAATTATAAACAATATGAATGAAATTGTCTTAGAATCAATCTAACAATTTTTTAGATTTCACAATAATAATTTTTTTTTCCAAGTGATTGAAACAATATGTTTAATCATCAACAATATGAAAACAATAAATATAATTTGAGAAATCAAAAAAACACGCTTTCAAAGCATTTCCAACTAAATAAACGAATAATGATTGAGTGAGGGTCTTGTAATGGTCACAGCAAATTAACGAATCTATTGAAATAAAATAAATTGGACTAAAAAGTAAAAAATAAATATAGTTTAAAAAAACTAAAAAACACGCTTTTATAAAGCATGTTTCTGAAAAACATCGAACTAAAAAGTTAAAAATAATTTTCAAAATAAAATTAAAACAAAAATAAATGAAAAATACTAGTATTATTGTGAAAAAAGCGTGGGCGCTGCATACCATATTTTTCGAATGTCAAGCGTCTCGAAGACCACCGGTAAAGGTTTGGATTGCCAGGCACTCCAGGAAATCTTCCGATGCAGTTGGATACGCTTACCGTACCATTGTTGCCACTTCTGCCTTAAACTCCTCGATAGTTTCTCCATTTTCTACCGGTTGTAGATGAGTTTGACCATAACGCATTTCGAGACGATTCATCAATAGCTCGAAATTGTCAACCTCATCCAGTGTCTAAAACTTGCGTCTACGGACCAAGTAACCCAAAAGCTCCAGACGGCGCGCGCACAGGTGGAAGGTCTTAGGTTATGTTATGATATTGTGACATTCAAGGCAAGGACCATTTAAAATTTAAATCCTTCTTGGTGACATTATTGTGATATTATAAATGTGTTTTTAATATAAACTAAAGTCAGTTATAAATTGTGGATACGTGCACAGGAACCACAAAGAAGGTTGTTTTCAACAAAAAAAGAAAAGAAAACTAACAACTAATTTAATTAAAAAACCAACTGTATCCGAATCTCAAGATATTGCTATATCATTAATAAATAAAAATAAAACATACTTGTTTTTTCATTAAAACCATAAAGTTTTTGTTATGTACATAAGTGAGCCCCCAATAGTAAATTTTACTGATTTATCACTCTTATTTTTGAAAATAGTTCAATAATGCTTCAAGTTAAAAATTATTTACTATTTTTATTTTGAAACTATTATTGTTTATAGTTTAATTCTATATACAGATCTCCAAAATAATTTTTAAAATCGAGTTTATTCCAGAAATTTAATCACAATAATAATTCAGCATACTTTTAGACCACTTTTTTATGTCTAATTAGATGAGCATTTTAATGTAAAAATTCAAGAATATTTTTATACCTTTGGTATTAGCTTATAAATGTTGCAAGCAGCTTTTAAACAACTGAAACCTCTGTAATCATCAAAAATTTTGCTATCCTCTTACTATACACACTTAGATAAAAGTTGAGGATATTCATAAATTATAAACTTATCCTAAATTTTTAAAGTTTATTGCAAAAAAATTGTCTTTTTTGTGCTGTCTCTGATTTGATTTTCTCAAGTGTTTCTATCACAGACAATCTCTGGTTTCTATATAATAACTAAAACTTATTTTAGTTATGTCTTCTTTTTTGTGATTATGTATGGACCATTTTCAGCAGTTCATCACATGTCATGTCGGTTGCGCGCGCCGTCTGGAGCTTTTCGGTTACTTGGTCCGTAGACGCAAGTGTGTCTAAAGCCTCGACTCGCAGAGCCATGGTTAGGAACAACGCCTTGGTTTGGTTTCGGCGACAAGCTTTGTTTAAGCTTCCCTATCTCGGACTGCAATTGCTGGATCTCTTTTAGCAAGTTGGCCACTTGCTGATTTTGTTCGTCTCGAAGATTTCGGAGATTTCGGAGCGCAGATGCGGTATTTGCTGAGAGAACGAACTTGATAACTCTTCTGGTAGGGTAGACATCCGTTGTGATAGCTGGGACATTCTTTGCGCTGGCTTCTTATCTGACTGGATAAATTCTCTTGTTTTAATAATAATTAGTAATTTTTTACACCACCCTAGAGGTATTACCACAGTGTGTTAACTTTTATTTAAGTGGTTGTTTCGCCAGTAGCCCTTTTTCCCACTGTTTTCTCAGTAAAAATAAATAACAAAAAATAAATCATTCTAACGATAAACAAAATAATCGTTGAATTTAAATTCGCTTTAAAATAATAATATTCTAAAACTAAAATATAAGTAATTATATAATTGTTCTTCAGCTAATCATCATTATCCGAATCGCTCGTATCTGAATTAGTATTACCGATTGAAATAATTTAGGTTCTAATTCCGCTTCCATTTGCATACCTAAAGTCCAGAATTTTTTTTCAACCGTTTCCGGATGCTGATGCATTTTGTCCACACTTCTGCCGTTATGTTATTAATCTCATCTTAAAAAATGATTCTATTTGCCATTTTAAAATTTTTATTATTCATTTATACTTCATTTTTACCCTGAGCCCAAATTAATTCGATGGGATTAAATTCGCAATGATCAGGAGGCAAACGTAGAACATTAAATCCGCGATCTTTAGCCATTTGGACGATTAACTATTAGAAAGTTTTTTATATTTTCGCCGTGTTCTGTGTCTCTGTGTCATTCCGTGGAATTTGTAATCGAATTTAAACCTATTTCCCGACTACCTAGAGCTCTGAAATTTTCAGGATAGCTAAGAACTGGATGACAATGCATGTTTCAAGTGTGTTTAGGCATATACATAGATTTCGAAATTTATACCGAATTGATATTAAACATGATCTAAGTTGTGTATAGATAATATTATTTTGAAAGTTATTAAATAAATCGTTCGTAGCGTAGTTGGTTAGGCGGCGGATCAGTCCACTTGTGACAGTTCTGTTATGTTATCATAATGGGATCGATTACGCGACAGAGAAGTTTTTTTTTCATTTTTTTTTGTTCTTACATGTGAAAACAGTAATCATTATTTTAACTGGTAATAAAATAAACTGTTTTAGAAAGTTTTTAGATACAACTACCCTTGATTTTGTTAACAAGGAAACAATCTTCTCTATGATCAACCACAGCGTTGTATGACTTAATATTTTTGCAAAATCAGGGATGCTGTGCATTGTTGAGATGACACAAAATATGACCTATAAATCAGTAAAAAACTTTCTATTATAAAAAGTTCTTTTTGTAAATTGTGCTTATTTTATTTGTTTCTCATTTGTAAACGTCAGTTTCCAAAAACACAATATTAATCAAGAAAGTTTATTTTATCAAGTCACTAACTTTTGTAAAACTGACAGTTAGGTAACTTGCAAAATTTTTACAAGTTAGTAGTATTATTAAATTTTTTGTTTGCCGCTCATTTTTTCGTTTCAGAAACGCTATTACCTTTTGAAATCTGCAAATGACAACTAAACGTAATATTTTTCAATAAATTTTTTAAGGAAAACAAACCTGCGAACAGGGGCATTTTCTTTCATTTCCAAGCAGCTTTTCAGCATAGACCATTTTGCCCATAAAGTATTAGGGCTGAATCTAACTGATAGTTGATTCAAGTAGACCAACAAAACATCTTCAGTTAACCCAATCACACTATTTTTGTTTTGCCACTTTTTGAAGTCGTCGTATTCTCGCTCGTACCTTGAAGCTGATTTTGCAGGTAATAAACTTGAAGCTACACTGCTGGCTGCCTCAATAATTTCTTTTGGTACATTCATTTTCGCCAAAACAAATGTAAAGAAATATAAACAGACATGTTCATGGCAACGCTTCCATAGCTTACGACATTTGCGACAAATTATTGAGATTTTTTTGGAATTTATCTAACCTTTTTACAAATGAGAAACAAATAAAATATAAAACAATACACGCAAGGTAACGGGTTTTACTGGCTCAAGGAGGTAACTGACTCGCCTGCGGCTCGTCAGTTATATCCTCCATTCGCCAGTAAAAACCCTCTTACCTTGCTAGTAATGTTATATACTATTGTATACCTTTTCTTGTGTAAATTTTCAATTGATAATAATTCGCGTTTTAACAAATTATTTTCGCACTAAATATTTTTTGATTTTGCAAATTAAAAATATCTAATTTTTTCCAGTTGGAAGATGGTACTTGTTCCATTTTGCGGGTATGATAGGACGCATTATCCATAACAATGATCGAACCCCGTTCTAAAAGGGATAATGTAGACTAAAACCAATTTTCAAAAACGGCCGCATTCATATATGCGTGGTAATCACCCGTTTTCCGCGATTTAAAAATATTTAATCCCCCTTCAACAAATCCCGTATAACTTTCGATGTGAGTTATTATTAAAGGGCGGAATATATGCAAAGTGCATATATATGCATTTTTTGTATATTTTGCAAATTTTATAATGAAATACATATGTTTCACAAACATTATTTTATGAGCATATTTTTATGTTTTTGCCGTTAATTTGCAGTAATCAGAATCAGGGATTTCCAATCAGAAGTGCATTAATTAAACTTACAAAAAATTAATTCTGAACAGTTAAAATGAGTGTAAAAAACGCATTTCAAAGTATTGGAGAAAAATCAAAACATGTAAAGAAAATTTTTCAAGGCTTTCATCGCAAACATACTGTAATTTTTCTTCGTGGATTCGGGAGAAGTGATAAACAGCAGACTAACTTAACAATTTATTGGTTAACACAAATAGATAACAATTTCTTAAACTACAACTTAAAACTACTTTTCGCGAATCGAACATTCTAACAGCCAATCGAAAATTCTCGTTTACTTCCTGGGCGACAGGTCCGGATCGACTGGCTGGTAACAATACATTTCTTAGTTTAAAGGATTCTTACAAAAATATTGTAAACAAACATTTCCTGACGAATCAATGCTTAGAAAGGAAAATGCCCATTCAGTATATTAAACAGTTTTGAACAAAATTAGAGTATCATTGGGCGATAAAAAGTTTTACAATGTTGTTGATGAAACCTGAAGATTTACCTTTTCATAAAGACAAAGCAACAAACCCATATTTATTAGCTTCCAAGCACCTACACAAAACTAAACCAAGTCGCAGAAACCGTCAAAAACGAATAACCTTCAGTAAATAAATTAATTTCAAATGTAAAAAAAGTGTTTTTATAATTCACGTTCACAAAGTTTCTATTTCGACACTAAAAACAGTATCGAAATAGATTCATTGTAACACTGTTTTTGGTAACTTTTTGTTTTACACAATTGGTTGCACTGCACTGATTTTCAACGAAAGAGTTCAGGTAGTAAATCAAAAAGTATGTTGTAGTAAATTATTAACTACATTATCAGCGTTATTGCTAAATTCGGAATATTTTATACAAATTTGACAAACATTCTAATTTAAAATAATTAAAACTGACAAGTGTCAAAACTGTCAAGATTGCCAACATAAATAAATATTTCGAATAACTCTCATTTTATTTTTTTTTATACTTTTAAAAGTTCATTATAAAAAATAGTATGTAACACTCGAATTACAATGACGGTTTGTAGTACTCGTTCTTTGCGAAACTCACCGCTTCGCGGTTCGTTTCACAAACTGAACTCGTACTACGAAACCTCTGTCATTGTAACACTTGTATTACAATATACTATTCTAAAAGCACCTCTAAAAGTGCAGATATATATATATATATAAGGACAGATTACCAGGAAATAGTTTACCTCCATAACCTGTTATTACCTGGTGGGGAACGTGAAATAAGGCAGTAATATTCTACGCGGCAAATATCAAAGCCATTAAAGAACTAATTCTTGATTTAGATGACGATTCACAATGTGTTGTGCAAAGTAAAGAGTTGTTAAAAAATTCAAGTTTCGCTTAAGATCTTGTTTTTATTAAGGTTAATTTTAATTGTAAGTTAGAGAGACTTAATTAGATAGTATTGTTGAAACTTTTTCCGCTAAATTTAACAACATTTCCGATACATATAGGAGGTCATGTAAGAAAAAATTTGGATGGTACTGTAAAAAAGAATAAGGATTTAAATACTTATCTGCAGTACCTAACAAACATTTATGAAGATTACGAATCCAAGGAAGTTATATTTAAATATTCTCTATAGCTTCTTTGTGACATAATAACATCTATTTACTTCTTAGTTTGTTTTAGTGGCAAAAGATCCCCAACTAAAGATGTAAAAAGGAAGTTATATCTAGGCCCATTACTTTGGTACCTCAGTTGCAGTATTGTCGTATTATTTCAGGTTAAAAAATGGTTTACTTTTATTTCTCTTTGTTTTTTTCAGATTATTTTTGAAATAAACATTTTTTTAGGCCTTATAAGTGTGTTTTTTACCCTATTTTATTATAATCATTAATTAATAAATTAGTTCGTACCAGTGTGCATATTTAGAAAAAAAAGGCATATCAGCGCATATTGTAAAGACAAACAAGGCATATATGCGCATATTTTGGCAGCATTTGAATGCATATATGCCGCCCTTTAGTTATTATTAATCGGCGACCTTTTCCAGCAAATGATTTTCAGCCAGTAGATAAATTATCCAGAAAAGCTTTTTAATGGTTCACGACATCTTGCCCAACTTTCCGGATTTAATGTTGGTTGTTTTTCTGTATTTTCTTTATTTTCAGTTGATTCTTTACGTACACGTTTTTAACAATTTCACGTTCTTGCGGACATATATCGTATGTATACTAATACAAGTATGTATTCCTACAACTTCGAATTCCCGAATCCCTTTAAAATTTAAAATATAAGAAAACCTAAACAAACCTTAAAAATTATTAAAACTAACAGATAAACTAAAAATAAGCCACTGAACGAACAATGGAGTACATAATTAACTACTCTAGTGCCGCTTGCCATTTTTCTTAAAAGTATCTCTTTCTATTGAGCGTTAATAAGACAAAGATAAAGATAGTAAGTCTTTCTAAGTTAAACATGGCAACTAGCATTCATTCGAACCTCTCATTGGTTCCACTTGCATTAACGTCACAATGACGTCACTGTCATACAATGGGACCTCGAGGTATAGTAAATAGTAATTTTTTTATAATAACCAAAGATTACCTAAAATCTGTGATAGAAACTTTAAACTTGAACACCAGCATGACAAAAACCAATACCAACATGAATAAATAAAAAAACAGCCTACTATAGTCGATTTAGATATATAGATATTTTTAAAAGTGGAATTATGTGTACAAAATAAATTGACTTTTATTATAGCGAAAGAAGAGAAAGATAATAAAAATATAAATAAAATTAGTTCCATTAAAAATTAGAAAAAAGAAACAAAAAGAAATTAATAACATTTCTAATAATTATTTGCAAAAATAAAATACTACAAATATCATAAACAAATAAATAATAATTAGATTAATAAATTGTGGCGGGATTTTTATAGCAAATTATCGTAATAAGTGTTGCCTGTCGACAAATACATATACAAAAATTCTCTGACATTTGTCAGTTGGTTTTACACATTTTTTAAAGTGTCTAAATTTTCAACTCAAATTGTTTTTATGCCTCCAAATAAAACATCATGGTACATAAAATTATCAAAAAAGTTACATCTGTAAGTAAAGCTTAAATAGTATATTCTCATTCAGAAAAAATAAATAAAAATTAATAAAAATATTCGTGAAGTCAGCCAGAAATCGATGAGACAACTGTGACAAGTGTCTGACATTTGCCTTTTGAATAAATATTTTATGTAATTTTAACTTATATATATTCTATACATATTTTATATTTATACTTTAATCATCTTTATATCATAACTTAAAAATGATTTTAAAAAGTGTACGTCTACTATTTGGAACTTTTTATACAACGTCTTAATTCTTTGTTATTTTAGGCATTAAGAAAATGTTTTATACCAACACTTGCAGCTGTAGCAGTAGATGTTAAAACTAATGATAAGCCAAAAGAAGAGGAAAAGTTATGCAGACCTAGTGAACTACCTCTATATGTACCAGAGCCCAAAGTAGTTCTTCCACCTGAAGAAATTGATCCTAAATTTAGCCAACTTGAAGATGCTGTCAGATTCGTAAGAACACAAGTAGTGAAATTCAATACCGAATTTGATTCTTACAAACAAGTAGGAAGTCAAGAAATTAATAGGAGGAAGGAAGATTTAGAATGTAAGTTTTCTCATTTTTCACTTGGTGTCAAATATCTAGAGCTTTAGTTTTGCTGCTAATATTAGACCACATGTATATTCTAGATGCCTTATTTAAAAAAGGTATTGGTTAAAAGTTAAAATATCTATTTTTAAAGATGTTCTTATTAACTTCTTGTAGATCCTTTTGATATAGTTGTTAAATTTCTAGAATTTGGAATACTCTTAAAAACTTTTCAATTTTTGTTCCAATTAATAGTGCATTATTAGTTATTACCAAATATATTTGTAATGCCACGTTTATTGTTTAGGGTT
The DNA here is from genome assembly GCA_964028335.1 of Altica lythri. Taxonomy (NCBI): domain Eukaryota; kingdom Metazoa; phylum Arthropoda; class Insecta; order Coleoptera; family Chrysomelidae; genus Altica; species Altica lythri. The sequence continues at coordinate 37,114,895 of OZ034801.1, forward strand.
GGTGGATTATTTGCAAGAAGAAAACAACACTCTTCCAAAAGTAGGCGCCATTGGAATTGGTGCTCTATCTGGTTTGATCTTTGGACTTAGAGGAGGCATAATAAAAAAAACTCTTTATGCTGCCACTGGAGCACTGGGTATAAGTTCCATCTGTTACCCCAAAGAAGCTTCTTATTATGGACAATTAGGACTCACAGAAGGAAAGAAATACGTAACTGTTGCTTATAACTTCGTAACAGGAGGTCAGTAGGAACAGTTTTAGTGTTTTTTTTATTAAACATGCTATTTTTGGTGTGTTATTTTTTAGGAAGTAAAGACGCACCACATGAGCTCCCATCACTACCCCCAATTCCTACTAGCTTAAATGAACTGTGGGAATCGGTAAAGTCAACCACAACATCATTTATTTCACCTAAAAAACCAGAAGTGACGGAGGTAAATCGAAATAACGAAATGAACCCACAAGAAATCCCTAAGAACCTCAATTATTCCGCTCAAGATGCTGCAAAGAAACACAGTTTTGGCGATGAGCCTCTTGTTCAAACACTATCCTATTCTGATCCAAATACCCCACAAATTTCGTAGCGTAGAGATTTTTGCTTTTTATTTTTGATTGTTCTTCATTTTTGTACCTCCGGTAAAATACTTGATTATATTATTAAATTAATAGAGATACTTTTTGTAGTCAGTTACGGTTACTATTATTGGCTATATAAATTTATTTTCCATATAATGTTTTTTTAAAGATTTCTAAAATTTTGTCTTTATTTTAATGTTAGAATCTTATTTCAAAGAAAATTTCTTTATACTTTTGCTCAGGACTGCGTAATTATGCTTTGAAAGAACTAAATCTATGCAATTACTATAGTTAAAGAATAGTTACCGTACATTTATTTGAATACATTATACATACGTTTGCTATATTTTTATGACCATCTGACGCTTTTTAATATTTTTCGGGACTAAACCTGAACAATATTAAAATATTTGGAAACCCCAGAATTTAGATTTTTTATAGAATATTAATGTACGAAAATATGGAACAATTGTTCATTATGATCTATCTAATCCATTGTTTTTTTTTCAGCCAATAAAATCAGAGTGAAGTAAAATATAACAATGACGACTAGAAACCATTTTGTATATACATTTATTATAAATAAATATTAGTATATTGATATGTATCTTCTTTTTATTATATACTAGCTGACCCGTCGGACTTCGTACCGCAAATCATTTATGTCATTCTTCAATTTTTCGTTTTTTTTAATTTATTTTGATTTTATCGTTTTCATCATATTTTTTCGTTAGTTATCAGGTTTATACCATTTTGTTTTCGTTTTATTTTGTAGTTTATCGGTAAAATATATAAGATGCATAACAATACTTAGGTAATTTAGTAAGAATTTCTCGTTTAAATATAAGTGATATTAACTGCGCCACCTTCCGGTGGCTCACAATAGTTAAGTAAGGATTGCTCGTTTAAATGTATGTGATATTAACTGCGCCACCTTACGGTGGCGTGATATAAAGTAATCAAATAAGTAGTGGTTGCTCGTTTAATGGAAGCGCCATCTGCTAGTAACTTCCATTAATACGAATATCATATTCATCTTTCCCATTAAAAATACATTATCATACTGATTTTCATGACAATCGGTTGAACGGGGCGGAAGTCGATACTTTACAGCGCCGCCTGGTAGCAAGTTACATCAATGGGCATAGCATACAAAGTTTCTTCGTGGAAAAATATATGTACATACCAATTTTAATATTGATCGGTCAAATAGTTTCTGAGTCTATCGATTTCATACATACAAACATCCTTTTTTATATATATAGGTAGATAAGGATTGCTCGTTTAAATATATGTGATATTAACTGCGCCACCTTACGGTGGCGTGATATAAAGTAATCAAATGAGTAGTGGTTGCTCGTTTAATGAAAGCGCCATCTGGTGGTAACTTCCATTAATACGAATATCACATTCATATTAACCATTAAAAATACAGCATCCTACTGATTTTCATGACAATCGGTTGAACAGGACAGAAGTTGCTACTCTGCAGCGCCACCTGGTGGCGAGTGGCATCAATGAGCATAGCATATTCGTTTTCTCCGTGAAAAAATACATATACATACCAATTTTCATGACAATCGGTTGAACAGGACAGAAGTTGCTACTCTGCAGCGCCACCTGGTGGCGAGTGGCAACAATGAGCAGTATCCTATGTCCATCTCCTGGCTCTAAGCTACCTCCCTACCAATTTTCAGCCAAATCTGTTCTGCCGTTCTTGAGTTATAAGTGGTGTAACTAACACGACTTTCTTTTATATATATAGATTATTAATACATATGACACTTTCGGAATGTAAATAACTGATATACATTTTAGTATTAAGTGGTATTAAAGAAAAATTATATGCTGCTCACACCTCTCCAGAAGCTATTTATTTTATAAAAAAAAATGTAGTGAAAATCTGGTTTAACCAAGTTTTAATACATAAAATTACTAATCATAGAAAGAGTTCTGGATCATTTCGTATACCCATTTTATACACTAGCAGAATTATACTTGCTACAATAAGGGCTAATAAACCATATATTTTTAAGGGTTTACACTTCTGACATCAGAAGTTGGTTTTCAATGGCCAAAAAAAGTCTGCGAAATATCAGGAAAACCGATGAAAAATCTAACGTTAGAATTATACGATCTAAACCAAAATAAATAGGGTTCTTCTATATGGCATATGGATTCTATATACCGATTTTGTGATCTTCCGTTTAAAAGTTACAAATGAAGGAAAATATGAATTATATACAAGAGTTAGTTAGAACATCATTAAAATTTTAACGTTGGAGTTATACAATCCGAATCAATCAATTCTTCTTTATAACATAAGGATTCTATATACCAAATTTTCATGACCTTGTGATCTTCCGTTCGCGAACACAAACTGAGAAAAATATACACGAGTTTCGGAAAACCACAAAAATTTTACAGTTAGGGTTTCCGATCGGGACTAAAATCAATAGGTATGTTTCTCATGACATGTGGATTCTATATTCCCAATATTATGACCCTGTGAACTTCCGTTTAAAAATTACCTATAGCACACACAAAAGCAAGGGAAACATGCATTATATACACGAGTTTCGGAAAAGCCTTAACATTTTACCTTAGGGTTAGCCGATCGGACTGATCGGAGCCAAAATCAGTAGGGTTCTTCCCCATGACGAGGAATCTATATTCCAAATTTCATGACCCTACCACCATTGAACATTTACATTCAGTGCGAGGCTATGGAAACTGCTAACAGGCTGCTACAAGGCCAGGCCCCCATTACCTTATTTAAAAGGAAAAAGTAAGCAGAGTTATCCGATAGGGTTAAGGGGGATCAAATAATGAGCATGCCTCAGGACAGGATAGTCCCCAGGTATAACTTTGTGAGAAACTTTCGAGTAGAAATACTGGAAAAGGGCGACTCATGGAATAATGGCTCCCCAATCCAAGGGGTATACCGATGGCTCAAAGACTGAGAAAGGCACGGGGTCAGGTATATACAGCAGAGGACACAGGATAAAAGTCCAAGTGTTTCAGGCTGAAGTAAGTGCCATACAACACTGTGCAACGGAGATCGTAAGTCAGGATATAACAAGTAAAATCGTAGTCATATACTCGGACAGCGAAGCAGCTCTAAAATCGATAGTCTCGGCACAAATAAGCTCACAGCTGGTGTGGGACAGCGTTGGGGCCCTGCCGCCAGTCAAAATTCTCTGACACTGACATGGATACCAGGACACTCAGGGTTTCGAGGTAATGAGAAGGCTGATGAATTGGCCCGTGCGGGAGCTAATACCTCAATGATTGACCCGGAACCATTCGGTGGAGTTGCTGACACATTCAGAAAGGCAGCCATTGAGAAATGGAAGCTATAGAAGGCCCAAGAGTGGTGGGAAAAATCACCGGGCAAGCGACAAGCCAAAGTCTTCATAAAGGGACAAAGGCGAAACGATGTCAGAATGATTGTCAGTCTCTTGACAGGACATTGTAGTCTCAAGAAACACATGAGTCAGTTGAACTTAGCAGATGAAGACATCCGCCGATACTGCCAAGAGGAGAAGGAAACCGCATTTCATGTCCTATGCCAATGCGAAGTCCTTGCAAGAATGCGGTATCTAGTACTGGGAGAGGAGAAACCGGCTGCTCCAAGTTATGCGGAGTGGCCACTGTCAAGGCTATTAAGTCTCATTAGGAGGGCAGGGCTGGACAAGGTTCTCTAATCCTATTCTTGAAAACCAACTTCAGATGTCAGAAGTGCTATACCCTTAAAAAATATATGGTATATTAACCCTTCTAGCAAGTATAATTCTGCTAGTGTATAAAATGGGTATACGATCTAATCCAGAACTCTTTCTAGTCTCGTTTGATTACTAATTTTATGTATTAAAACAGATTTTCTCTGCCTTTTTTGCAAAATAAATAGCTTCCGGAAAGATGTGTACTAGCTGTACTTATTTCCAAATGTTTCTTTGGTTCTATTTTTTCAATTTTCTTATGACACGACTTTTTGGTTTTAAAACAATTTTATTAAATTTTATCTGTAATTGTTTTTATTTTGATCATTTTTGTTCATTGTGTAGTCAATGACTAATTTGGGGTTACTATTTAACGCTTTGTATTCTGTATTATGTTTTTTTACTTGCTTTAATTGTTTTCTAGTTTTTTTAGGTTGGGCATTTTCAATTTGTACTATACCTAATATAAATTACAAGAACATCTACCTTCTTATTTTTATAGTAGTCTACAAAAATTATAAATACTTAATAGACGAATAGGTACTCCTTAATATGATCATTTTTTGGTTTTTAAGCGCAAATACTACTCCGATGAGCCTCTTATGTTTTGGAAAATATGGTACTTCTGAATTCCAACATTATAAATGTTTTGCCCGACTGGGCTAAATATCACTGAAACTTATAAACAAATCATTCGTAACATTCTGATTAAGTGAGGTAGTGACTTGTGGGATGAACAAGTGTAAATGTTTAAAAATACAAACAAAAAATTTATTTTTTGGAACGAAGTTCCTTACGGCAGGCTTGGAGGAGATAGGGATTTTGCTGCGCGACCGAACTGAAAAAAATGTAATAGTAAAACCGTAAGAAAAAGTCCGTGGAATTATTTGCGTGGAATAAAACCGTTAAATGAGACGTGCGCAGGCGCTACAGTTGTATACACAAGCGAGTAGTGTCGATTCTACATTAGCCGAAGGAACTTCGTTCCTACCTGGTGTCCCATGACACCATTATACTTTTTTATTATAATATAATAGTGTGTAATGTGTATATTAACTATGTAGGCTTTAAATGATTTTAGCTCAAGACGTATAAGCATACAATGAAAGTATACGCTCTTTGCCAAACTTTGCTTTTTTTTTGTTTAGAGCTCAAAAATATTATTTAAAAATACATGGTGTCTGAAATGACCGGGAAGTTGTAAGGGTAGCCTGCGGGGTCAACTTCTTTTTGAATTGTTTTTTCATATTAATGCATTGTCATCATTGCTTTATAAGTATGAAGTTGAATTAATTTAAATTAATACATTTCAAAGTTGGTCAAAATCACGATCAAAGTTTCAGTTACATAGAAAGAAAAGCAGATACGACCGAAGCTATTTATTACATTTTTTCGATAGACCTTCAGTCAAACTTGAAGATATTAATTTTACTCTAACGGAAAGAATAACACATTAACTATAAAAGAGCGTCACCGAGATCGAACAAAATGTAGTCTAAGGTTGTCTCCGAGGAACGAACTTTGGAGTGTATTTGGAGAAACCCCGTTTGAGTCTTGTGCCGTTGCGGCTTTGGTAACACTTTTATTTTATTGTCTTCCGCTGAGTTAGCTTCCTTTTGCAAGTGATCCTTTAGCTAGATTGAAAAACTGCATTTTAATGAAATGTATCTTTATAGTGTAACTGGTTTTATTTCCCAAGTCCCAGTGTAGGTACATCGTTATGATAATTCAGGACTTTTTAATAAAATAATATTCAATTTCAAATTTTTTATTAAAAAATTAAACAACAGCTGCATCGTCTCAGCGCGAAATATAGCTTACTGTATTTATTTTTAAACTGAATTTTATATAAACATAGAACTTAACAATAAAAAATAAGTAATTTCGTTTTTGTTTTGTCACATAACACCTACTGCAATATTAACAACAGCATATTACGAAGAACATGATTTTACAACAAATCAACAAATTTAAGAAGAGGAATCTGAAAACTTTTATATAAAACAAAAAAAACATCCTAATAAATCAAAAATAAGTTTTTTCAGATACTTCTTCAGATACATAGAGTATTTTAATCAACTTACTCTTATATAATAATAGAAACATTAATTGGTACTTATAATTATGGCTTTAATCACATGGTGCTATACCGGACGTCAATTTAAACTATTTAAAGTAACGAACGCCCGATTTTCGGACTTCCAATATAAAAATCCCAGAGCTGGTTTAGAAAGTAGCCTTTATTTTTTCCAAGTAATTAAAAATATACACAGTTTTCACTGTGTAGAACTTAGTCCTTAAAAATAAAAATACTTGCTGGTATTAACGAAAACTAGAACGCCAAACAAATGAAATATGTAAAATATAAAATATTTGGAGGAATATTGAAAAATTAAAAGTTTATTATAGTTAACATATTACACACAAAACATATTACTGAGAGCTGTTGTATGTTAAGATTAAATCATTGGTTAGTTATTACTACGTAATTATAATAAATCACAAATATATTATCACTCGAAGAAAAGGTAAAAACCTTTAAGTTTAAATATTTTTCATTAAAATTGGTAATATCGAAAACTATCCACAACTCAAATATGAACTGTAATTTTCCAACATTTAATAATTTAATTAAAGGTCCCTAACTACTCGTTATTTTGATTTTGCAAAATAGTCAAAAAATATTTTTGAAGTGAAACCGAATATTTATTAAAAAATATACAATGTATTTATTTACATATGTGTTATTAATTTTGTGTGGAATATCAATTTAAACTCAATTTTTGTATTTTTTAAAAATTTTCAGTTTTCTCATTATTTGGAAATAGTCCAAGATCCCGGGGCCCCCAGACCTTCCTTATTTTCTAACTCTCAAAATTATGAGAAATGTGTGGGGTAATGTATGCTTAAGCACCTACGCATACCCGCTAACTTGATTAGCCGGCCCTTTTACAGGTAACAGGTAAGAAAGGTACATAAAAATAAAGCTTACTTTCTTTAATTTCTAAAAGCTGGTTTTTGGATATGTTTTACAAAATATTGTACGAAATCATAATCCAATACTGCCAGACACCTCTTGTGGGCAGTAACTCCCGCCAGACGCTTTAAATTTGCATAAAAAATTATTTAATACCTTTTGTATGCAGCCAGACGAACCCCATGGCGAATCACCACCCATACGCATTAAAGTTATCCTGTTAAGTGTAAGCGCGATAGCATTATCTATGCGCTTGAGTGCGAGTGAGATGTACTCTGTAGATTGCTTTCTCAATATCAAACTCATAGACTATTTTGTTTATACGCATGCGCGTAGCATCTGCTTTCGCGTTTGTGATCGCGTAGGCATTATATTGTTATATTGAAGTTTTATGTTATTTTTATGATAAATGTTTACTAAAAGAAACATTGAAAAAGTGTAAACAGATTTTAAAATGTAGGAAGGAACATAACCTCAAGTACAAAGATGTTATTTTGCCAGATGAATTATTTGAAAGTGGTTATCACAGACATTGTTACAAATCATTCACTAGTCCATGAGTTTGAGAGTGAGAAAGCAATCAACAGAGTACATCTCACTCGCACTCAATCGCGCTTACACTTACAGGATAACTTTAATGCGTCTGGGGGGTGATTGGCCCTTGGGGTTGGTCTGGCTGCATACAAAAGGTATTAAAATACTTCCATGAATATCATATATAAAAATTAGAAGTTAGAAAATAAGAAATATGCAATAATTTTTTATGCAAATTTAAAGCGTCTGGCGGGAGTTACCGCCCACAAGAGGTGTCTGGCAGTATTGGATTATGATTTCGTACAATATTTTGTAAAACATATCCAAAAACCAGCTGTTAGGAATTAAAGAAAGTAAGCTTTATTTTTATGTACCTTTCTTACCTGTTACCTAATCAAGTTAGCGGGTATGCGTAGGTGCTTAAGCATACATTACCCCACACATTTCTCATAATTTTGAGAGTTAGATAATAAGGAAGGTCTGAGGGCCCCGGGATCTCAGTCTAAGAAGTATATGACTGGAATATATATATTTATAATAACATCTGTGGAGAGTAGGTACCAAAATAATGAGAAATATTACGAAAATTAATAAAAAAAACTATTCAAAGCTTCCTGTACAAGAATAAGCTAAACATTCTACTTAACTCTATATGGACTTTTTATCAATTCATCTATGGTTGTCTGTCTTTTTAATAAATTTCGAGAGCTTCTCGTATAATGACACCTATTAAACTCTTCTTGAAGATTTTTAGCAAACTGTAAATCAGCTTCTTCTTGTTCCTTTCTTAAATTTATAATATCTTGGGTATTTTCCAATAAATTGCCGTTTGTTTTATTATTCTGTATCTTACTTTTTCTATCGAAACCGTAAAAAGGTGGACTTTCAACTCCTGCACCTTTCAGATCTATGTTGTTTGTAAATAAACTTTTTCTAGCTCTAGGGAAAAAATTGGAGTTAAGTTTTGGTGACTTCTTATCTTTTTCTTTGGATTCTGATTTCATTTTCTTATCTGGTGTAATCAAATTCTGAGGTGATATTGTTCGTTTTTTGTTAGACTGAAGTTTTGGTAAAATCGGAAGGTCTTTTTGAAACCGAGCAAAAGCTGATTCGAGTATGTTTGAACAAAAGCTAACCAAGCCATTAGGTGATCTACAAAAAATAAGTGTCATTTTGCGAAAATAAAATTACCAAAAAAACTACTTACACTCTGTTAGCGTTGATATCTGTAGGTAGCTTTCTGGCAATAACTTTTAAAGGTGACTTCCATTGTGAAGGAGGATTTAATCTGTAATCTATGGGTTTAAAGTACCTCATTTCTGATTCTATACAATCGCTTCCATCACTTGTAGTATCTAAATCTACAATTTTTTGAAGCTGTTTTATTTTTTTATGTATTTTAGGAGAACTTTCTTTAATAAAAGACTCTGTTGAACTTTTCCTATCTAAACAAAGCACTCTACACGTATATTCCTTATTAAGAAAATTATTAGGATTTAAAACATCCGAAGTTTCATTATCTTTTTTGATAAATTTATCCATGGGTCCTAGTTTCTTATTTGTTTTCACACTGGAAGTGCAAGCATCATTAGATGATAACTCCGCGGCTAGCTTTTTAGCCAATTCTTCATCAACTTTTAATTTTTCCTCCATCACAGCTTTATGATATTCTTCTTCTTGTTTTAACTTTTTTATTAATTCCTCACTAGCTTTTAACTCAGTTTCCCTTTGCTTATTTAACTCAGAGTCTTCTTTTTGTTTCTGAATTTCGTATTCCTTTCTGATTTCACCGGGGTAAGAAACTATTATTTCTCTTTCTAAAAATTATATACATGAGTAATAAAATAAAACATATTTATTTATACTTACTTTCTTCAAAATTTTCGTCAACTCCACTTAATTTATTGTTGACATGCTGTGAAAATTGTTCTTTTATGGTATTCCATAGATCCCCGTTTACTAAAACATTCTCCTTTCTCACTTTTCTCAACCATGAACCTACTCTTAGCCTACAAAGCGGACACACCAAGTTTGCATTTTCCATTGTACCTTCGAAGCAAAACAAACAAAAACTATGGCTGCACGGTAGAGATACTGGTTCTATTAAAATACTTCTACATATCGGACAAAGGACATCATTTAATACTAATATATTATATTTCTGTGGCTTAGTAAATTTCTTTACTTTGGAAGCTTTTTTTGAAGCCATATTATATTGCATACTTTGACAAATAAACATGAAATGATATCTAAATCTAACCAAACCAGAAAACAAATTGACAGAAAGAAGTCTTCTTCTTTTATATTTGATATAATTTTAAGACAAGCAGTTAGAGTATAATTAAAAAGAAATATCAGGTGATTGTAATTAATTTACTAACTTAATTTATTATTAATTATTTATTAAGCATATATATTACATATATTTTTTATAACAAAAGATATTTTTTATACAAGCCAAGTTGCTATTAACCGATGTAAGTACACATTAAGGGCTTTCCTTATATTTGAGGTTATCATAATCTTGAATAATAAATAATATCAATTTGTGCATAATTTCAAAACTTGTTTGAAAATGGTAAGCTCGTTTATCTCAATTTGTTAGCCTAAATTTACTTATTTATATTTTTAGTTGCCGCTTTCGTTGTTAAGAACTGCTCAAAATCATCCCATGGTGAGTGTAGTCGTGTATTTACCGTTTTATTATTTTAGGTTTGAGAACTTCTAATGTTTTAGTTAGTTGAATTGAAAAATGGAGAAACTTATAACGGACATTTAGTAAGTTGTGATAATTGGATGAACATTAATTTACGAGAAGTTATTTGCACATCAAGGGTAAGAAGCTGCTTAAATTAGACGTATAATTAAAAAAATGACACTATTTGTTTAATTCCAGGATGGTGATAAATTCTGGAGGATGCCAGAATGTTACATACGAGGAAGCACTATAAAATACTTACGTATTCCTGACGAAGTTATTGATATGGTAAAAGAAGAAGCTGTTATTAAAAATAAGGGAAGAAACGATATGAAAGGTGGTAGAGGTCAAAACCAAAGGAATAGACCTGCAGCTAGAGGTAATTTTAAACTTTTATCTTAATAATATTTATAAACTACGTATATTCAATTTTTAGGTAACTTTGGAGGAGGTAGAGCTAATAAACCCGGTGGACAAGGTGGGAGAAATCCACCATTTCAAAAACAAAAACCTAAACAATAAATTTGACTGTTAGGATTAGATTTAAGATTTAATAAGTTACAAATAACGGTAAAAAAGTACTTCTGTCACACCACATACGAATGCATAATTCTTCCATATTATGTTATGGTAATAAAAATAAATTTTCAACATGAAAGCCTTTATTCCATTATTAGTGACGACTTTTAGAATTATAAACATCGAAAGAAATGAAAAAAAAACAAACATTCAACCAAATATACCAATAAATAAATATCAAATAATATAATATTAACGTTCTGTTTTGTCCTTGGTAAAACTATAATTGAGTCAAACTTTTAACGATAGTATTAAAAAAGAAAAATACGAAACAGCAAGTTAAAATCAGTCCATTTCATTACGTGCTGCAGTTCGTATCATTCTGTGTGGTGTGACTAACATAAATAATTATCTAAATAACTTTTTTTCTGTACCTATTGGGATTCAAGCAACGTTGATTTTAAAATTTAGAAGTGTAGATAGAAAACGTGTACTACAAAACAAACAATGTTATAAACGTAACGGAAAATGTATTAAACAAATTAAAATCACAAAAAGAGTATTTCTTATAATTGCAAATGTACCATAAAAAAGAATTTTGGAAAATTACATAAAAGAATAAAAATAAACATTAAGCATATACTAACTACAAATAGCCTTCAAAGGTAGGAACGCAATCCGAGTAACAACATCAAGATAAAATTAAACTATGTGCTATCTTTCTGTCTCCAACACCTCGTTTTGATTGGGAAGTAGAATTATGCATGCACTCTCTACACCAAATTGTTGTCAGAGAGATAGCATGCACATAGTTTAATTTTATTTCCCTTAGTCCTTGAAAAAAATAACACAAGTTAGTGTCCCTTCAGTACATAGTAAAACAAAAAAATAATACATTATAAAATATTTATACATAGCTATGAATATAGTCAAGGTGTTTCGAAAGAAATAGTACCCGATTTTTCAGAAAAAAATATAGTTTATAAAGATTATACTTAAATCCCCATCTTTTTGCATTGCAATTCAGAACTTCTTGTACCTGTTGGTTCTCTACAAATAACTAACAATGCTAAAACTAAAAGAAAATTCCATTTCTTTTTACAGTACATATTTTTTTATGTTGGCTTATCCCTTCAATTTCACTTTACATTATTGTTGACTGTTAGATTCTTCAGGATATTTGTAGTATATATAAGTTGGTCATGCAATTCAGCACCTTTTGTAACTTCAAATGTCTCGTTGTCATTAGTTTGCTTAGATTCTGCAAGATGTGGTTTATTATCAGATGTAAATTTGTTTTCGGCTGTAACATGAGCTTCTAGTTCATGTACACTTTTATTTAATTTCGAAGTGAATGTCATCTCACAGTAACTGCAAGTAAAATTATCTTTACTACCACCATTGAAAGCTGATACATTTTGACTAGATTCATCATTCTTATGTGTATCGTTTTCATGTTGGTGTGCCAATTCAAGTGTAGCAAATGTTTTTGAGCAGAAGAGGCACCTAAAAATATAATGAACGAATTCTGCGTGTGTATCTCTACCTTTAACAGAAGTAAACTCTTTCTGGCAAAGATTACATGGAAAGTAATCAATGTTCTCATGCTTAGCATGTTTGTGTCTATTTAAGTTTATTCTGCTACTAAATTGTTCTTGACAGTAGTCGCACTTAAATAAATGCGATCCAGAAATATGCTGATTTAGAGATGAAACACTTGTAAATATTTTCTGACAATATTCACATGGGAAATAATCAATCATCAGATGTTTATCGATTTTATGTTGCTGGAGATCTTCAATTTTAGAACACTGTTTGGTGCAATATTCACATGTGAGTAGATGAACTGTTTGAATATGAGCATTTCGCCCGGTAATTGAATTAAATTTCTTTTGGCAATGTTCACAAATAAAGTAATCGATATTTTTATGCTTATCATTTTCGTGTTGGTTTAGATGTTCTACCTGGGCAAATATTTTGGAACAATACTTACATTCAAATGTATGAACTGCTTGCGTGTGATTATCTTTGCCATTAGCTGTTGTAAATATTTTTTCACAATAATCGCATTTGAATGTATGAACTGCTTGCGTGTGATTATCTTTGCCATTAGCTGTTGTAAATATTTTTTCACAGTAATCGCATTTGAATTTATGAACTGCTTGAGTGTGATTATCTTTGCCTTTAGCTGTTGTAAATATTTTTTCACAATAATCGCATTTAAATGTATGAACTGCTTGAGAGTGATTATCTTTGCCATTAGCTGTTGTAAATTCTTTTTGACAATAATCACATGGGAAATAGTCTAAATTTTTGTGTTTACCATGTTTGTGTTGTTGTAAATGTTCATTCTTGATATATTTTTTTGGGCAGTATTCACAAGGAAAAGTATGAAATGCCTTAATATGGATTTTTAAAGATGCAACAGTAGTGAATATTTGTTTACAATGACCACATGGAATGTAATCAATACCTACGTGGTTATCATCTTTATGCTGTTGCAAATGTTCCATTTTGTTAAAACTTTTCGAACTATATTCACATTTAACTCCATGAACAGTATCAATGTGATTTTGCCTGCTTGTTTTAGTGTCAAATATTGTCAGGCAATATTCACAGAGAAAACAGTTAACATTCATATGTTTAGAAAATTTATGTTGCAATAAAGAGTCCAATTTAGAAAATGTATTTGTACAATATTCACATATAAATTTAGCATCTTCTACAGTAAGATTTTGTTTAGGCAAATCAGAAATAAATATGTTCTCACAATAATTTTGGGGATCTGTGTTCTTATGCTTAGCTTTTTTATGTTGTTGTATATCTTCTAATTTTAAAAACTTCTTTGAGCAGTACTCACAAGTAATTGTATGAATTGTTTGAATATGATTTTTTTGATCTTTAGCTGAGGTAAATACGTTTGGACAGTGAGTGCATGGAAAGTAGTGATTATCACTTTTATGTTTCTGCAAATCTTGTAACTTTATAAATTTCTTTGGACAATACTCACAAGCAATTGCATGAATTGCTAGAACATGCTTTTCTCGATCTGTATCTGAAGCGAATTTGTTGTGACAATAATTACATGGAAAGCGATGATTGTCATTTTCATGTTGCTGTAAGTGTTCACTTTTTGTATATTGCTTTGGACAATATTCACATTTATAGGTTTGAATCTTTCCAATTTGTTTTTTTGTAGACGTATTAGCATTAGATGAAAGTTTCAATTGATTTTTATGTTTGACTAATTTGTGTAATTCATAATCCTGAACTTGATTAAACGTTTTAGAGCACCACTTGCATTCAAAAGTTTGTAAATTACTAGTGCAAATTCCTTTAACAATATCTGGAGTTACTATATGATCCTTTTGATAATGTGAATTCAAGTAACTTTGATCAGGAAATAATTTTAAACAATACTGACATACAACAACACAATTCCGATGTACATTTATCAAATGTTGTCTTAATAATTCAAAGTCACTGAATATTTTTGTTTTACATAAAGGACATGAAAATATTTTATGAACATTTTTTAGATGCAATTCAAAATCTTCATTCGTTTTAATACTAACACAGTCCTTACATGGATCATATCCATATGAAATTTGAATATGTTTTTTTAGGTCAACTACTTGTTTAAATTTCTTGTTACAAAGGACACAACTATATTGTAATTCGGAAATTTTTAGCAAAGATGCATTTCTCTCCCTATCTTTCTGAACTTGTAACTGCTTTGATAGCGTAGTACTGTTTGGATAAAGCAGTGACACTGTATCTTCAGATATTTTATCAATCGGTTCATGTAATAATGTTATACCCGCTGCACCATGTACGCTAGCGATATGGTTTTCCAGGTCATTTTCTGTGTTTAATATATCCTCACAATAAATACAGGAAAACATTGTTTCTGTATACGTAAACAAATGGATCTGAAATAAAAAATACTATAAATTTTCCAATTTCTTAAGAATCATGTGTTGGTTAAATATGGTAAATGAATCTATTGAAGCTATGCTTCTCACGGGACGTTTTGGTAGACGAAATCAACTTAGAAAGAGCGACAAAAAAAGCATTAGATGAGATATAGCACTTCTGTGGTAAGAAAAACCAAGCACGCATCCGACAGTTAAATGCACGACCGGCTTATTATTACCTACAAATACGGACCTGTACATATAAGGCGCACATATACTTATAGATATGCAGAATTAGAGTTACTGAGTTTCAATCATTTTTTAACGAACATTCTTACGATTTTTTGAAAGTTAAAAAATTAAGAAAATTATGGATTAATAATTACATCCTGATTTTCAAAAAAAAAAAAATGGTGTGTAACTTATAAAAACAAATCAAGAGTATCGGGGATATTCTTGTCTCTATACAGATTTTAATCTTAATTTTCTTAAAGCATCCTTCGCTTCTTCATCTTTATTTTTTAGTTTATAATAAACTGATGATTCCGGCATTAAATAAAATAAAATTACAAAAATAATTGCTACAATTAAACACACAGTGAAGTACTCTCCAAATATGTTCATCAATAATTGTTGAAAATATTCGGAAACAATAAGTCCATTTCCAAATATGCCCCGCGTATTCTAGGGACAGCTACTTCTCCAATATAAAGTGGTAAAGAACTAAATATAAACCCACCTCTCCTTCTATACATAGAGCAGTAGGTATATAATACATATAAATTAAAAAAATATATATCCAACATAACGAGCACGGTATGGCACAGACCAATAAGCTTGATTTCTTCCTATACGATCAGGAAATAATTGTTTAAAAGGAAGTGATACTGTTAAACCAATTGTGTTCTAAATGGCAAAATAAGATGCTTGATTTTCAGTGATATTATAATTTTTCTTTGTCGTTTGTTATTTTTACAATAAATGGAGAAGGCCAGGCCAATGCCCATGCCACTTACACATAATATTAGGCATCCTAAAAAAATTAAAATACAGTCAATGGATGAGATTAAATAATTAGCCGCAAATCTGTAAATGTTTAGTAGGTAATTGTAGAGAAATTTCCAATTGAAATTTTTTTAATTAGGTATATTTGAATTCTTTAACATTGCCAGACTAAATAAGTATGTACCTACTACTTGTGAGTAAATATTAATTGGGTGGCAATATGTGCTTTGAGCACATAAATATCATTATTAACAATAACAATAAAAAGGATGCAATGGGTCCCCATCTCCTTGTCAAAAAGTTACTAGAAAATTTCAAGCTTTCTACTCAAAATGGAAATATATATTTTTTAGATTTTGTTTTGTTTATTTTTCAGAATGGTTATAATTCTGGACAAATCAGAGAAAGAATTGTAAAATTTCCCAGTTTTTGAATAAAAATTATTGTTACCACACTATTTTAAAATTGAGGGTATGTATCACGGTAAAATTAGACCTTTACAATGAATAATATGGTTCTATTAAACGATTTAAATTCCACAATAAACCAGATTAGCAGTCCTGGAAAGCTATAGATTACAGTCTGCGAGATTTTTGTATAGGCGTAGGTACTGATAATAAACTAAATCAACCAAAACACAAAATATGTGTAAATTGCTATTATCGATTAATATGAAATTAATTATACGTACCTTTCTAAAATTGGATGAATTTAACACAAACTCATGTACATAATTATATACTATTTGGACATTCCTATACCGATAAGACAGATAGTACCTTTAAAAATGAACGAAGTTCAAAAATTAAATATTGTAGTTTGATAACTCTGTTGATAACACAACTGAACCAAAATTATCAAAAGTACTATCATGATCATGTATCTTAAGTAGTACTGGAGTGGAGACCGGCAGTTTTTTCATAAACTAGAGAATAAATGGTTTACGAAGATAACAACTTCATTAAAAACAAACAGAAAACATGTGTTATAGTTATAAGAATAGTTTAAGCATTGACAGTTTAAAGATAAATCAAAAATTGACCCTCCAACCTTTTGTTCTTTAAAATGGGAACTCATTTAGGAAAAGTCACATTTTAACTACCGACTACTGCTAACTTCATTATGTTTTCCAAATAATAGATAATAGATAATATAGATGATCATTATTACAGATCATTATTTTTAAATAATACTCTATCTTTAGAATTTGAATTGTTATTGTTTATTGTTGTTGGTTTAAGGGAAGCTGTCACAATACCTCATCTTCGCATAAAAGAGCGTGTGGCAGCAGCGACAGGTGTTTCTGAAAGTACAGTTTACAGATTCTCAGTTGAACCAACTAAATTCGAATAAGGTATGTACATAGACAAATTATCTCTGGGTATGTATTATAAAAAGTAGTTAAAATACCTTTATCTAAATGTGGTACTAAAACTGACGACTATCACGACGATATGTCTTTTGAAAATTAGTGGTTCGAAAACAAATTAATAGCCAATCTTCCTTCACAAAGTGTTGTAGTAGATATATAATGCACCTTTCCAATAAACAATAATATGCTGAAGTCGGAACTGTACGATTTAGTAAACGTGCATAAACTGTGAATACAACATGTATTTTTTTTTTATAATAGACGAGATCGAAATAAAATATGGAAATAAAATTTTAAGATTACCTCCATATCATCCGGATCTTAATCCAATTGAGCTGGTCTGGACAATCTTAAAATCTTATGTGCATCAAAAAATATTAAACTCAATATAAATAATGTAAAAGAGTGGTAAAGTGCAACCATGCAAAAAAAATGTGAGCAGGAATTTTTGGTTCAACAAAAGCAGCAATAGAAGGTAAATCAAGGCTTTTAATTATATATTTGCCGCAGAAGGGTGGAATGAAAAAAAGTACTTTTTAAATCATTTTGTTTAACAATATTTGCCACTAGAATATAACTAAACTACAATTTACAGACAAGCACGTGTTTTTTTAAATAATTATACGCAAGAAACACAAGGTATTACACGTTGTCAGAGTCAGAGCAAGGGGAAGTAGTTAAGGCAGGAACTGCGTTGGCTTATTCGAAAGTTAATCCGTTACTCATTTTTGTGACGATATTTCTGTCGCAACACCTATTTCAAACCTAACATTAAAAGCTTCGATCAAAAAATAATTACAAATAGTAAATATTTTTATGTTCCACACAGAGTACTTTTATAATTTTATGCTACTTTATCAAGACTTGATAGGACTAAAATTTTTCCATTAAAAATATTATACAAGATTAATTAAACTGTTTTTTTTTTTCATTGGTACATTCAAATTTGAATTCATGAATAGTTCGTCCAAAGTTCTGTGCAGAGATAATAGAACTCTATGGTTCTGTGTTACATCAAAAAATAACTCCTGTATCACTAATAAATATATTCCTACTTTGTTAATGATAGTGTACATTCCTCCAAGAACTACCATAGCGCAGTACGATGAGTTTCTTGAATTCATGGAAGAGTTGAGTAATATCGGTACTAACAAAATAATTTTGGGTGATTTTATCACCATCCTAGACTTGGTTTTAAGCTCATCTGAATTATTTTGTAATGTGAATGCCTTAGTGCCAGTGGATGTTCACCACTCAGCATTGTTAATAACAATGGCTACCTCTGTAATTTCGGATTTCCAAAATTTTTATTTAAATGAAAAACGTTATAATTTTAGAAAAATGAATGAGCAAAAATTTTGTGTCATTAAATTTGATTAATTGGTTAACTGCTTTGATGTTCTATGTGCCTCATTAGAAAAAATAATAAAGGAATCTGTTCTATTACAAAAATGTATATCATATAAATATCCATTTGGTTTACAAAAGAAATCATTTACGAAATAAAATCTAAAAATCATTATTTAAAGCTTTACCGAAGGCGTCGTTATCACTTTTATCTAGAACGGTTGTAAAATCTTACAAGAACCATAAAATTAAAAACAAAACATGTTTATATTAAATATATTAAAAATGCTGAGAACCAACGCAAGGATTATCCACAATCTTTCTGGGATTTTATGAACTCGAAAAATAAAAGTCTCGAATACCTGGTAAAATGGCATATTATAACAAAAATCTCTCTTCTGCTACTGATCTTGCACATGCTTTTGCAAATCATTTTAAATGTGCATATACCATTGATAACTATACAGATCCTTCAATTTATACAAATGGAGTAGAAACCCTGTAGCAACTATCTGATATTTAATACTGTAACAGAGCAACAATTCGTGTCTGCTTTAAAAAAGTTAAAAAGCAAATGGTCCTCTGGTCCTGACGGTGTATCTGGTGTAATAATTAAGAAACGTATTCAGCTTTTTTTTGTCCCTTAGTTAAAATTTACAATTTAATATTTAAAACATCCAAAATTCCCTTAGCTTGGAAAATCTCAAAGATATGTCCTATATTTAAAAGTGGAAATTCAGTAGACATAACCAACTACAGACCACTCGCATTAATATCAGTTTTTTCTAAATTATTTAAATTTTATTGTACACAATTTACGAAAATATAAAGAATACTATTGGTAAATATCAGCATGGATTTGTTACATCTAGAAGTACAACCACAAATCTTTGCATATTTACTCAATATGTTTCATCCGCTTTAGATCGTCAAAAACAGGTCGATGTGATTTACACGAACTTAGCAAGGCTTTTGACCAAGTATCTCACAGTCGACTTGTTAGAAAACTTTACAGATTTGGCATTTCATCTGATACTCAATCTCTTATAAGGTCATATAGAAAATTGTACCTGGAATATGAGGAAACAATGAAACAAACTCTTTTGTCTATTTTGCTACTTCAGGGGTCCCTCAGGGATCAAACTTGGGACCATTGCTTTTTATTTTATTTGTGAATGATATATGCGACAATATTAATTCAGAAAAACTTATGTTTGCGGATGATTTACAAAGTAATCAACAATGGATCTGGTTGTACTCTACTGCAAGATGTGTTCAAACCAGATGAATGGTGTGAGGAATATTATTTCCAAACTGCAGCAAATGTAAAATATTATCATTTTCAAGAAAGTTATTCCCTATTATGTATAATTACAATGTATTCTTTTTTTTTGTGTCATGGTACATAAATTAAATTTAAAAAACTATTCTGTACACCTATAATTGGGCCTTGGCCTGCTGGTTATATAAATAAATAAATAATATATACCTATTACAAGAAACAAAAATTGTGTCACTTTGCGAATAAAATTAATAATCGAACAATAGTAACATTGTGAAACAATTCATTAGGGATGTTAAAGATTAATATGTTAATAATCATTGATAAATGAAAACTATAAATTAGTGTTGATATAACAAATAAAGCACTGTACCTCCGAAATTTGTAAAGTAAGACGGTTTAGAATGCGTTTTTTTGCATTCGATTCGTCAGAGCGTCAGACAAATCTATCGCTATTTTTCATAATATAAAAATGGAAAATTGCATTTCTGTATTAGAAAATTGTATTTGAAAAGTGCATTTCGAACAGACAATAGATAGAACAATTAAAACTCAGTAAGTGTGCTGGAAATTGTTGCAATTTTTGTATTTAGGTCGCTGAACACGAATATCATGATGGTGAAACTCTAATGCAGAAATGCACTTCACATTTTTACATTATGAAAAATAGCGACAAAATTTCTTGACGCTCTAATCGAATGCAAAAAAACGCATTCCGATCCATCTTACTTTAAAAATTTCGGAGGTTTTGCTGATATTAGTGCTTTATTTCCTTTGTATAGCAAAATGTGCAACTCTTGCGTAAACATAAATAGTAACACAATATACTATTTTTTAAGTATATACTTTATTTGGTTTATGAAAAATATGTACTAAATAAAACAACATTCTAAATTAAAATAAAAATATAATTAACGAACTAAATCACAAACGTAGAGAACTTAACTGGAAACAAGTATATATAACATTGCTATCAAATATTAATTTTCAATATGCACTACAAATATTTCGAATCATATTCGGTCATTAATGAAACAAAAATACAAAAATAAACCCTTTAAAAAAATACATTTTACTTATGGATCTTTTATATTTATAAACAAAATATAAACATAAACTGAGCATTATTCTGAAAAGCAAATCTAGCTTACGTCAAACAATTGCAATTGTGCTTTAGTTTTCTTGAACTGAAAATGTATATTCTATAGAAAAATATTAATTTTCTTTGGTTTGTGTGTCAATATATACGACACTTCTTTAACGGAGTTAACCAGACACTTTAAACTAAGAAATAAGCAAATATTAATAACAATCATATGAGAAATATGCAATCAAGTTATGCTCATAATTTGTAAGTATCTGTGGTGGTTCTAGTAGTTGGTATTGATTGATGAATATTTTTTAATAATAATCAACATTGTAGTGCTTATCATTTTCGTGTTGATTTAAACTTTCTACCTTAGCAAATCTTTTGAAACAATAATCACATTCAAATGTATGAACTGCTTGAGTGTGATTATATTTGCCATTAGCTGTTGTGAATATTTTTTGACAATAATCACATTCGAAGAAATCAATATTTTTGTGCTTTTCATTTTTATGTTGATTTAGATATTCTACGTCAGTAAATATTTTAGAACAATAATCACATGGAAATGTATGAACTGCTTGAGTGTGATTGTATTTGCCATTACGTGTTGTAAATATTTTTTGACAATAATCACATTCGAAGTAATCAATATTTTTGTGCTTATCATTTTTGTGTTGATTTAGATATTTTACCTCAGTAAATATTTTGGAACAATAATCACATGGAAATGTATGAACTGCTTGAGTGTGATTGTATTTGCCATTACTTGTTGTAAATATTTTTTGACAATAATCACATGTGAAGTAGTCTATATTTTCGTGTGTATCAGTTTTATGTTCTTCTAAATAGTCTATGCGAATATATACATCGGAACAATATTCACATGGAAATGTATGAACAGCTTGAATATGATCATATTTGCCATTATTTGTTGTTAATCTTTTTTGACAATAATCACATGGGAAGTAGTCAATATTTTCATGCATATCGGTTGTGTGTTCGGTTAAATAATCTATGTGAGTAAATATTTCGGAACAATATTCACATGGAAATGTATGAACGTCCTGAATGTGATTATATTTCCCATTAGCAGTTGTAAATATTTTTTCACAATAATCACACGATACGTTATCAACATTTACATGTTTATCATTTATGTGTTGAATTAAATGTTTTTCTTGAGTACATACCTTGTAGCAATAATCACATTCAAATGTATGAACTGCTTGAGTATAATTGTTTTTGCCATTAGCTGATGTGAATATTTTTTGACAATAATCACATGGGAAGGAGTGCGTATCATGTATGTGTTGATCCAAATGTTCTACCTGAGTATATACTTTGGAACAATGATCACATGAGAAATAGTGTTTATCATTTTGATGTTGCTGCAAATGTTTCAGTTTCTTAAAAGTTTTTGAACAGTACACGCATTCAATTTGATATTGACTGGCTGTTGCAGAATTATACATTTTCATTCAATTTTTACGAAAAAAACAATCACCACTCATGTATTTTAAATTTGTATAGGTATTGGGACACTATGCTATAGTGTGATTCTGTATACCATATTAGAAGTAAATATTTTGGGAAAATAAGTTTACATTCTTCCTATTTTTTGTAGTTCCTCTGTAACCATAATGGATCTGAAAGAGGAAATAAATATAAAATATTCATTTGTAAAAAAAATTCAAAAAGTATTATAGAATTTTAATTGTCCCGACTTTGTTCCTCCTTTAATCACAATAAGAGCAACTTTTAAACATAAAAAAAATATTTGAGTTAGAAACCATGAACATGTTAACAAACATCGAAGTAAAGATGATTAAACAAAACTAAGCCTTTCGTACGATTTTTACAAGTGTTAAACTTTTCATTGTTTCCCTATTATAAAAAACCAAAAAAATGTTCTAAAAATTGGTGCAATAAAATAAAAAAAACAGTATTAAAAATCCAGATGGAAAGCCTTCTCCAAACTAAACGTATCTACCTACAATTAACCCTTTTGAGCTCATACTCAGAAGACACCATAGGAAAACCAACTGGAAAAATTACAACACTAACTTGAACAGAAACTTTGCAGGCCTTCGGCTCAAAGGTAATGCCAGAAACCACCTGGTATTATAGTATGATCTAATAGAATCAAATGAAGCAAGTTGTCCTTTTCAAAGGACTAGAAAGTTAAACGACGCAATATGGTGGAACAATTATCTGTCAAACCTAAGATCTGAGACACGGAAGCTCTTTAAAACAGCCAAGCGTAACGAAGATTGACAGAGGTACACCGAGAGACTTACAACCTGCAATAAAGAAATAAGAAAAGCTAAGAAAAATAGTCTCAGGAAATTCTGCAAAGATATAAACTCGGTACATTTTCTGCTGCAAATCTACACAAAAGTTGTTCTGACAAAAGTAAAAGTAGACACAGTAATAGTTTTGCGAAAGCCAGATGGACGCTTTACAGAAAGCGAAAAAGAACGAGACATGCCGAAATACATATGAAGTGAAGAATGGATGAGATGGGAATGGACATCTTTCAGCCATTCAAAACCCCTGGAACTGACGAAATATTTCCTGCCCTGCTTCAAAAAGGACAAGAGGCAATTATTCCTCACATGATCCAAATCAGTTTTGAACTAGGATACTTACCAGAAGCATGATGAAGGGCCAGAATCACCTTCATTTCAAACGCAAGGAAACGGTACATCACACCCCCAAATTCCTTCAATCAGCCACACATCGTTTGTTTTTTAAAACGATGAAAAAAGCTTTAGACAATTATATTATAACAGAAGTCATGGAACAATTGACTGACGAAATCCAAGAAGCTTTAAACAATAAAGAAACCTTGGTATGTGCCTTTCTACACATAGATCGGGACTTTGACAATACTACACATGAGGATGTCAAAAGAACACTTAATGATAGAGGAGTAGATAGGAGGAGTTGTAGCAATTGCTGTTTTGGCTTATCTCCAAACTGTGAGGACAGTCAGTGTGGACAGCATACTCTGGCAATTGACCGAACTACAGTGGGTTGCCAAATTAATAGGGACACTAGAAATTTTTTACATAGTCTCAATTTTAATGAACTATACTCGCAAATTACTGTCTTTATACAGAAAATAATTTATGTTTTTCATTCTGGCAACCTTGGTGACGCTTTTCGTGATTGACAGTGGCGGGAAAAGTAACAAACATGTCAGTATTTTAACTGTCATTCAGTTTGTCAAAAGTTTGGTTAAGAACGTTAGTTAGAGTGTGCTCAAAGAAATATTGAAATAAATTGTTTTCATGAAGTGTACTAGTTTATCTTGATAAAAACCTAAGTCTTATGCATTTTTTTCTATTGATTTATGATAAATTTTATATGTATTACTTTTTTAATTAAAGTAATTTTTTTTTATAACCTCAAATTGATGTTTTTGCAGCATGGGTCGGACTACAGACACGTCTCCAAGAAAATGTGCAGAAGTAAAGACGTTGCTACTCCATACTAGCCATTCACAAAGAGAAATTGCAGCAATAACAGGCATTTCAAAGTCTGTTATCAACAGAATAAAAATAAAATTCGACCAAAATCTTTCCCTGAATGCGGATCGTTCGGGAAAATGTGGCAGAAAACGGGTCACTACTCCTCGCACTGACCGAAGGATCAGGGACATCTGTCTCCAAAACAGAAAACAGAGTGTGGCGCGTTTAACCTCCATGATCAATGAACAGGGAGTTCAAGTTTCGAAGAGAACTGTTCAGAGGAGATTGGCTGAGGAGAATATCATCGGTCGTCGTCCTTCTAAAAAACCTCGCCTCACAGATGCAATGAGGAAAAAGCGGCTGAATTGGGCTAAATCACACAAAAATTGGACTGTTGAGGACTGGAAGAAGGTAATCTATTTGATCTAAAGTCACAAAGCTCTTAAATTTATTTATTTTTTAAATTTACTATTTTTTTCAGGTGTGTTTCTCAGACGAATCGACGTTCCAAATTTTGGTCGATAAATCGTCATTTGTTCGACGGCGTCCAGGAGAAAATTTCAAGCCGGAATGTCTCGTGGAGAGAGTGAAACATCCTGTGAGTGTTATGGTGTGGTCGGTGATCTCTTCCGAAGGAATGGGGCGTGGAAGGGACGATGAGGCAGGAGCAATACAAGCAAGTACTGGAAAATCGGCTCCTGCCTCAAGTCGAGGAATGGTTCCCTGGTGGTCAGGAGTACGTGTTCATGCACGACTCTGCACCATGTCACAAAGCCAGGAGTGTCACTGCATTTCTGGCTGAAAAAAATGTGGAGGTTTTGCCATGGCCGGGTAATTCCCCGGATATGAACCCCATAGAGAACCTGTGGGAATTCACCAAGAGAGAGATCGCCAAAGAAGTCATCACGACAAAAAGACAGCTCATCGAAACCCTCATCCGAGTGTGGCATCACTCTCCACAACTAAAGGAAAACGCAAAAAAATGCATTGAAAGTATGTCACGACGAGTGCAAGCAGTGATTGCAGCAAAAGGCGGAATCACAAAATATTGATTTTTTCCATCTTGTGCGGTCCTGTGTCCTTAAAAGCTAAAATAAATCTTATTTTCATTATTTTTATTGTGTTTTTATGTTACTAATTACATGTTTATGTCAGTAAGACATAATTTACAAATACTGAATCAAATAAATCCGAAAATTCTATACCTCAAAACTAAAATTCGATGTTTTTCATAGTGTCCCTATTAATTTGGCAACCCACTGTAGGTATACCTTGCTGTGGTTATCCGCGTAGGAGTAAAGTATGAAAATGTCCTCTGCGACATAGTACATACAGGAGTGAACAAAACAATGGTGCAATTTGGTAAGACCGAATAGCATTTACAAGGAAAAAGTATCCTAACTTAAAAACAGTCAAAGTAGGTGAGAACATCGTTAAGTGGAAAACAGAGGTTAAATATACAGGGTGTCCCATAACTAATGGACAATATAAGAACTGTAGAAAGGGGTGATAAAAATAAGTCGTTTGATACAAACATGCACTAGTAAAATGTTAATAGTAAGCGAGATATGGGGCGTTAAAGTTGACAAAATATTTTTGAAAATTCGTAATATTTAGAAAACAACTGAATGTATTGGTCTCAAAATTGGTACACTATGGTTTTTAATGGTAATAAGCATGATATTGCCTTAATTTTTAATAATACTTCTAGATGGCGCTGGTTACACAGTTAAAATTTGATAGATCAGCGGTATTTTTTTTCTCCCTGTATAATGTGCATTTTATTACAAAATAATAAAAACTGCATCATTTTGAAACAAAAAAGGTATACTTGTTCAATTCCCATATTTTAAGTCGTTTTCAAGATATTGCTATTTTAATACTGCTTGCCACGCCGGCATTTAAAAATTATTACCTAAATAAAAACATTGGTTGTTCAAAAAATACAATTTAATTGGAAAAAGAAAAGAAAAAAAAACAATAATTACATTTATTTCATTAAATGTTGAAAGTGACCACCGTTTACTTCAATACATTTTTGTAAACTTTTTTGTAAATGTTGTCTTACTTTAAAAAACATCGCGTTGCCATTTTTTAAAGTATTTGCGGCTTCATGAATTTTTGCTAATAGTTCGTTTTGGTTATGAATTTCACTATTGTAGACTAACGATTTTAGATATCCCCATACATAAAAGTCCAAAGGATTAAATTCTGGGGAACGAGGCGGCCAAGGAAACTCACTGCCCCGTCCAATCCAACGATGCGGAAAATTGTTATTTAAATGCTCCCGGACTATAAGTGGATAATGTGGGGGAGCACCGTCCTGCATAAACCACATATCCTGCCTTACAATTAAAGGAACTTCATCAAGTAAAATGCCCAAATTATTTTGCAAAAATTCTAAACAATTTACCGCATTTAATCTGTTAGGGAGTTCAAATGGACCAATGAAATTATCGCCAATGATTCCACACCAGATGTTGATTGAAAACTCATGCTGAAAATGAGTTTTTTTGTATTGATGAGGATTAGCAAAATCGTAATAGTGGTTATTTCTCCAATTAAATATTCCTCTGCGTGTGAATGTAGCCTCGTCCGTAAACAGTACCTTTTTTAAAAATATTGGATCTTGATTGATCTTACCGAGCATTGATTGACAAAATTGTAGTCTCCTTGGTAAGTCATTGGGTAATAAATTTTGTACAGGCGTGAAATGATATGGGTACAATTTTTCTGTATGTAAAATTCTTGACACACTTGATTTACTTACACCAGTAGCTGCCTGCAAGCGCCGAGTACTCAATTCAGGATTTTCTATAATTCTTGTTAAAATTTCATCTTCCATATCAGCTGTAATTAACCTATCACTTATAAGTAATTATTTTAGGTCGACCACCAGAATTTTTCTTACGAAAAGAGCCGCTGTCACCTAAATTGGAGTACAATCTTTGAAATTTTTTACGACTGGGTACAATTCGGTTTGGATATAACTGCACATATCGTCTATCTGCAGCACAGGCATTATAATTTACTTGTGCATAAACACAAATCATATCCCTTAGTTCATTATTTGTAAATTCATTGCCTCTAGGCATTTTTAATGAAAGCCGTATTTTTAGTTCAGAAGTTAAAAACACAGTAATGACAACTTTTCGCTTTTAACTAGTAAATTAATGACAGTTCTTTTAATAGTCACAGCCCTCTTTAAAATATTCTAGTAATTAAGTTGCAGTGTAATGATATGCACTGCAATATTAAAATAGCAATATCTTGAAAACGACTTAAAATATGGGAATTGAACAAGTATACCTTTTTTGTTTCAAAATGATGCAGTTTTTATTATTTTGTATTAAAATGCACATTATACAGGGGGTAAAAAAAATACCGCTGATCTATCAAATTTTAACTGTGTAACCAGCGCCATCTAGAAGTATTATTAAAAAATAAGGCAATATCATGCTTATTACCATTAAAAACCATAGTGTACCAATTTTGAGACCAATACATTCAGTTGTTTTCTAAATATTACGAATTTTCAAAAATATTTTGTCAACTTTAACGCCCCGTATCTCGCTTACTATTAACATTTTACTAGAGCATGTTTGTATCAAACGACTTATTTTTATCACCCCTTTCTACAGTTCTTATATTGTCCATTAGTTATGGGACACCCTGTATATCTCCTAGATAACAGGTTACTCTGGAACAAACACGAAAACGAAATAATACAAAGCTACAATGGCGCTTACGGTGTGCAGATATATTGCAGGAAAAATTGAGGATATAACTCAAGTACACTGCAATGGATGTAAACGACAATAGTAATACCAATCATCACTTACGGAGCAGTAATTAGGGGCACCAGGGCTAAACTGACTGCTAGGAGGACAAACCTCTTGAAGGTTCAGAGACTAGGTTGTACATGCATCACTGGAGCAATGGAAGTAATTTGAAATTTTAAATCTCAAACCACTACACATTCAAGTAGAAAGTGTAAGGAAAAACTATATAGAATGGTCAAAGAAGGAATTATCAAGAAGAAACCTCGATCACTTTAATTTGATCAATGCTCCAAGATGACATGCCAAAGAAATTCAAGTTTGCAAAAAAATTCACTATAAAGCTGGGTAGTAAATATGAATGGGACAAAGACACCATATTTAGACTAAACCAAAATGCCATAAAGTGGTATAAGGACGGCTCTGTAACAAATGAAGGAACTGGAGCAAGGGTTTTTGGATCTAGAGCCAAATACTCAGAAAGCCAAGGTGCAAAGCCATTCATTTTTTAAGCAGAAATCTGCGCCATTGAAAGATGTGAAGAATTTAATATTAGAAGGAATTATCGTAGATAAGAGATTGTAATCATATCAGATCAAAGCCATCAAAGCACTGAGCTCACTTATCACAATCAGTTCAAAGGTTGTCTGGGAATGCCTAGGCAAACTAAATGGAATAGGCCAAAAGATCACTGTTAGCCTCCTATGGGTTCCAGGACAGATAGGAATAGAAGGGAACGAAACACCAGATAAGCTGATAAAAAAAAGAAGCTGAAACCCCATATTGGGGACCAAAACCATCTTGTGAAATCAGTAATAGAAAGAAGTAGATAGAGAAAAATCAAAGTACTTGAACGATCTAGGACTAAAACAAGCAAAGACACTCCTGGGAAACTATAACCAGAAGAGATCTTTCAGTTGCCTTAATCTAAGTAAAAACAACCTCCGTATTATAACGCGAGTTTTAACCGGGTTCTGCCAGGACATACATATGTAGAAACTAGGATTGGTAGATGAAGCAAAGTGCAGATTCTGTGAGGGAGAAAACGAAACCTCTCAGAATGCTTTGCCTTGCGTAACTCTAGAGCCAGATACCTAGGATTATACGAAATAGAAGACGAGGATCTATCTAACTTGAAGCCAAACGATATCCTAAACTTTCCAGTAAAGATAGGACTATGAAAACTGCTATAAGTCCGAAAAAACATCACAATTATAGGTAGAAAGGGGGACAGAATAGAACTTATATGTCGCAGGTATACCTGCATCCTTGATTGCGCACATCCATACCAACAGTTATGTTAAAAATAAAAGTACATATTCTGTATTTATTATTACCGATTAAAGGCAAATTTACTTTAGTGGAACTAACAGTGTTTTTGTATGGAAGCCACTGTACTTTAGATAGTTTAGATTATATTTCCATTATTGCATTGGTATTATTTTATTTTCTGTTGGTAATTATTACTATTAGATACCAAATTTTAATAAAATTTGTCATTTGAACAACTTTTATGTGACATTTGAAATTCATTAGTTTTTCTTTAATTATTTACTTTTAATTTTGTTTGTAGAATTAATATACAAATGATATGATAATTGATTTATATGCATTCCTACCGTAATCAGCTTCTGTCAATTCAGCAACATTACACAATTAATACATATCTGCAAATACAATTATAAACTTTCTAACTTAAATATTAATTTTACGTACCTGTTGTTGACAGTGGATGAATTTATTACAAATATTTTTATACTCGATATTCAGCTAACTATTGTATAATCGGGATGTAATGAAAAGCGGTCAAAATTTATTAAAACACCAAAGACACTGAAACTAATCCTTTGGTTCTATGCATAAAAGCTTCAGGGAAAATTCTATGTACTTTAAACAATATAACAAAATGTAAGTATCCAACAAATGAACAAATTAACGAATACAAACCACACCACCAGTGACGGGTAAAGCCAGAGACAATCTCTGATTTCCGGGTAAAGCACACTAGTCCAAAGTCCAAGGTGACAACTGCGAACGTCGAAAATTTGTTGCCTTCTACTGTTAATAACTCTGGTTAACCGATATTTGCAGATACATACCATGCGGAAAATCGAGACCTTTGAGATGTTGGTGTTTGACGATTGTTGAAGATTCCTTGGACTGATATAGTTTCAAATGAGTCTGCCTTAGAGAGAATAGCAGAGAACGATAACACTTAACTATAGTGAAAAGAAGGAAAACTGCATACTTTGGACATATACTAAGAAATAACAAATATCAGCTTCTACATTTAATTATCAAGGTTAAAATATCAGAGCAGAAGAAGATACAGTGTGTACCGCCCACAGATATAGACAATGTTGTCTATATGAGAAAAAAAATGTGGTAATTTTGCAGTCGCGAGGTCTAGGCTTGACGGCGATAACCTTGAACACAAAACAGGTTGAAATTCCTACGCGAGATGCTAAAATTGCTTGCATTGTTGTCAGTTTAATTTTGTTACAGAAATATTCGGATAATTCTAAATTATTTATTTAATTTAATTTATTTACGGCTTCCACCATTATTTTCTAAAAGAAAGACAAAAAAATTGTGATAGAGACTCCTCCAAACTTCTTGTATGGCTTCATTAGACCGAGTCTGACGCAGTTTTCCTTTACTTTTTTTGGTTTTGGGGCTTATTTCGCTAAATTTTTCGAAACATCTCGGTTTTACGACATTTTTCTTTTAATTAAATAGGAAAGCCAAGTTCTTGCTTCGCTGTCCACAGTCTCATCCGGCATACTCTGTAGAAAGCCTGTTTAAACATTAGATTGGCCGCATAGAATAGGTCCCGTTTTTCCACCTCTTCATAGATGATACGCGTGTTCTCAATCCTCCTAACTATATAATTTTTCGATTCGTCTTTAATAGCCTTAATTTTTAAAGTTAAGTTATTTGTAAAAGATGTTGAATTAGTGCCTTACATTATTATGCAAACATTGATTTTGATATTACAGCAACCATAATTTTTAATATGAATTTATTTGTTGAATGTTTTGGTTGGGGTGCTTTCGTGTTTTTTTGGGTGGGGTAAATTCATATTGTGCATTAGAAATATAACCAAAAATACTAATATTTTAGGATCATGCCGCGAATATATGTAAAAAAAGAAACTAGAACAGGAGAAGTAAACGATGAATGAATTTTTTAGATAAGACTTTATCTGTTAGGAAGTCAGCCCAAAAATACGGCATCAAACCCGCAACTCTTCAAAATCGCTTAACAAAATTTTCATAAAAAGGCTGCAGAAGAGGCTTTATTGAATAAGTACCTACGTCGCAAAATGTTCCAAGATGCATATTATGGGTTATGGGTTAAGAACCACACAAGTGAGGAAACTGGCGTACTAGTTTGAGAAAGTGAACCAGCTGCGCTATATATCCACGTAGCTGGAATCAAAATAAAATGGCAGGAAAAGAATGGCTGGATAGTTATCGTAGACGAAACGCAAATCTAAGTCTGAGGTAACCAGAAAATACCAGTGCAGCTCGATCTTACGCATGCAACAAGACAGCCGTAAAAGATTTCTATAAAAACTTAGAAAAGGTATTAACTAAATATACAAAAAATTATTGGTCAACAGGTGAATTTATAACACTCGGAGGAATAATTTCAACTAGTGGTAACACAATTCCGTCACTTTTTATCTTTCTTAGGGTTCACTTCATAGAAGGTGCTCCAGAAGGTAGCCTAGGAACGGCTACTAAGTGTGGTTCCATAAATTCCAGTATATTTTTGGAGGTCCTGAAACACATTAAAAAAGAGCATGCTGCTCCAGAGATCACGAAAGCCACGGTATTTTTTCTTCCCCACACAACACACCGTCTCCGACCGTTAGATGCTAAATTAAAGACAGCATTTAATGACTGGCATGTGAATAATCTGGGAGCATGATGGTCACCGATCTAGCTCCACATATTAAAAATTATTGATTTATTGAAGCTTTTCATTAATCGATGGCACAAAATTATATATTATAGGACCTCTTTCTAAAATTCTTGGACACACTGTATTTATATTTTACATGGAAGTAGTCCAAGGTATTGTATAAGCATTTTTAAAGAGTTGCTACTACAAGACACAATGGACAATTTGCGATGCTTTGAGTACTGGTACCACCTAGTATCTAGTAACTAGAAGCCTAAGACAAGAGAGACAGTCTTCAATGCTCCGAGCAATAGACAAAAATCAGATAGAGATAAAAATTATAACTAGGTACATGTTATCTCTCTTCTGGCTAGACGGTTTAAGGAACATAGGGTTATTCACGCACTAACCGATAAGAAAGAAAGGCATAAGAGAGAAAGCATGGAGCTCGGAGCATTAAATACTGACTCTTATCTCCAGTCAAGTTGTAGAGATCGTTTTTACTGTTACGACTCGAGCCGGACCTGCCGCCCAGGAAGTAAACCAGCAGTTCATGGAACCCGAGAATGTTCGATTGGCTGCCGTTATCTTCGACGTTCTAGAAACGTAACGTTAGCGACGTTCTAGAAGGATTTTTGTGGAATCTGTGTAGATGTTTCCAGAAAGGAATTAATTCGGTATATAAGGATCGCTCTCGACGGAGAAGGGAATAATTGTATTTGTAATAGCTGGCGATAAAGTGCGATTGTTGTACGAGATATTTTAAAGGCGTTATTTATAAATTGTGACTGTATTAAAGTTGTGTAAATTAGTTTAAGAAAATAGTTATTTAGTTGTGTTTACCAATAAATTGTTAAGTTTGTCTGCTGTTATCACTTATCCCGAATCCACGAAGTAAAAATTATAACAGTGCTAAAATTTTATATGGACAAGTTTGGCCTGCAAAGAATTTATAATAATTTACTTAAATGAACATCCCTTTTTTAAAAATATTTAGTGAAGAAATTAAAGGTAAGTCAGAGAGTTGTGTAAACAATTATTTCTAAGTAAACAGTTGTACGAAAATCTTGAACTATTTTTAACCTCATTTTAATTTTTAATGTATCATTTGCCTTTTAGCATGTAATGTTAAAACCTAATTAGGTATATCTACTCATGGTACAATAAGACAAGGTATGTTCTTGCGCAGGTAGGGGTAGGGTGGGGGCATTCTCTCTCTCTCGGGCCCAGCGGCCGCCATATTGGTTGTTTGTTTACATCGTTTACATGTCACCCGTAAGCCTCGTAAAAGTAGTCGAAATGCCAATGACATGTCAAATAAAATCGTGCAAAAATAAGAGGATTAATAATGCGGAAATAAAAAAAAATGTAGGTAAGTGTTTGAATAAAGACAAAACACTTATCAATTTCCTGCACGAAAAAACAAAGTGCAGTTTAAATTTATTATGTACAAAATAAATGTTTGAATGCGAAATGTAAACGTGTTATTTCATTTCATACACAAAACTCATATACTCAACCATATATAAACGGAATTTTCTATAAATTTTCACAGTTTTATGTCCTGAGGATTCGCAGTATTAACTCGAGATATGATTGATCACATATATTTTCGACTGAACTTTTTTTATTTATTCAGTGTTAATAAATTTAACTAACAAAAACTTTATAAATCTTTAAGAAGTAGATTTCAAAATCCACTTTATGAGAATGCCGTCATTGTGTCAAATTTTTATGTAAAAAAACGAAATTTTCTATAACACATACTGAAACTTTATGAAAACCCTATTTACCAGGGGTATCATAAAACATAGCTCTTTTTATAAAGTCCCTTTACAGGAAAAGCGGAAATTTTATAAAAATATGATATTCCATAAGGAGTTTTATAAAAACTTAAATTAATAGGGCATTTTCTTTGATAATTAGAGCAAGAATCGTTCGCGCATTAACGTACACAATTTTCTTACATTTGAATTTTTGGGCGGGGCGGGAGCAGGGAGCAGGCCAAGATGGCGGCGGCTGGGCCCTGCGCGAACCGATCAAAAACTCGTACCCAAAACGAACATACCTTGTCTTATTGTATCA
The DNA here is from genome assembly GCA_964028335.1 of Altica lythri. Classification (NCBI taxonomy): domain Eukaryota; kingdom Metazoa; phylum Arthropoda; class Insecta; order Coleoptera; family Chrysomelidae; genus Altica; species Altica lythri. The sequence continues at coordinate 37,149,181 of OZ034801.1, forward strand.
TGTATCTACTCATCTCTCTATAATAAAAAGCCGGTGTGGAACAACATGAAATAAAACATTTAGAATCTAAGAAAAGTTCCAAGACCGAGCAATTGGTTTATGTTAAAATAATTTGGTTCATTTTATATCTGTGAACGCAAAACAAGAATTCAATGTGATGTTTGACTGTTTATCAGTAAAAATGGGCACTGATTCCGAGAGAAAAAAATTGTTGGTAAAAATGTAGTAAAGAATCAAAATTAAAGACACTTTAAGAGCATTTTGTCGACATATATAGATATACACTGTGTATAATACACACAAGGGCAATTTACACTAACTTAACTTTGCTTAAACAAGGGTGTTTATTACTAAATAAAAGAAGAGTTAAAACATTCCATAGACTTTTAATTTCTTGGTCTTTAACAGAAAAATTATTATTATGATTTTAATTTATTAATCTGCAACCGGTTTGTTGGATAAATATGAAGGAAAACATAAATTCTTTTACTTTTACGAATTAAAATACTTTAACGCTATTATATTTTACTTTAACTTTAAAAATTAATTTGTTTATTATTAACACACAAGAGGATGCTTTAACTTAAAGGTTAAATTTCTACCCGAAACATAGGAAATTTGAGACTGTTTTTTTTTAGTTAGCCGTGCAACTTAATTAATCCCTTAGAAGTTAAATTGACGTTGGGCGCCAAATTTGTAACCCTAATTTACCCTAGGCTAGCTCCTGGGGTCGTGGCTTCCCTCTGAGTTTTATCAATTTTCCCCAAACAATTAATTCTGGGCGCCAAGTACAGACAAACAAATTTAAACGCAAAAATCAGTTTAAGATGATTTATTTAATCAAGAATTCAAGAATTTTGTTAAATATTTGAAATAAATAATTAATTATTTCTCTTATCTTTAGTTTTCCTTGGACTTCTATTCCGGAGGAGTTTTGAATATTCTACTTTAGGATTTCATTCCATCAAATAATTCTGGGATGGTACTGCTTTGACATATATAAATCTTCCTATTCTTATTCCCGGGAAGGTAGGTTTTTGTCTTCGAACGGATTTCAATTACAACAGCAAAATGGCGGACGGCTTGTCACGTTCTCAAATCAATTAGAAATTCGTCTAATAGGACCCTTCTTGATTTGGCTATTACCCTAATAATGAAATTATAATCAAAACTCCAACCTTGAATAATTTTCAATCATGTAAATTCGCTATCTGGTTCTCCATATTATCGAAAAAAAATTAATTATATTCACATGTTTATAAATGTTATGATCACAAAAAACTGATTTTTACCATAGCAATTTACTTGAAATTAATGTGTTAGTAATAAATTAAAATAACAAATTCACCGCAATTTGGACAATTTAATAAACATAAAATTTAAAACTGAAGCTAATGAATAACTTACTTTTTGAAGGGCACCGTTGAGTTGAAAAATCAGCGAGTAAATGAACGAACAGATATAATATACGAATAAGAAAACAGACAGATAACCGATCGATTCGTTCCCACTTAATAATAGTAATCGGGCGCAAAATCATAAAATATTTATCCATAGTCAGGTGGATTTCGGCAAACACATTTCATGATTTAGCTGTAGTGAAAAACGTCAATTGCAAAAGTTCGATTATAAAACGCTTATATCAACGGACTTAAACAAAATTTACAACATAACTTTTTAAGAAAAATATTTATTACAAAATTTAACAAATCTTCACAAACATAAATATTATGTCCCAATGTTGAGAGCGCATTAAAAAGAAAAAAAATAGTACGATATTTAAATCAGTAATACAATATCGTAAAACACTGGGACACGTTTTTATAACAAAAAAAATAGGGATTGCCCCAATAAATATATCTAAAATCACAATAAACAACGTAGAAAATTTAAATGTAACCGTCCATGTTAATCGTCACTGGCCAAATTTTCAGGAAAACAGAACTTCTCCACAAACAGATAAAAACCCAATTTTAATTAGATTGATTTTATAATGATCGGTCACAAATAAAAGAAAAACGTTAGTACACATATCTATTAATAATTAAATCTTAGAAAACTACTTTATGATCACAATTTTTCTTTCAAAATTTAAATCAAAATGTCCCAAATTTGTTTAATTTAAAATAATAAAATGAGAAGCACTTTTCATTTAAGTGATGCAGAACAATTAATAATAATAATTATAAACGAAATAGGGATTACTTTTTGTTTTTGTAACACTTCACTTTGTGTGCTCTGTGCTCGCGCAAGCTTGTATGAGTGCGTCTGTATGTATGTATAAAAAATAAAAAAGAAATAAACAAATAAACAAGTTTTAATAAAAAGATATAAATACAATAATAAGAAGTAGCAAATAGTAGAAGATGAAACCAGAGGTAGGCGGTAGAGAAACTGGAGAGTAGAAGAACGCAAATAAAATAACCAAGAAGAGAAAATTACGCACTCGGGGATTTTACTGATTGAGAGTAGTTCCAGGGGAAGAATTCCTTATAAATATATAATATGTAAATATTTATTTTCAATTCCACGGTGGATTCTCAACAACTGGAGTACCTGGACGTTCTTCTTGACGTTGAATACGGGGAGGTGGTAATTGCATAACTTGATTGTTAATTATATTGAAATATTGGTGAACATTCCTATTAACATTAACTTGTACTACAGGATTGTTCCCAACATTTTGAACTGCTTGAAGTTGTGCTAAATAAGGTTCCTTTGGTAATTTCTTTTTTCTATCATTATAATGCTTTTGAATATCGGCAGCAGGGTCAATCTGAAATAAAAAAATATGGATTTTTTTAGGAGTGGTCGAAAAAATTAAAAGTAAAAAATAACCTGTCGATTTTGATAATATAAATATAAAAATGGTATTAAATTTTCAAGTGAATTATACCAACATGTTGATGTTATATTAAATTTAAGAATTTTAAAATTACAGGACGTTTAATAACAATCACGTGAACAGCTCATAGCATAGAGTTGTGGGAGCCTAGTTATTTTAGATTTTTTTTTATTTCCGCCGTGTTCTTTGGCTCTTTGTCTTTCTGTTTGTCATTCAGGGTAGAATTTTGTAATTTAAACCTATTTCCCGACCACCTAGAGCTCTGAAATTTTCAGGATAGCTAAGAACTGGATGACAATGCATGTTTCAAGTGTGTTTAGGCATTTACATTGCTAACATATGGTGCTGATATCGTGTGGTGGCCTAAAGTGAAACAAACGACAGCTATCAAAAAATTAAACCAAATCCAAAGATCAGCATTGCCTTCTCGTATCAGGAGCCATGCGAAGCACACCGACCAGCGCAATGGAAGTCATACTCGGTCTCACCCCCCTTGATATATTTGTTAAGGAGGTCGCATTGATGACCATGGTACGCTTTCGCACGGTTGGTATCGAACCCACTGTAGGAACTGGCCCATAGGGACAGTCTGTGGAGGGAATCAAAAAAGGCGATACCACTCTTACAGACAGGCACGCATGCCGTCGTAACAAGATTTGTCTTTGACAAACCCTACAAAATATTAACAAACAAGACAGCAGACCCCAACGTAGTGAACGCTCTGAGTGCCTATACGGATGGATAAAAAACAAAGCAAGGTGTGGGATGTGGAATTTACTCTAGATCCTTGAACCTAAAAATAAAATGGGCTATGGATGGTTTGTCAAGTGTGGTTCAGTCAGAACTCACAGGCATAACCATAGCTGCAAAAGAATTAACCAATAGGAACATCATAGGCAGGAATGTAAATATATACACAGACTGCCGACAAGCACGTATAACCTCAAGTTTAGTACTAGAATGTCACCAATCTCTAACTGAGGCCAGCCAGAATACCGTGGTCACTCTCAGCTGGATCAAAGGACATGGGAACTCTAAAGGCAACCGCATTGCGAACCATTTAGCAAGGAGGACTGCGGGCTACAAATATGTTAGCCCACGCCCTTCTACCAAGCTAACATTGTCCGCTGTCGGGGACCTTATCACACAGCACTCTCACCAAAACTTTATACAGTGCTGGGATGAAACTACGAACTGTAGACTGGCCAGAGAGTTATTACCTCATCCTGGCGAGGAAACATAAAAAAATTAAGGCATTGACCAGACAAAATCTCCGAACAGCTGTGGGAATATTAACAGGTCTGCCAATTGTGATAACATCTCTTTAGGATGAAATTAACAGAATCGCCGCTATGCAGAGGCTGCGAACAAGAAGAGGAAACAGTAGAACATATAATGTATGACTGCTCTGCTTTTTCTGAAATCACAGAAGATCCGTGTTGGGCAAGTACTGGCTTACACCAGCCGATGTCAGGGAGATCCCCCTCGGGAGCCTCATCACCTTTTTTTAAATCACTAGGCCTGGTGACAGCCTGAGGTGAGGATATCCCTACACACGGGAGGATACACAATGGGTCATATGTGGCCTCAGTGTTGGCTGAGCACTAGCTCACCCCTCCCCAAATTTCCAGATCCAGAGATCCAGGCATTTACATAGAGATTTTGACACAATCTATGAGTTTTAAATCGATTACAAAATTCAAGTAACAAAATAATTTATATAATAGCAATAAATCAGTAAAAAAACTATAAAAACTATAAATGGAAAGTTGAGATATTTTTTGTAATAAGGAATTTTGATTATTAGCTTGACATTTAGTGACAAATTTTTCCGCTAAAAATAGTCGCCTTAAGTGGAGAGGTGGTTCATTACATTCAGCCAAGAGAGCTGGAGTAGCTGTAGACATTAAAGCTCCTTAGACTAATCTTAACCCTCTGTACTGTATAAAAAGTTCTTTTTATGAATTGTGATTATTAATTAGTATTAAGGATGAAAGTCTTGTTTGTCTAATTTCTAAATTTGAAAAATGTCTGGAAAATCTTAGTGTGGTAATACACTTTCTGGACTATGTTAATTACAAAAAAGTATAATTGATAAATAAATTGAAAATGCGAAATCAACAAAATAGACCATGCTGGTCAACCATAATTAGAGCAATAAAAATGTAGATACTGTAAGATTTAAATTTTTGCATTATCAATCATATTAACAGAGAATTAAAAGTACATACACCATCTTCCTGAAGAAAACGCTGTGCTTTGAAAGATGTCGGGTTAGTAAGATAAATCAGTGTAAATTTGAAGTGTTAGTGTCATTTTCATGAAGATTATAGAGAACATATAAACATTTCCATACCTTTAATTTTTTGATAACTTGGGTTTTGGCAGCTTCCGCAGCTTTAGTTACATTCTGCTTATTTAACTCCAAGGTATCACTATACAGTGGACATAAATGATGTTGATCTCCACCTATGCCGTTAAAATGTTTATAATCAGTTACAGGTTTCTTACAAATATAACACATTGATGCTTTACATGTACAAGTCATTTTATTACAACCTTCTTCTTTAAAAAAACTTTTCCCACAATTCCAACATTCTCGCAGTAGCGCTTTTGTCATTTGATCTTCTACAAACACCCGTGCTTTTACTTCTTCATCCTTCTCTACTTCATCACATCTGTATGGTATATGATTTTCTTCTTTGCATTGCCTACAAGATTCCTTCATACAATCAGAATTAAGACATCGAAATATTTTATCAGTTGGATTTGGTATTGTGGCAAAATCACAGAAAGGACAGGATTCTAATTCTTTGATACCAGCTGCTTGAATTTCTGCAAGTGATTTTTTCTGAGCTAATTTTGAAAATAATTTAGGTTGAAGCGCTTTTTGTAACATACTTAACGTAAATTCTTCGTTACAATTATTCATACACATAAAACTGGTTTTACCATCACCTAATGCTACTTCACAACTTGTTTGTATACAATTCCGACAGAATTTACATTCGTTTGGACACTCAAACGTATCTTTAGGCATAACTTCTTCATCGAAACAACACTGACATGTATTAAATAAGCCATTAGCTTTAGCTAACTCACGATCTTTTATTTCACGGGATTTTATCTCTTGTATATATTTAGTTATTTCTTCTTTATGTGTAATATATGCTAATTCTTGTAACACTGAAATATTTTGTATAGTATCTGTAACTACAGTAGGTTTTCTACGACTTTTCATAACATTATTTTCTTCTATATTTCGCTGCATTTCATCATCACTTGGTAAAATTCTATTCTCATTTTTAAACAATATCGAACGAATTAATTTAATTGGTAACTTATCGTACCTATTTTGGAAAAATTTGGTAATATAGTATTCTGCAAAAAGATCAGTGGTGTATTTTCGTTGTGGATTTCTAAATGTTTTTTCTGGATCAGGAAATAATTCAACAAAATTTTTCACATTAAATTCTGTAGTGTACTGTTTTGCTTGTGCAGTAAGTTTTTGTTTCCTTAAATATTCTTTCATTGTTGGATAATCTGGGTTTTCTCTAGCTTGTATTATAAACTGATTTAACTCTTCTTCGTTATTTCCAATTTTCTCACACTTCATTCTTAAATAAGTAGGATCGGCTTCTGGTAATAATTCTTGCATGAATTCTACTTGCTCATCAATACTAATTTCTTTTTCAGTACTTTTAGCAATTGGAGACCTTTTTGGATAAGATTCGTTAGATAGGATAACGGTGACTATATCGTCTAGTTGTTCCCAGGATTTTCCTGCACAAACTTTTCGGATATAATCAGATTTTGCTTCCGGAAACATTTCCATCACTCTAAACACTAAATTTTCATTTACTATCAGTTTTTTTTCGAAATTCTCTTCCGGAGATTTTGTATTTTTTAATAGCGAGTTGTCCAATAAATCTGAAATGAATATATGTATATATTAGCAAAAGTTACTTACAAGTTACTTACAACAGGTAAATCTTTTACCAATTTCTCAGGATGTTTCTTATGAACAATGTCATCGGGTTGTGTGTCTTTGTCTTGTGGGTCTTTAATTTTAATGGACTCATGGTCAGGTGTTATAACTGGAGAGACTGAAAAAGTTTCCTTTTTGGGTGAGTCTGTTATATCTAATTTGTCAGAAATATCAGGAACAGATTCAGTTTCGTGAGGTTCAGGTAAATCTTTTACCAATTTCTCAGGATGTTTATAAACAATGTTATCTGGTCTTGTGTCTTTGTCTTGTGGGTCTTTAATTTTAGTGGACTCATGGTCAGGAGTTATAACTGGAGAGACTGGAACAGTTTCCTTTTTGGGTGAGTATGTTATATCTAATTTGTCAGAAATATCAGGAGCAGATTCAGTTTCGTGAGGTTGAGGTAAATCTTTTACCAATTTCTCAGGATGTTTTTTATAAACAATGTTATCTGGTCTTGTGTCTTTGTCTTGTGGGTCTTTAATTTTAGTGGACTCATGGTCAGGAGTTATAACTGGAGAGACTGGAGCAGTTTCCTTTTTGGGTGAGTATGTTACATCAAATTTGTCAGAAATATCAGGAGCAGATTCAGTTTCGTGAGGTTCAGGTAAATCTTTTACCAATTTCTCAGGATGTTTTTTATAAACAATGTTATCTGGTCTTGTGTCTTTGTCTTGTGGGTCTTTAATTTTAGTGGACTCATGGTCAGGAGTTATAACTGGAGAGACTGGAACAGTTTCCTTTTTGGGTGAGTATGTTATATCTAATTTGTCAGAAATATCAGGAGCAGATTCAGTTTCGTGAGGTTTAGGTAAATCTTTTACCAATTTTTCAGGATGTTTTTTATAAACAATGTTATCTGGTCTTATGTCTTTGTCTTGTGGATCTTTAATTTTAGTGGACTCATGGTCAGGAGTTATAAATGGAGACACTGGAGCAGTTTCCTTTTTGGGTGAGTATGTTATATCTAATTTGTCAGAAATATCAGGAGCAGATTCAGTTTCGTGAGGTTCAGGTAAATCTTTTACCAATTTCTCAGGATGTTTCTTATAAACAATATCATCTGGTTGTGTCTATGTCATGTGGTTCTTTAATTTTAACAGACTCATGGTCAGGAGTGATAACTGGAGGCACCGCAGCAGTTTCCTTTTTGGGTGAGTAAGTACTGTCTAATTTGACAGAAATGTCAGAAACCGATTTAGTTTCGTGAGGTTCAGGTAAATCTTTAACCAATTTTTTAGGATGTTTCTTATTAATAATGTCATCTGGTTGTGTGTCTTTGTCTTGTGGGTCTTTAATTTTAATGGACTCATGGTCAGGGCTGATAACTGGAGAGACTGACATAAAATTACTAATTATAAAATTACTAAATTATTTTAAATATTTGAATTTTATTTACTACAATTAATTATTAGTTTTACAGACTTGATTTACAAGTCAATGAAACTGCTATATTACTTCATTTGGAAAACTACAAAATACTTTAAAAATGTCTAAATTTGAATTTTTTTCAAATTTACATTTTTCTAATTGGGATTTGTAAAGCGGTAAATCTATTTACCCCTTACAGCTGGTTCTGAATATGATTTAAAACTTAAAAAAATACTTCTCACCTGACTTTTCACCATTTTCAAGCAGAACTGGTTTTGGAAGAGCAGGGAAAAATTCTGTCTCCAATCGTTCATTATTTTTAAGAATCAGTTTAGCTGGATGAATTAGTAATTTTTCTTTTTTTAAGGATTTTGAATTTGCTTTTACATCAGCGTTAACTGCCATTGGATTTTCGCAGTTAATACGAAAAACATTAAAATCACGATTACTCTCTAACAACTCACTGTCTGCATCAGTTAAATCAATTACATTCTCCATTGATTGATTAGGTACGTAGTTTAGAGTTTGTATAGACGGTACATTATTTGCTGGAATGTTTTCTTTCTTATATATTAATTCAATATCTTTTGCTGATTTTGTACAAATTTCTTCAAAATATTTGATAGCATTAAACACATTTGAATCTTTGGCAATACTGACTTTTGAGTGTAATATCTGGAATAGTTAAATTTGGTAATTATTAAAAGTTAGAGAATTTGTTGAATTTATTAACAATTTATTTTTGTACTCATGTCCCATTGCATAAAAACTAACTGTACATATAACAATAAGTATCTGTTACAGAAGTTAACTTTAATGTAATAAAATTTAAAAATAATTACTTAAAATCAAATTATTTTTTCTTTCTATAAAAGTTTTGAAAAACGAATCAGATTCTACAAAACATATCGGGACTTTTCACAACTGTTATAATTTAACTATCAGATAATTTCAAAATTATAGCTATAATTTGTTTTATAGTTACTTTTTAATGGTGATCAAAAAAATAAGATGAAAATTACTTCAAGATTTTACATGCATGCTGTATGTTAACATCAATAGAAATAAGTTAGATTAAAAGATTATTCTTTTTATATTTACCTCTCCTTGTGCACAATTTTTTTGAAACACCGGAGTTAAAACAGGATCATCCGTACTTCTGCTTGATGAACTGGTTACAGTATGATTTTTTCCTGATGATATTAATGGTTGAAATTTGGTAACTGGATGACCGTCTACAGCGGTTTCTAAATTTACTTTTGTTATTTGGTTTTCCAGATTTTTAGAAGATTCCTTAGAAGTTGTAGGTGTATTTTCAATTTGAATACTTGGGTTCATATCTTTATAGTCAGAAAATGCTTTTAGACTTCCGTTTACTCTCCGAATTTTAATTGAAATATGGTTTTCATTATTATCTTGATGCCGTTTCTTTGCTGCAACAGTGTTCAGTTCTAAAAGCGTTTCTTTCAGCTCTGATCTAGTACTTAATAACTGTTTTACTACTATTTCTCTACGGTTGGATATGTTACCTGTGAAATATAAAACTGTTTAATCTAAATCTTATATTGTGCGGTTTATATATTTTTTTATTTACTGGTTTTTGGTTTCACTATATTTGAAGCTAGCTTTTGTGTAAAAAAATATCTAAAAAGAAACTTACCTAATTCCTTAAGTCGTTTTAGAATAGCACTTCTTGGTATATCAGGTAAAAGTATCACAATTTGATTGGTATCGTTTTCTATATTTTTCTCATAGTTATCTTCATTCCGATCTCTAAGCTGCAAAAAATAACTTAAAGATAATGGAATTCTTAAATGACTCTGGTGTATAGGAATTTTTCTCAGAACGTTTATAATCTCTTCAGTGTTCTTCAACCAAGGTAAAACGTGTTGGATATTTTCTGCGTCGTATGCTAAACGTTCCATTAGAATGTTTTTTTTTAAATCATAAGAACAGTAACAAAAACTAGTAACAAATAAATGATAACTTGTCAAAAAAATATTACTTTATTGAGATTGATGAGCCGCTGAATAAGTCTATGTCTTTTACATATAATGTTTTTGGTCACCCTATTACGAATATTATGTGCGAAAATTTATTTATTACGTTTTATAGATAATAGTAGAACTATATGTACATTATTAATTAAAGTTTTTTTTATCTTTTTTGATATTGTGTTAAATTTGGCTGGAAGAGAGTAGAGTAAAAGTTTATTACAAATTGTAACGAGAGCTCGTAACCGTAACGTATTTATTATGGATTACGTTACTATCCAGTTCATCTTTTGTCACTGTAAAAATTGACATTTTGTTTTGACATTAAGAAAAGCAAACTAGTAAATTTAGAATTTAAGAACCGCTTTTCGTTTTTGCTTAATTCCTAAAAGATCACGACTTTATTTTATGCTCTAATTGTTAACAAGGTGAATTAACGTATTGGCAGTGATCAAATGTTCTCTATAAAATCGGAAAATAGGGTAATAAAAATCCCGAATGTCATCCACAAATCTTCAGCCTGTGGCTATGGACGTTGATGGTCCAAATAGTGGACCCGGCACTCTGAAACGGTGCTCCAGTGCTCCCATGATTAATGATTCTACGACTGTGATGACTACTGCTAATGCTCCAGCTTCCAAAAGGTTTACTAATTATGTCTTTGTAGATAATACATACTTCTAATAGTGGTGTTTTTAGGGAACAACCCTTTTCTTTTGGATCATCTTCGCAAACCAGAACCAGACGGTTTAGTGCTAGTTTTAGTCAAGTTCCAGGGTCTCCGGTAAGATTTTGAAAATAGTGACTAGTTTGCCTGGTATAAATATTGTGTTGCTTCTTTGTCAATATTGTATTAGGAGCTAATAAGAGAAGATAAAAGTATTTACTTGAGTTTTTAAAATATTTGTAGGTATTGGGGCCACATTTAACCCCCCGTATAAACCAACTACGCCAAGAAGAACATGAGGGCATTAGCAATACTAGAGAATTGGCACACGAACGCGAAATACATCATGCTATGCAAATTTCTCAATCTTGGGAAGACCTTAGTTTAATGACAGATAGTAACGAATCAAAAACCAATAAAATGGGGCCATTACAACTGAGTTTGCCAGTTGGAGGTAGTAGTTTTATATGTAATTCGCCATCTCCTACAAGAATAGGCTTTCAAAGTCCAACTAGGTGAGTAAAAACTGGTATTTTTTGTTGTCAAAAAATTAATGTATTTTTGAAAGATCAAGGACAATTGTTAGACGAAGTGCAAGTCCAGTTCTTCGGCCGAGTCCATTAGGAGTAAAAAGGAAATTAGATGATGATAAAATTGATTTTCATTTAAGTAGTCCAAGAGCTAAACGGGTTTATAGTTATTCTGGAAGTGTTGATAGAGGGGGACTTTTGACAACAACAGGTAAAATGTGTCCGAAAGACAAATTATTTTACTTTAATTGTGGGTTTTTATTTTTAGGAAGTTCCCTACCTGGATCACTTAGTTCAGTGGGTACTCCTGAATCTCTCTCCAGCGCAGATTCACCCGGTTTTAACAATTTCAGAAACGTTGATAGTCCTTCACCAGGGCGAGCAATGCCAATGGATAATTTGTCAATTTCAAAAAATGATCAAGAAATGACTGAAAGTCCCAGTTAAGTTATAAGATACTATAAACTTATCCAAGAATAAAAGAAGGAATGTGCCAAATTTTTAGATAGTCGAATCAAGTATCGTCGAAATAATACATTATCAGTTTTCATGTACATGGAAGGTAAATTCTTAGTTTATTAAAGTACCTACCTCTTTAAAATGAATTAAAAATAGGTACTTCTTTTATCATTTACCTTTATAATGTTTTTAATCTAGTTATGTGAAAAAATACTGATACTTGATTGGAAGTGTATGGATTTTACGCATAATAATAGTGTTAGATTCATTCTAGAATCTTGAAAATTGATCTATTTATCGGAAAAATATTATTTAGAACAGATATCGACATAAGCAAGATTGGACAAGTTTTACAAAATTCTCTACTCGCTGTGTGCAAATTATCAGATCAGTAGTGCCAACAATCCGCTACGATGACATTTGAATCATTGTAAGCGAAATATTTGTGCATATTCACAGATTTAAATTAAATAAAAAAGTCCTTAATGTATTACGTTGTTTCTGTAAATGTAAAAAACAATGAGCAAAAGTAAAGTAAATTTATTATGTGAAGTAAAATTATATTGCCATTTCCCATATACAGAATTAATTTCAAGCAAAAATAGGCGACTAATTATTATTCTTTGAAGACATATTTTTATATTCACTTTAATGATATTTTCTTTTTCAATTATACAGCATATTAAACAAGTTATTGTAAAAAAATAATTATTTCGCACACAGCGAATATTATTTGTAAAACTGCTAAGAACCCAAAAAACATCTTCAAACGGTTATTGATGATGTATAGTAAATTTCTTTTATTATTCTGTACCTGTTTCAAATTTATAATTAATTTATCTAATTTTCGAAAAAAGTAACTATTGTATGTGTGAATGAATGAGTGAATGGAATTCAAACTATTTTTTGTTATTTATTTTAAAATGTATATATCATAATTTTTTTCATAATATAGAGGAATGTTGCCAAGCGTGCAATATTTTTAATTAAGTACCCTGTATTGTTAAATACGGACTTTTGAAATTGACAATATAGTTTATAGGATTTGAAAAATAATGTGTTATCCGATCTGTTTTTGTTGTAAATAGAGTTAATTAATTGTAATTTCACTCCATATATTTTTATGTATAATTTAAAAAGTAAAAAGGTTGTCAGATATTAATAAACCAAGCTTTTATATCTGTCCTATACTTGATGGGACAATCAACCTGTCTTAACCATTTAAAACAAACGGTTAAATCTTCGTGTTCTAAAGGACCCCGCACTAACTAAATGGATTTTGGGTCCCAGTTGAATTGGCTGAAAATTCAGTATGTTGTAGTTCTTGATTTTCTGATCAAAAGTTATCATGGGCCCAACATGATCCTATGTATATTTTCCAAGATATAGAAGGACGTAATATGTGATATAAGCTGTAGGCCTGAGTAAGGTTTTTATGTCAGTGGAAAAAAATGCTCTAAACGCGTCCTTTTAGGACTTAATGGGTTAAGTTGGGCCTTCAAAGGACCTTCAAATTACCTCTAGGTGATCTTTAGGGTGGAAATATCACCAAGCTCATTTTTGAAGTGTCAAAAACCATAGCAGTCTTCTGATTGAAGATCATTAAAGACAGCAATTAACCAAAACCTTACTAAGCCTTACTCAGGCCTACAGCTAATATCACATATTACGTCCTTCTATATCTTGGGAAAATATACATAGGATCATGTTGGGCCCATGTTAACGTTTGATCAGAAAGTTGAGAACCACAACATACAGCCAATTCGACTGGGAACCCAAAATCCATTTAGTTAGTGCGGGGTCCTTTTTAAAGAAAAACCAACGTTCTATTAAAGACAGTAATCTCCTCATTATTCATTTTTTGTGTTTATAAAAGCTACCAACAGGTTTTCATAACTACATTTTTTCTCTCTTCGTCATTGCTGTCCAGTTTTATATAGTTTTTAAAGTCTTTCGCTATAATACTTCTACTCATTTTTTCTTGGTCACAGCCCATTTATATGGCCTTTTTCCTTTGGTACTCCCAACCATAGGCGGTATCTCTTTGAAAACGTACCATTCTAGTTCCATATTCTGCTTATTAGTCAATAAATGTAAACTCAAAAATTTTAACCATTTACTTTAACTTTTGACAAGTTTTCTTCGTGATTTTTTATCTAGTAAGAATAGGAAGATCGTTCTCTTTTTTTAAAAGTTGAATAAAACAGAAGAGAACATAATATTTTGATACAGTTTTGGATTAGCTGAATATCTTGAAATATTTATTCTATTACTACCTGAGGCACTAAGTTTTAAAATTAGTTTTACAATGTTACTGTTGTTTTTTTGTGTCAAATTATGTTGCCATTTCTTTACGTACACCATGCCCTGAGCACGGATTACAGTATTTGCAATTGTCCTATAACAAATCATGTAGTCTTGATTGTAACGTTATATGAAAATTAAATTTCTTTTATTAATTTCCTAAAGTTGAAACAATTATTTATTTCAGTGCGATGCATAGTGTAGTCTAATTAAGGTTTTACGGCTTTAGCTTGTTCATTTATATTTTTTGTAATTATACGATACTTACTTGCATCCATATGTTGGAAGATTTTTTTTTAATAGTTCCGTATGATTTTTTAAATTTTTGTTTAAATTTTAACGATTGTGATGTTTCAGGTAAATAAATATTTAATGTAATTAAATCCACTACTAGTTGTAGAATGCAGAATAATTAGAATAGCTAACATTCAGAATTTAATATAACTTTTGAGGAATTTTTTGATCATTCTTGGTAATTTAAAATATTTATCGTTCCTGGTACATAACTGAACAGGGAACCATATAACGAAGAACATACTGGTGTTTTTTACCATAGTTTTTTGATTTGTATGTATGCTTAGATATCTAATATTTAGCACTTATCTACAAGGAATTAATTACTGAAGAAAGATTTTGAAGTGATTGTTTTTATTATCATAATTTTGTTACATATTGTTATGATCTTCGAACAAACTATGTTTGCAATTGCTTCCGAACTTTATTATCTCTGTAGTTTAATTAACTAAATAACTATTAAACTTCTATCAATTTATATTTTTGAATTTAGATGTTTTTTTGCTGCATATTTCTCTACTCTGCTTATAGATGTTGGCCGTTTCAAATAGCAAATAATTAAAAATAATTATTTCAATTTCGTGATATATTATTTTAATAAAATTCTTTTGTTCAGCGCACATATTTGCCAATTTTTTTTTGGAGTGGTAGATAATGTAATAGAAATTAATAGTTACTTACCAAAGTAATTTTGAAGTTTAAAATTGGAATAGAAATATCACAATCTACTTTACCTGAATTTGCATTCACTTGGCATTGACGTCATTTGACGTATATGCAAGTAGAACTATACTCTATTTAAAAATAGTAGAACCAATACTCAGGAATGAAGCGTAGTTGCCAGGTTTAACTTAGAAAGACTTACGGCGTATTGGTCTACTTGCATATACGTCAAATGACGTCAATGCCAAGTGAATGCAAATCCAGGTATATTATCATTGGATTTATTTGTTTTGGAAAATGTTTTAATTTTGTCATTATTGAATATGATGAAACCTCTCTCACGTGGAAATGTGCAAATTTCAGTAACTTGTATCAAATCGTAACCAAATAAAAAAGTAGTTCTGTCCACGAAATTCAAAACAACAAAAAAAAAGATTTCTTGTTTCTGTTGTATGGGTACCGCAATATACTAATTTCGTTGTCTTGTAGTAGGAGTAAAAAAAAGCAAAAAAATCGATTTCTCGTTTTACACACAATTCAAAAATCATCTGTAATGACGAAAACCTCTATCAATTTCTAATAAACACGGAAACGTTACTTGTTACTATTTCTATATTTCATTTTTATTATTAATACCTTTAAAACCTTTTGTATATAATTTGTGCAAACATATTATTTACTTTACCCAAAAGTTTATTTTTTTTATTTATAAGAAATTTCTAGTCTGTAATTTTAATTTATTAAGAGTTAAATTAAAAACTAAGAACATTTATTTAAATAAAAATTATTATTTAATCCTATTTTTAAGATTTTACCAATTGTATCTATGAATTTACATATACACACACACACACACACACACACACACACATTCACACACACTTACTGCTTATCTAATAAAAATTTTAATTATTGTTATTTCGCCAGCTATATGATCATCCTTTCTTGATAACCCTAGAAAATTAAATGTGAAGTTAAAAAATGAGTGACTTTATAAGTGGACCTTGGATCAATGTTTAAAGTAACTAGGAATAATAGACTGATCAATGTGTGTAAAATTAAAAATAATGGCTAAAATTTAGCTTAGAGAGAGAATTATTAATATAAAGAAAATAATGATAAAAACGACAAAACCTTCATCACTTTTTGACAGAGTTAAAGTAAATAAAATTAAGCCAAACTATTATATTATGTAGGTAAATATCAAAAACAGCAGTGATATATTATTAGAGCAGATATGATTTTGTAAATATGATATTTACTTATTTTTTATTGCATATAATTTTCATCTTTTACTGTTAAAACTTACCGAATATTTTTTTGTGTTTAAAATGATTTTTAACAAAGTATAAAACACTACTCTGATATTGTTGCCAATTTATTCTGTTATTTGTATTGATTTGAATTAATATATTACAAAAATTTGTACTTTAATATCGGTAGTTTTATTTTTTTCTTCTTTACTACCAGCTAAGGTGTTTTAATCAAAATTTCGATTTTGGAGAGAACATACTGGAAACAAAAGAGTCTTGAAGATTTTGTACCTATATTCTCAGATATGTTTTTGGAAATTCAAGCCACACACAGAGAAATTAACTCTCTCTGTCGGATGAATTGCCCCTTTTTAATATAATGCAATATTTAACTATAGATAACATGTGTTTAGTAAAGAAATTGCATTAGAAAGCCCGAAGTAATTTCCAGTTAAAGTATAAATACAAAATATGTTTGAGATATGTTACATTGGGACTAATTTTTGTCGAGAAGCTAATGTATGGTCACGTACGGTCCTAATAAAAGCAGTTTGTTTGTTTATTTATTTATTTATTCAATGCATTCAGCAGTTTAACAATAAAGAGTAGAAAACACAAAATTTCAGTAAAGGAAGTAGCTCTGGGCAGATTTTGATTAGTTTGCAAATAAAAAGTTGATCATTTCTTTTCCGTCTGGATTGCAGACTTTTAAGATTTTATATCTGCATAAGGGCAGAGTATTCAATTGAGTCTGGAGAAATGCTCAATTTGAAATATACCTCAGAAACTTTCTCTAAACTCTCTCCAGTTGTGCAATGTGAGTAACAAAGTGAGGTGACCAGACAGAAGTGCTGCTCTCCAGATAAGAGTGTACTAGAGATGTATAAAGTGCTTTTAGAGCCCATATATTGGTAAGTTCTTTTGTGTGACGCTTAATAAATCCCAGCGTTTGTAATGCTTTATTGTAGCATAAGACAATGTGATACTCAAAAGTATTTTTTTTTGTCAAAATGTATACCCAAGTAAGTTCGCTAATCTGTTAAGATCTTCCTGCACATCTTCCAATGATGGTGAGTTATTGATTTTCAGGTCATCTGCATGTAACAGAAATTGAAAATATTGAAAACTTGAAGAAATGTCATTTATAAATAAAATAAACAAGAAAGGTGCCAAATAAGCCGCTTGTGAGACACCTTAGGTGACGTCAATAGTTTTTGAATAGAATGAATTAACTCTTACAATTTGCTTACGTTCAATAAGAAAATACTACAGCCAATTTTATCAGTGAGTCCTCGATACCATAGTTTTTCAACTTGGGAATAAGCAACGAATGATCAACCCAATCGAATGCCTTGGAAAAGTCTGTGTACACTGAATCTACAAATATCGAAATATAAATTAAAACATTTCAGATCAGTCCCTAACATAGCGGTAAAATTTGATAATTTAACTATGAAGACAGGCGAAAATGGTAATATTAGTAAATGTGGGCATAATATAACAATTTTACCTATATAAGTAATGTTAATTGAAATACACTTAATTTAAAACTGATGAGTATATTTAAAATTATTTACACAAATCAATGAATTGTTTCTCTGTAATAACTTTTAAAACAAATTTGTACCACAGATTATAGGTAAAATTAATCTATGATTTGTACTTTCAATTTGAAATCATTCTACTTCAACTCTTCTTCTGTTTTATAGTGGCTTTGATTGCTGCACAATCCACAGACTGGAGCCCGACCTCAATTTTTTTTTTTAATAAATCTTTAGAATAATTTTATAAAAATGATTAAACTTAATTTTAAAATACATTAATCTTTACTGTAATATTATACAAGGGTTTATTTTTAGAATAATAAATACGAACAAAGTAAAAGACTACCGTAACACCGTAACATATGTCAGTCGTCAGGTGTTTTCGTTTCGTTTGGAAAGTTGGATACAAATTTGGTTTTGTGTTTGCATTTCTATTGTCATTGTCAAGTAGTAGCAGTTTAGCAGTAGTCTGTAGTTAACAAAAGTTGGAAAGTGAATTGTGTTATATCGCGATGGCTTCGTCAAGAAGAAAACAAGACGAAAAAAATTTAAAAACTTTACGCGAATTAGGTGCTTTGCCATCAAATAAATACTGTTTCGATTGCAATCAACGCGGTCCTACGTATGTAAATGTTACCATTGGATCTTTTGTGTGTACAAAATGTTCTGGAATATTGTAAGTACTGATTTAAAGAATATAATGAAAAATAAAACGAGGGTCCTAACGGTGTGGGAAGTGTAATAAATAAATTTTAATTCATAAAAAAACTTTTATTAGAGAACTTTTTGTAACATGCATACATGTTACTTCCTCCACTTTTTTAATTTTTATAAATAGGTATTGTAAGAACAATAAAAACTAAGTATATACTGCTTATTGATAAAATATTCGTCATATTATTCTTAAGCCAGCGTGATTCAGAATCTGCTAAAGAATGTTTTTTAGATTACAGGATAAAGTTAGATAAGTACTACTATTCTTTTACTGAACTAAGTAGTTTATAATGTCCTCGATAGGCTTAAAAATGTTTTTGGTAAACGTCGAAGCATATTTTAAAGGTTAAATCAACAAATCTTTATTAAATGAACAAATATTTAAGTGTTTACCTTTTTAACCAATTTATTATCAGTACCAGGCACACAAAAGACGGAAGGTTCGGTCAACATTTTTAATATTGCTTTAAATTTACTAGATAAGTTCAGCAGAATGTTTTAAAGAATTTTTTTATATTTAATATACTACATAATCTACAAAGAAAGTTGTGAATATTAATATTGTGACTTTGGATTTTCTACCTTTAATTTATTAACAGTTATTATGTTATTATTTTTTATATTACAAATACAATTTCCTGGAAGTTTTACAAAAATATTGTGTTTATAGAAAACCATTAACTGGGTGATAGAAGTAGATGTTCTTTTTTGTTCAGTGAGCTAGAGCGAAGAAAATATTAAACAGCAGAATAAAAAATTGAAAAGCGATTTAAGTATATAGGTATAAATATTTCATTTTATATTCTGTGAAATTTTGTCTCGCAATTTTTAATAAAAAACTTTTTTAAACGATTCACATATATTTATCATAGGTACTGAAACTTAGAGTAAGAATATAGTGCCAAAAACTAAACCATAAATCAAATATGTACCATTATTATTCACCACAAAAATATAACTAGAATATAAAAATAGTTTATCATTCTTTATTAGCGACAGTTCGAAGGATATTCCCATTAAGAAGCGAGAAAGTATACGATTAAGTTTGAGGTAAATTTCTAACCGACCTAGATACCGTTATGAATAGATAGAAATTGGCAAGTCCGTGTATGTACTGACATACACCCGCATGCATTACATTATAAATAAGTTTAAAATAAGAATTTACATATTTATGGTAGGAAGGTTGGTAGATAGATAGATACGGCTTAGAAATCTGCTGTCAATAGACAATCGTAAACATATTTCTAAATATAATATAATTATTTCGACATTCTGATCTTCTAAAAATATGTTATACACTGGGTTAAAATTAAAAAAAGATTATACAGATATTAGCTTGTATGTAATAGTTATATTTGCAAGGTCTGAAAGTTGAAAGATATTCACATATCATATATTGGTAAATAATTAATAAAGTGAAACTTTTAATGTTAGATTCGAAAGAGGTGTTGCGACAGAAATATTGTCACAAAAAGGAAAAAGCGAACTTCCTCTGGCCTGTCCCTCGGTGCTTATACTTTGGAGGGTTATACCAGATATCCTTAAAAGATTCGTTTCCATCGGAATTTACAGAGTTCCATATGTTATTTTTATAATATATCTTTACGGACTCTCAGTATTGATAAGTTAGAATCATATTTTAAGATTAAATTGAAACTATGTAACAACTGAATAAAATAATCGTAAAAAGTTCCAAAAAATCACTAAACCGTTCTAAATTTTACAATTAACTTGTCGCTAATCTAAGTTAATAAAATAATAAACTATATTAAATTGAATGAAAAGAAGCCACTTATAAAATTAGTCGTGGATTATGAAAGTATTTATGAAATCAAATTTTGAGTTGACTTACTCGAAAGACTATTTTTTTTTAATATTGACCTATATATTGTACACTGTACTATTGTAGCAGTTTACATAATTACTCTCATAAATATTCAATTCAATAAACGTAACGACTAGATAGGATTACCTCATTCTGTTTAAACTAATATTCATGGAGACGAGACAAGGAGTACAAACTCCATGTATGCAAATAGGGCTACCAAAATAAGAGGGCGCTGGTGTTCCATTTGTACCAAAATGGCGACCAATGAGGACGTAGTTTGAAATAAAATAAATAATTTCTAATTATTTCATTATTAATTTATTTACACAATGAAAAAAATAGTTTGATCTTTCAGATATAAATAATAAAAACCAATTTAATAATTCACGATTAATTAATTGTCTATATTCATACCGGTACAAAAGGAAAACTAGCGACGCTAGTGGTGAAAAAAGTAAACCTAATATGTACGATACCGTAGACAGATTTTGGCAATTCCCCCGGTCGAGTGCGTACTCCTTGTCTAGTCTCCATGCTAATATTATTACGAAGTCATATTGCTATTCTACTTGAAGACTCTTTTCAAAAAAGGTCAACTAGAACTAAAAGTTTATTAAAAGGAAAAATACACGCGTGATTTCATAAATGTGTCTTATATATTCTTATTTCAGCGAGGATTTTAATGTTCGGTTCCGAAGAGGGGTTGCGAACGAAAATCGTCACAAAAATGAATAACGGAACTTTACTTGCTTCACTCCTATTTTCGAGTACGCCAACGCTCCACCTGCCTCTCCTTGACATCTCATTCGTTGCTCCCACTTTCGTGTCAACTTGTACACCAAAGATTTGCGAACTCTGACAACTGTTATTATCTTGCGTGTTACTATTTGTAAATACGTGCTTATTGTTGTTGATAATTTTCTTATATTATGAAAGGTTATAATTAATATTGTTAAAGATAATGATTCAAAAAGTCTTCTATGCAGTTCACTGTTCTGCGTCAAAATATCATTAAAAGCATCGCTTTACCGAGTTTCAAACGTTTTTTTTTTTAATTTTAATCATTTATGAAGAAAGTACATATATACCATTTTATAATTTATTCCAAAAACTTCCGCGAAACAAATATTAGTCATTTTGCCGTTTAATAGAAACTGTTGAGTTAGTCATTTAAACAAAACAGTAATTTTTGTATCAACCGATGTAGTTAGTCCGACGCTTCGTCGGCAATTTTCATGATTTTGTTTGTGTTTATTAACCAATTTTTGTTGTCCTTATCATCTTTAGATATGAGAATGTGGGTAGTACGTAGTACGTTGATGTATTCTTATTTTGCTAGACAAAGTATACGAAGAATTATCTTTACAAATATAATGGTTAATCATTTTGTTTTTTTTTATCAGTAAATTTTATATCTAAAAAATTGATCAAATTCTGAGCCGTGGTCTATCATGATCATAAAACAGAGTTTATTCTAAATGTGGGCTGTGAAAATACCGGTTACGAATATACAAAAAGATACGTGTTTCTCACATTAAACACATTAAAAATTTCGTGATGCGCTACAAGGCGATTCTGTAATAAAATTAATAAAACTAACGAAATATAATCTTATTGTCATGTCCTACTGAACTCGTTCCTGAGGTCATATCTTGTCGCTTTAATATCATTGACAATTGATTTCAACGCTCAATTGGATTAAGTACCGCTCTTTACAATTTTTATGCATTTATTTGGTAATTAAAAAAAATGATAAATTGAGAAACAGATTGTAAACAATTAAAAAAAAATAGTTTGTCTGAATTGAGTACATTGTTGATTTTAATATATCGAAAATAAGCTCTGAATAATTGGCTCATCAATTATTTTTTGACATTTACCAATGCATTAGGGATATATCATATTGCCCTATTTTATTGCATATTTTGTACTTTTAATATCTAAAAAAGATTTGAATAAAATTTTCTAAAACCATAAATAACAAAGAAATGTTTCATTATCAACAATAAAAGAGGTTTCAAAATCGAAGGTTATTGTGACTATTATAGCATATTAAATTAATATGCTCGTGCTATTGTTAATTTAATTACACAATCAAAATAAACATTGACTTGTTCAAAATATAGCTTGCTAAGTATTTTTTTTGATTTCACCCCGTATATGTACAAAAATCGAAAGTAAAACCACGAGTAATTCTAATTATACAGTTGTAAATAATATAATTCATTACACTTTTCCTTACATGATGTGGATTAAGCATAAAACAGTGACGTGTTGTTTCCAAATTAAAAAATAGTAGTTTACGTAACAAGACTCGAAAGTGGTCTTTTACTGGACGAGTGGGCAAATTGCAGGGCGAGCCGAAGGCGAGTCCTGCAAGCCTGCGAGTCCAGTAAAAGCACTTTTGGGACGTATTACGTACAATATTTTTTTTAAAACGGGCATTGTTTTACCATAAACTTTATATTATTCAGTTTACATTTTTATAACAAGAACTCTTTATTAACTAATTTTAACATTTTTTTAACAAACGTTGCTTGGGTGGCCGCCTTAACAATTTTATCTGGTTAATAAATCTTTATATATATATTGCATAAAAATAAACAATATAAAATACCTTTTATAAAGACAACCGCCACCATATTCCTTTCTTCCGTTGGGTACCTATTTTCCTTTAGATAAAAAATTGGTCGGTTCGCTGCTTTACGAGAGTAAACCGCTGGCCTATTAGTTAAGAAATATTGTAAATTTTACAACACTTATGAAGATACGCTGTTTTAGCAATTGATGATTGTCGCAAAATTGATGTACCATACCTTAATTGAATTTTACTTTTAATTCTGAAGCAATGAATAATCCTCTTCAATTTATTGCCAGAATTTAATCGATTCCTACAATTGATTGTAGTATAAATAACCTTAATTTAATATACTGTACTTATTTATACTAAAGTGAATATTTTTTTGTGAAGAAAGAAAAGAAATATAAAAGCAGCATATTTTTCATCATTAAACAAACGGCCAAGTGTAAGTGACCTCGGATAAATTGTGAATTATTACTTGTATCATCACTCTCACTAGTTTAATCATTCATAACTTATAAGTACTAATATATTATAATACTTTTATTTTTCCAACCGTATTGATATAATATAAATAACTGTATGAAAAGTTTTCCTACACATATACTTATAACCCATTGTATATCAAATGTATAATGTACCTAAAAAATCTTTAGTGCACAATGCTGTATCTGTTTGACTGGCGCAATGTTTCCGAAACGTTTTTAGGACATATAGAAAATTTATAGATATTGCGTTAGTAATTTGTATGGGAAAAATCGGCAAAATCATTACATTACGTTACATATTATGTAATGGCGTGAGTAAGAGGGCGACAGAAACACTTTGGTCGGTAAAAACAAAGATGAAATATTTATTAGTCATAACTATAAGTCCTTCGTTCAGTACATTGAAAAGAGATAGATATACAAAAAACAGTCTGAGCTAATGTTTTAGTATCATAGTGACGGATCACATTGTCTTTCATAGATTAATCACGTAAGTATACATAATTTAGTATTTTATATTAATAATATCAATATTAATATCACCGGCACACAAAAAATAAAAAATTGTCTGTACACCGGGCGCCACCTATCTACGGGCATGTTTTTTGACCCGCTGAATACGAATTTCAAGTCACTTTAGGCCGTCCAACCTTCAATTTCGAGTAAATTGTGAATTATTACTTGTATCATCACTCTCACTACTTTAATCATTCATACCTTATAAGTACTAATAGATTACAATACTTTTATTTTTCCAACCGTATTGATATAATATAAATAACTGTATGAAAAGTTTTCCTACACATATACTTATAACCCACTAGGTATATCAAATGTAATGTACCTCAAAAATCTTTAGTGCACAATGCTGTATCTGTTTGACTGGTGCAATGTTTCCGAAACATGTCGTTTTTAGGACATATAGAAAATTTATAGATATTGTTTCTTTTCCTAATTAAATAGCTTAAAATATAGTGAAACGCGAAATAATAAATGTCTAACGTCTGACGAAGATAATTTTCTAAAACTAGACATTTTAATGCGTCTGACAGAAATTTTGAAACGATCTGCGTCAGACGTAAATTTTGGTAAACGATCTTCGTCAGACAACATGGTAAGTTGTTTTTAATGATGTTAACAAGACTGCTGAAAAAATTATGTGCTTATTTGTAAATTTTGTAAAGGTCGTTTTTTCTACATGTTTGAGGTATCAGAAACTTAAAATGACCTTCATATGACTTTAGACTTTTTTGAAGTTATACTTGTATTCGCGCGCCCTGCGTTAGTATTTTGTATAGGATAAATCGGCAAAATCATTACATTACGTTACATACTATGTAATGGCGTGAGTAAGAGAGAGACAGAAACACTTTGGTCGGTAAAAACAAAGATGAAATATTTACCACATGTCATTCAGTACATTGAATAGAGATAGATATACAAAAAACAGTCTGAGCTAATGTTTTAGTATCATAGTGACGTATCACATTGTCTTTCACAGATTATATTATATTTTAGAAATTTCTAAAAGTTTTTAGAAAGTATACAAACAAGATTATATTAAATGACATTGAGGAAAAATAAAAAAAGCCGCATCCAGTGGGACTCGAACCCGCAACCGCGTAGAGCTGAAGGTAATATAAGAATTTTGCTTGGTTAACATTTATATATTTTTTTTCACCACTTGTTCCGTTTTCCTAATTTTACAATTTACTCGAAATTGAAGGCTGGAAGGCCTAAACTGACTTGAAATTTGTATTCATCGGGTCGAAAAACATGCCCGTAGATAGGTGGCGCCCGGTGTATAGACAATTTTTTTGTGTGCCGGCGTATTTAGTGATGAGAATTGTATTGTAGTCTAGTACTAGTATAGGTCATATTATATCCTGCACTATGCTTTTGAGGTTATTGGCTACATAAACAGTGATTTTAATAAATTTATTTCAGTTAACTTTTTGGGAAATTATGATGTATTTTATAAATATTTATTTTTACAAAATTATTATAAACATTATAAACATTCTTTCATTGATCGCACAATATATGCGTATACGTTACTTTTTTGGGTATTTAAGAGTTTAACTTTTTATGACTGGTGCAAGGGGTCAACAAATACGTTACCTACGTGACTTCTTCTTGAAGTTTCGCTATTTAATGCTAGTTATTATATCACTATCTTCGATCTTTCTCTATTAAAGTGGCTCCCTCACCTTATTGTCAACCTATACGCTAGTCAAAATATTTGATACTGCACATACAATTGGAAAGATGAAGAGTTTTATTATACGATGTGATTTTTTTACTGTACATTGCATTTTAATCTATAAAATGGACACGGAAGTTTGGATTTATAGTACAGTAGGTCCCTGCTTCAAACATATAATGATTTTGCTAAATCATTCCCATAAAAATTTCTAAACCCGGAAGCGTGCATAGAAATACCCACTGACTACCACACCCGTTTTTTTTATCGCGTTTCATTAATAAGTTTAAGTTATTTAATTAAAAAAAGAAACAATATCTATAAATTTTCTATATGTCGTCAAAACAAGTTCATTCGGAAAATTTAGCGGAATAACGCCCCAAAACAAAAAAAGTCGTAAAGGAAAACGGCGTCAGATTCGGTCTTATAAAGCCCATAATCAGTTTGTAGAGTGTATCTATCAGAATTTATTTTTCTCGACGGGCACTCTAACTGTAAGCAATACTTATGCTGTGCCTCGAGAACCATTGGTGAATACTGATGTACAAAGCCTTTATATTTTATTTTATAACTAAATCTTCATTTATTTAATTTATATTTAAATCTTGTTTTTTTTCTTTTTACTTATTTTTGTACATCCTGTACAATTAATATTCAACAAAATTATTGATAGTTCCATCCAAAGTGATCAAGTTAAATTTTTGCATTCTCAATAAACGAAGGTCAAGGATGTCAGTATTGCCAGTCCCATGTTATTACGTTTTTACTCCCAGGCAATTATTCAACTATTGTTGTTACAAACTTTATTTAAATTCAAAGTCTAGCATGCGTCTTAAATACTTTATTTAATAAATCTTAAATTGTTAACATGTGAATTTTCAATAGAAATAATTATAATTATGTTTTGTATATGATTGTATTATCTTAATTAAAAGTTTGTTCCATACGTACTGTTTTATTTTTACTTATTTATATTAAATTATTACGTAAGTTAGATTGGATAGAAAATCAATGCATTAATTGATTATGAAGTCCCACCAATAAATTATTCCCTGAATAGAATCCATCTGGTAATTTAAAATTTTTGCAAATTAGATTAAGGTGGAGTCAGGTGACAGGATACTTTAAGAGCTTCTTATTGAATTCAGACCATATGTTGGCATAAAATTACAAAAGAAGTTTTAGAATTTTTCATGATAATGGACACTGATTCGATTTTTTGTTACTGTTTAGTTTATGATAATATTCTTATTACTGGAAAATTACTTTCTACGTTTTGTGTTAATTAATATTTTTTTTTTCTTAAGAAATTTGTAAACAGTAGTTACCAGTTAACTGACAAGAAAATTTATGTTGATGACCACGTTATCCGCATTTGTTACGATTCATTAAAAATAAATAATTTATTGCTAACTTTTTTCTATAAAATTAGTTCACAGTTACCTCTAGTTTTATGATGATATATAAAATTTAAATATTATTTCATATATTAACTCTTAAAGTTACTCCTTTTATATTAAAATATTTGTTAACATTTATTTATTAATAGAGCAGTTTTCTTGAAGAAACACGTCAAACTTAAATATGTATTTTTTTTGTAAATTTTATGAGGTTTGTATCATATTTTTGTAGGATTTGTGTTTAAAAATAGAACTGGATGATACATGTTTATAGAGTTTAACAAATAAAAATGATGTTTGCCAGACTGACCGTTTTAGTTTTAGCTATAATTGAAAATTAAAGATTTTAGAACACAATGTAAAAAGCAGATAAATTAAAACTGTTTCTTCTTCTTTCGGTACCATGCCCAATTAGGCGTTGATAGTCTCCTTGACAATTTGACGATATCTTTCTCGATCTTGTGCGGCATGCAATAATTCATCTGCTGATAGGCCAGTCCACTGACGAAGGTTTCGGAGCCACCAATATTTCTTCCTATTAATTCCCCGCCTTCCCTCTATTCTTCCATTAAGTATTAACCGCAGTCACCTCTGAGTATGTGTCCTAAGTATTCAAATTTCCTCCTTTTCATTAATTCACCCTCTTGCCTGATTCGTTTTAGACTTCTATATTTGAAATGCGTTAAACCCACTTTATTCTGAGCAAATCTTAAATGCTTCCAACTTTAATGGTCCAGGTCTTACATCCATACAGCAATACGGGATATACATAACATTTTAACAATTTAATTCTTAGCTGTAGGTTAAGCTGGGGATTGCAGAGTACAGTTTTCAATCTTATGAACGCATTTCTTGCCATTTGTATGCGGGTTTTAATTTCATCGTCAGGATCTAGTGATCTAAAATTTATCCAGTAACCCAGATATTTAAATTGGTTTACTTTTACAATTGTTTCGTTGCTGGCAACCAATTGAACGTCTTGTTTACCGATCACGAGTAATTTTGTCTTGGAAATGTTTATGTTCAATCCGTTATTGGAGCATTCTCTAATGACTCAGTCTAAAAGAAACTGAAGACATTCGCTATTCTCTGCTACAATCGCTGTGTCATCTGCATATGTTGTTAATAGTCTCTCCACCAATTCGAAATCTCATTGTCCTTCCAAGGCTTTGTTTAACATTGATTCAGAGTACACATTGAACAGCGTTGGAGACAGAACACACCCCTAACTCCTTTTTGTATAGGAATTTTATCGGTTTCGTCGTCGTCGTCTACCAGAACAGTGGCCTGTTCCCAGCATAAACTGTGCAGAAGTCGCAGATCCCTATCATCAATTCCAATCTTCTCTAAGGCATTCGAACAGTTTATCGTGTTGTACCCTATCGAACTGTTTACGACACTCTTAATAAATGTTCATGCCTTCGAATTTATAACAGAAACAAAAGACCACAAATTGAAATATCGTGACATAATACAAGAATGTTAACCTTTTGTGATAAAGTACATACCTTGATCGCCTACACTGTATTAGTAAAAACACTTTTTACGTATAATTGTTTCTTTAAATTGTTTTTCTTTTTCTGACAT
The DNA here is from genome assembly GCA_964028335.1 of Altica lythri. NCBI lineage: Eukaryota > Metazoa > Arthropoda > Insecta > Coleoptera > Chrysomelidae > Altica > Altica lythri. The sequence goes on from OZ034801.1 coordinate 37,177,897, forward strand.
ACATTTTTTTCAATACACAATTTAATCACATTTTTTTATAGACATGAGAAAATGCTTTGGAAAAAAATATATAAATAATTATTCGATAAAACAATGCAATAATGATATTTTATTACCAAAAACATTAAGATGATCAAAATTTTCTTACATTATGGTATTATTATAATAGTTATAATAATGTGATAAACAAGTAAACAGTAATTATCGGATGGACCAAAAGGTTATTTTGTGGCTAAATATATTGAAATGGATCTCCCTGTGGGAACACCTTCCAATCAATAGAATTTTTAGGTTGTGGATTCCAGCACAGTATTAATAGCTATAACAAAATATAATATATTAAAAACAAATTCTTTTCTTATTTTTCTTCCCACTCCACTTCTTTCCAACTCGGTTTTCCTGCTATTCAACTTTCTGTATCTTGCCTCTCTGCTCTACCACTGTTCAGCACTTCTATACCTGTTAACTTCTTTTTTCTGCTGCTATTTGCTTTTGCCTTTATTTTTAAGTCTTTTGACTAATACAAGTCATTGCCAATTGCGACAATATCTGTTTAGGATGAATTTAGAAGAATCGCCCCTATGCAGATGATGCGAACAAGAAGAGGAAACAGTAGCGCGTATAATGTATGGCTGCTCTGCTTTTTCTGAAATCAGATGATCTGTGTTGAACGAGTACTGGATTACACAACACAATGTCTGGGAGATCCTCCTGGGGAGCCTCATCACCTATTTTAAATCTATAGGTCTGATGACAGCCTGAGGTGGGGATATCCCTACACTCGGGAGGATGAAAATGGACCATATGTGGCCTCAGTGCCGGCAGACTCCAAAGACTAATACTTCTTTATTTGTTTATTCATAACTATTTAATGATTTTTTTTTTCTATTACAATTCTGACTCATTCCTACAAAAAATTATGTTTACGTTTCTGGTATTTATTTATTTCTATTTTTAAAAATTAATAACATATATTTTGTAAATTTAAACAATACGTATTAAATTATGAGTGTATACAACCACATGCTGGATTGAGGCCCGAGGGTCTAGAATAGGGTCGGATTAATAGACTGCCAGCTGTTCCCAGGAGTCTTCAAAGACTCTTTAACCAAAATTTTTTTTAATGACAATCTAATCAAAAAATAACTTAATGTAGATAACCTATATATAAATAGCGGGTCAAATTCCCTGAGGGAGCGTGTCCTCGAAGAAAAAGTCATATCAATATACTGATATGAAACTCCTCCCGGGACACCTTTTACTCAATAGTCCGAGCTGATTACAAAAAAATATTATATAGGTATCTCTCTTACTTTTTCTGTTTTTGGTTATTTAGTTTTGCTACAGCCACTTTCTCCGGGCTTCTCTGCTCCGCGTCCAATTACTTTTTTTTTCTTCTGTTTTTTTCTTTTTTTAATCATTTAATTTTTTATACCACTGCAACTATTTTCCTTTTTTCAATTTTTTATTTCATTAACATTTTAATTTAGTTTACATTTACATTATAATTCAATTTTACATTTTTCTTAATAACATTTTTTATTCCATTCCATGACATGTCTTTTCTTTTAAATCAACAATTTATAAAACAAAAACTAAGTTCTCACAAAATAAATAAATCTTAGCAACCGTTTTCCTTAAGTGCGATTTACACTGCCGGAGAATCACCGACAGAGTCCGTCCCTAAAGGAAAATTCATATTCTTTAATTTCTAATTTTTAAAAGGAACTAATTTTTGCGTAGGAATTATTATCCTTGAATAATAACAGAGTTGCTTGATTTATTTGTGAATGAAATCGAAAACAAAATAGTGATCCATAACTCAAAGTATATCGTTTTCAAAGATCGGCTAGTTCAAGGATGTTTTTCAAACAAGAAACCTAAAGCGCCGACGGTTGCCAGGTTGCCTCAATGATTTTTTTTTGTAGGTACATCTGAAGGTGTAGAATTTGGTACTTGGCAAAGATGGGCAGGATGATTTTGTCTTTCTAGTTGTCATCCCTAAGTACACCCTCTAGCGTAGACATTTAATAATATTTCATGTGAACATTTCACCGTTGCTAAGTAACAAATTCTAGAAAATGTTCAAGAACCTCAGATTTGCACAAAAAATAAATAGATTATTGAGCCAACTATGGGCCCCCTCGCGAGCGATGGTCGATGGATCACTATTTTGTTTTCGACTTCATTCGGAAATATTTAATTTGCATATAAAAAAACTTTTAATCAACACTTATACTAGCTGTTGATTTTTTGCTAGAACTAAAAGCACTAGAACATTTTTCTATCTACGAGTTTTAATGTGGTTAACGAACAAATCCATTGTATATATTTTTAGATTTTTTTTTATGTATATATTAAATAATACTTACTTCTGCGGTTTACATTTAATATAAATAAATTATGATTTTAATTAGATTCTCTTTTATTTATCACATTGATTTCCCTGTGAATCTCTTCTGATAACATATTCAATTATACGAAAGTTAAATGTACAAAGTCTACATAAAATTTAAATTAATTTCGAATCGGTCGACTGAAACTAAACTTTCTATTAATTAACTAGTTGCATTTAGGTATCGCTAATTTCCTAACATATGATGATTCTCCTTTTTAAGTAACGGTTCTTTCAAAAGAAAAATGTGTATCACAATATTATACTGTGTGTCACATTTGATTAAACCTATAAGAAATAAACAAATATAATCTAGATTAGATTAGATGTTTATTGGGTTGGCTGTTAGCCTGTATCACTGCGACCTTTGCAGATCTATTGTGACCACCCATTATCTCAAGAATAGGATTAGAGAACCTTGTCCAGCCCTGCCCTCTTGATGAGACTTAATAGCCTTGACAGTGGCCACTCCGCATAACTTGGAGCGAAGCAGCCGGTTTCTCCTCTCCCAGTACTAGATACCGCGTCCTTGCAAGGCCTTCGCATTGGCATAGGACATGAAATGCGGTTTCCTCCTCCTCTTGGCAGTATCGACAGATGTCTTCATCTGCTAAGTTCAACTGACTCATGTGTTTCTTGAGCCTACAATGTCCTGTCAAGAGACTGACAATGATTCTGACATCGTTTCGCCTTTGTAATAGCAGCTCTGCAGTAAACTTCGCCGAGTGTCCCTTTATGAAGACTTTGGCTTGTCGCTTGCCCTGTGATTTTTCCCAACACTCCTGGGCCTTCTCTAGCCTCCATTTCTCAATGGCTGCCTTTCTAAATGTGTCAGCAACTCCGTCGAATGGTTCCGGGCCAATCATTGGGGTATTAGCTCCCGCACGGGTCAATTCATCAGCCTTCTCATTGTCTCGAAACCCTGAGTGTCCTGGTATCCATGCCAGTGTCAGAGAATTTTGACTTGCGGCATGTGTCAGGGAATCAACGCAGTCTAATATATATAATCTAGAAGAATATACACAAGAATAGTAGGATCACTCACACAAAAACTTGTTCTATGCCGCCAAAGCTCTCGGTCCGCATTTCAGTCCTTATCGTTGTTACTCACCAGATCGTTGCCAAATTAAATTTCTAAAATCCGTAAATTGATACAAAAAAATAAGTAGACATCGGTATATATTTCTAAGTACTATAAAAAAAAAGTTAATAAAAATCGGTAGATGAGGTAGCAAAACGGTATATTGGTAGATTATTTCCTAAAACGGTAGATCTACAAAAAAATCGGTAGAGTCTACATCGTTGCTCATCAGTTCTCACAAAACTGCACCAAAAACTTCGACAAAATGTGGTACTAAACCGTCTTCTCCTCTAAAGCTGTTTCTTGCGTCTCTCTCTAACGCACGTATCAATGTATATGACGCTCTTTGTCATCATTTCTTATCGAAACAAAATTATTAAAATTTTAAATCGCGGCAACGCAACGGTACGACTTGCCATGATTAAAATAGGCAACTAAATACCATTGAATTCGTAATAAAAATACCTACATTTTCATGTTTTATTTTTTAAGAAAAAGAATGATGGGAAATTTTTACCCCCATTTGCCTGTTTACACCTAGTTGCCAGGTATTATTGCCAGGAAAAATGTAGGCAACGGTTTAGTAGTATATTGTATATATATTTAACTTTCCATTCGTATTGAATTTAACATGAAAAAGAATTTATTTATGGATAAATTCTAATTAAATAATTTTTAATTAAAAATAGCCTTGCCAGGATATGATATGGCAACTGACCGGATTTGTGATTATTTATTAATTTTATAAATAAAATAAATTATTTCATTCGGTAAAAGAATGAGAGGTCCATATATACAGCGAGATTTTAGACCATTACGAATCACTCTACCTGTTAAAAACTAAGAAAATCTGAACGGTTTTTATAGAGTTTCTATAGGCCGATTGCATACTTACAAGACATGTGTTCGCAACATGTCTGCGACATGTCGCAGACATGTCGTTTCTTTGCCAACACAGCGGTTCTTATGGCGAGTCGTAAACCAAACAGAAACGCCGCGGACAGGATGAGACTTGTCGAAAACAACTTTTATTTAGGAAGTGAAACATTTTATTGCGTATCTTCACTTATGCAATACTGACATATTCCATGAATCTTATTAAGTCTATATATTTGTTTGTACTTTCTACAGTTATTTCTAACATAGCGTTATTCACAAAATATTTCCAAATATCAATTGGAGTCTTCAAGTCACGTGTAGGATATCTCGCCGTCGGCAAACATAGCTTGCAATGTCAATAAGTATTATATTATAAGTAATAACAACAACATTAGTCGCTACGGTGCTACGCACCGAAAAGAACTATAAAACATGCACAACCCTACCTATAAAGCTAAGAATGTACACTGAGACAATGTTGGATGGTGGAAAGAGGTACAGGTACAGAAAGCGGCGATAGAAACATAATAGTATATTCTGTAACAAGGTTAGAATGAAAATTCGATACGAGTGGAGAATTCCGAACGCGAGCGTAGCGAGCGAGAGGAACCACGAGTTATCGAATTTTCATTCTAACCGTGTAACAGACTGTATTTTCTCCACGACCATGTAATAATTATGTTTATTTAAATTGAAATATGTAGCAAAACAATTAGAACGTCGCACTGACAAACTGAGTGACAGTTTTAAAATTCGCAGCGCAATCTATGTTTTTTGTTGAGCAATTACAGAATGTTATTCCGTCACTAGTTATAGAATGGAAATACATGCAAAACACATAAGAAGCAAGTGTTTCAGAATGAATATTCTATCTCAAGAGTGAGAATGAACACTTTCTATTATTACATTCATTAATGGTCGCGGAGAAACGTTATTTACAAACCCCGAATGAATAATACTGCCATCGGTGTGTGAGACCGATAGCGACTAACGGAGGGTTATCCAATGATAGTTTCTTTAAAGATTTTTTTAATGTACCTACATACATCACCCCGCTAAAGTTTTATTATATGTCAATTGTGGTGCTCGTGCCTCTTTCGAGCACACAAAGTTTCTTTATTTAAAGATTTTTAGTTATATGCAATCGTTGGCGATCATTTGGTCTCTTCTTTTCTTTTTCAGTGATTTAATAATCACTGATTAAGATTCATTTTCTTTTTGAAAAGCTTTATGAGATTATTCGTATGGATAGCAAAATAATCTCAACCTGTATAGAAAATATGGAAGATCACCGTTGCCAAGACAGTGGATCGTGGTTGATATAAAAGAAGGCGAAACAAGTTTTTTGATAGATGATTATTTTTGATATTTCAACAAAAGTCAGATGTATTTATTTTTGCTGCAGTAATACAAGTTATTATATTTTCATTTTTATTTTAATTTTAATTTTGGTGTAATGACCATTGCACTAAATCAATAAAAAGGATTTTTTGAATTAGGTTGTTGTTTTTATGAAAAATTTAAAGATAGTTCTCAAAATTTCAAAGGAAAAACCTAATGTTTTTTAAATGTTAGTATTATTTAATACATACATGTTCCCAGAATATTAAAAAAAATGTGTTTGATCTATTTGTTACATCGTGTATTTATATTAATAAATAAGTACATGTGTTTGATCAAATATGGAGATAGCAGGCTAACCATATGTAAGTAATTCCTTTGTAATTATTTGTTTTGTCCATAAAAATTAGCTTGATTTTATCAATCAAAACATTAATAAAATATTTCTGATGGAAATTAAAAAGCAATATTACTTTGTAATTATTTACTAAGTACTTAATAAATTAAATAAATATTTTTTTTCTGTTGAAACGTGTTTATTTACAATCCACTACAACATTAAGTTAGTATTTAGTAAATATTATGACACCGATTTTGGCTTAGTAGGTGTTGCCGGCCATTGCCGGTCCACCTTCATTTACAGTAGGTCCTTAGGCCACAATCTTTTGAGTCTTCTCTCAGCTGGTGGGGCATAGGTGAGATTGTGGATCAATTCATTTTCATGGTTGAGGTTCCTGTCTCTGTGTTTGGTGGCGTTTTTGATTGATATGTCTGTAACATTTTTATATTTAAAAGTTTCGCGTAACCCCAGAGTTCTATCCCATAAGTCCATAAAGGTTTAATAGGGTTGTGTATACTTTTAATTTATTTTCCAGCGTTAGCTGAGATCTTCTACCAATGAGCCAGTTCATTTGTCTTGTTTTTATATTTAGTTGCTGCTTTTTAGCTCTAATGTGAGTTTTACAAGTTAGTCTTTGATCAAGATGAAGACCTAGGTATTTTACTTCATTTTTTATTGGAATAGTGTCATTATTTAGTGTAACTTGAGGGCATATGACTGGTCATCTTGTGAACGTGTTGCATTGTTGACTTTAATTTTCCACTTTTGGGGCCATTTTTGAAGTAGATCGAGCCGATCGGATTTAAATCCAGTGCAAAGAATGCTGTGTCATCGACAAAGAGAGCTAGTTCAGTGCTAGTTGCTGTTGGATGTCAGCAGTGTAAACAAGATAAAGAAATGGACCTAAGACACTACCTTGTGGTACTCCAGCTTGAATAAGTTGCTAGTTATTATTTTCTTTGTCCATTTTAATGTTGAAATATCTGCCTGACAGGTAAGATTTCAGTAGTAAATAAATTGACTTGGCATGAGTTTGAAAAGTAATCCTTGATGCCACACTTTATCAAATGCCTATGTGGTATATCCAAAAATACTGCAGCACATATTTTCTTAGATTCTAGTTTCTCCCTGATGAGGTTCACTATTCGGTGGCACTGTTGAACTGTTGAGTGATTCTCTCTGAATCCAAATTGGTGGCTGGGTATCAAATTATCAGGGTCAATTGTCTCTTTTATTCTTTTCAGTATGAGTCGTTCAAACATTTTTGATAATAACGGTAGCGCTTATTGGTCGGTGAGATGCTGCTTCAGTTGGAGGTTTGAGCGACAGTACATTGGGTTGGAAAGTAGGAGAGATGAATCATTCGGTTGAATAGAGTAGTTAGAAGAACTATCTCTTTTCTAGGTAAATGTTTCAAAACTTCACCTACTATCAGATCATATCCAAATGCCTTGTGCGGATTTGTGAGTTTTATTTGCTCTGTTACTGCAATTGCGTAATGGAACGAATTGGCGGTGATAATTGACAGGGGACGTCAAGAAAGTCATCTTGTTGATCTACTGGACTAAAAGGTCTTTCTAGATGAGTGGCAAAAACTTTTGCTTTTTCACTGTCTTCCGTTTTCTTGTCTTTGTGGAGATTTTGCCACAATTGGCCTTTTAAATTTTTTGGTGGCCTTCCATAATGAGTGGTAAATAAAATAAATATAAGTATTTTATTTCTCGATTTTGGTTGTACATATTTTGTACTATTTTCAACTCTATTGTTATATTAATTCTAAGGTTAAACTGATTATCATAATAAACACAATAAAATATTTTTGTTCTAATCGAATTTTCTTATTCCGCTAAATTATTTGATAAGGAAATTGCGTCCATATCGTTACAGGAGCCGGCGTTTACTATAGTCCAATAAAAAAATAAAGAAAAATAAACACACCATTTCACGTAAGAAAAAATCAAGTACGATTATATTTAACTGCAAGAAATTATGTTTTATCACAATGGACAAACTTGATGGTATACCTCATTCCTCTATCTTAAGTTTGTGTACTCAGAAAGATGTACATAGATTTTAAATACAGCAAAATGAGTTCATATAATTTTTTTAAATTTAAATTTTAGATAAACAAGAAATGCCATTTAAAAGGGATTTAAAGAATGTCACATAGTATCTGAGATCTTTATCTATAACCGATAGCAGCTTAAACTGTTTGCACTGCGTTTTATATCATATCTTAATTCGACTTATAAGGTCAAGAAGACTTGCTTAATTCCTCCTTAAGCCCATATACCTGTATGTCAAATCGACAATTAAAACACTTTTTTAACCGACTTTAAAAAAAGGAGGGGGTTCTCAATTCGACCATTTTTTTATGTATGTTGCCGAATATCTCCAGTATTTATAATCCGATTTGAAAAATCCTTTTTGCATTCAAAAGGGTAGAGTGTCCTTGTGGTCCCACAGAAATTTGGTTAAGGTCTGGTCATGAATATGGAAGATATTCCAGAAAATACCACAAAAATCAACATAAGAAGCTCTGCAGTTAATCTGGAGACCCTGGGGTTGAAGGAACGATCGAATCAAACCGTTCTCGATGTCTGGCACTGAACAGTATAAGGGTGCATGGAGTTGGTGCGTCGCGTTTCTCTGGCTGGTCTGGCAAGTGGAGACACTATAGAAGGGAGTTCTTTTGAGCAAAATCCGTTTAAGTAACAGTAAAACAGGGAAAGATCTGACACTGCTTTTCGGTGGGACAATGGGGCTAGGTTTTTGGTGATACTGGTGTAGTTTATTAGTCGAACTGCTATTCTTTGTATTACATCGAGAACTCTGAGCCTTGAAGGAGCCGCCGAACCCCATACATGCGAGCAGTATTCAAGATTATGTTGTATTTGGGCTTTGTAAAGAGTAGCTAAGTTGGATGGGGAGAAATATTTCCGTGCTCTAAAAAGAAAGCCTAACTTCTTTCCTGCTGCAGTTGCTATGAATGCAGTATGTTCGTTCCAGAGTAAGTCCTGGGAGATCGCTATACCCACCAGCGTAATGTAGTCGCTTGCTACTAGTGTCTGATCAATGAGTAGTATGTTTGCCTATTGTTGGATAGGCAACATGTCTTTGTATTGGAGCGTTGAAATTAACAAGATTCTTTTTTCTCTACTGGTTTTTTGAGCTTCCTTGGTTGAACCGCTTTTTGCTCTTCTGTGAGCAACTGAGGGATCCAACGGGAAACCAAATTCGTAACACCCAGTTCTTCATGTAGGATCTTTTGGATCGAGGTCTTCGAAATGTCCAAAGATGTCTCTATCTCCCGGTATGTTGCATGGCGGTGATCCTTAAAAAGCTGACAAACCGCATCAATCTTTTGCTGTGTGACTGCTGTTTTGGGTGGACCTAGGCTGGATTAGTGGCTGTGGCTGGAGCGACCACTTTGAAATGAAACTCTGGATTTATGTCAACAAAAGATTGAGGTTAGATTTGTGTCTTGAGGTTCTAAGCGGCTATATGCAAAACTAAAAAGACAACCCTCATATATACTCGAACGTTCATACTATATCATAAACGGCACTAAAATGTACGATATAGTAAGAACTGTAATTTAATTTTAGATAAAGGTGTTACGAAGTTTTCAAGTAGTAAATTAACAATTAAAATGTTCTATGGCAGCTGTAAAATATAACAAATCTACAATTTAAACGTTGACATAAAGCACATACGTGGGTTTGACAGGAGAGTTTCTGGATATAATATATAGTTAATTGACTACAAAATATTTAATCAATTTTTACAAATATGTGATTACAATTAATCTTTGAGCCCAACTATAAACGTGGAAGTAAATATTTCTGTATGACCGATAAAAGAGAAATAGATAGGTCATTAGTTGGAAAAAAATAATCAGTACAAGCAGAAATGCTGTCGAAATTTACGATTATTAGTTGTTATCACCACAAAACAAAAATAAATTCTATGAAACAAATCGGGCTCTCGGGAGTATTTCCACTATTTTTATGCAAATTTGTGACGACTTTTAACACGGAAATTGATATCTGTCTGGACCAAAATACATGCGTTGCATTTACGTAAATAACGTAAATTTTATTTATATATTAATTTTTATTTACAATTTTATATCAATTGTTTTGTAGTTGTCTGAAAGTTTATATCGATTTATTCGCATATTTGTTTTAATTTATTGTGTCACATTGGAAATAAAACAGAATTTATTATTTGGTAAGACTACTAAGAAATATTCGTTTCATTAAATATTTATTCAAATTTACTGTTAACACAAATATTTTTCTTTATATACTAAACATATAAATGATGAAGAATTTTATATACAAAGGGTAAATAAATATATATGTAGGAAACTTAGGAAAATAAGCAATTATTGATTGATTTATAAGCACAAAATTAAAGTTTTCATTTTCGGGAAGTTTTTATACCATTGGATAAAGGATTTTTCGTAGTCGTATATAAACTTACTAGCTGACCCGGCGGCGTAATTACAAACCCTAAGTGGTTTCAGCACTTTTGACAGGGATGAACTGTCGAACTCTGAAAGGCTGTATGACACCGGCTGTGGCTGTGTGAGTTGTATAAATAAATTGTACTATAATTTAAATAAATATAGAGTATACCATACAACTGTGAGTTGTAGCTTAATAGTAGCTTATGTAGTAGCTTAATAATGCCAATGAATGGGCCTCTGCTACCATAAGCTCTCAAAATGTGATTAAACTTTCGCTTAAAAACAATAACGATACAATCAAACCATACGTTGTATTTGAATATCGTTTCCAAAAAAAAATACTACTAACAATTATCTCCAACTTTTTCACAGACGAAACTTACCTACTTAATAAATAAAAAAAAACTAAAACTTTTCAGTGACATAAATTATTCTAAGTCACAAATTCTTACTAGACTTTTGAAGAAGATTAATAAATATATTAAACTAAATTATAAATAGCACCGTTACAATGCTGATAGTATGCTGTTTTTTTTATATATATAAATGTATTTGAGTTTAAAAGCTTACAATTTGTTTAAACGGAACCCGAGCGTTCGAGCGCTGAGACCACTTAGGGTTTGTAATTACGCGACCCGGCGGACTTCGTACCGCATAAAACTAATGTCTTTTTTGGTTTTTTCAAATTTTTACGATTTTATTTTTTCATTTTTTTTTGTTTTTATCGTTTTATCATATTTGCTCGTAAGTTATCAGGTGTATACTATTTTTTGATTATATTTTGTAATTTATCGATTAAATATATTACGTAGCAACTGCGACACCTTACGACCCTTACGTCATATTATTTAATTTAGCAAGAATTTGTTGAAATATGTGAGATATAAACTGCGCCACCTTCCGGTGGCATCATAAACCTTAAGTAAGAATTGCTCGTTTAAGTATATGTGATATAAACTGCTTCACTTTACGGTGGCGCCATAGTACCTTATAAGTCGTAATTGCTAGTTTAAATTTATTAGATATTAACTGCACCACCTTACGGTGGCCTACTCAGGGTTGGAACTTCATTACTGAACCGCTAGATGGCGTTGAAGAAGCTAGTTTTTGAGATTTTTTGACACACAATTTTTTTAGTTTTCATAAAATATATTTTTCTTTAATAAAAAGTATCCTATGTTACTTCTAATACCTCCAAGAATATGTGTACAAAGTTTCATGATGATCGGTTGAGTAGTTTTCGCGTGAAAGTTTAACAAACAAACTTACATTCACATTATTTATAATATTAGTAGGGAAGTAGGGATAGGGATTAACTGCACCACCTTACGGTGGCCTACTCAGGGTTGGAACTTCATTACTGAACCGCTAGATGGCGTTGAAGAAGCTAGTTTTTAAGATTTTTTGACAAACAATTTTTTTGGTTTTCATAAAAAAATATTTTTCTTTAATAAAAAGTATCCTATGTTACTTCTAATACCTCTAAGAATATGTGTACAAAGTTTCATGATGATCGGTTTGAGTAGTTTTCGCGTGAAAGTGTAACAAACAAACTTACATTCACATTTATAATATTAGTAGGGAAGTAGGGATAGGGATTAACTGCACCACCTTACGGTGGCCTACTCAGGGTTGGAACTTCATTACTGAACCGCTAGATGGCGTTGAAGAAGCTAGTTTTTAAGATTTTTTGACAAACAATTTTTTTGGTTTTCATAAAAAAATATTTTTCTTTAATAAAAAGTATCGTATGTTACTTCTAATACCTCGAAGAATATGTGTACAAAATTTTATGATGATCGGTTGAGTAGTTTTCGCGTGAAAGCGTAACAAACAAACGTACATTCACATTTATAATATTAGTAGGGATGCACAACTTTTATTTGCCTTAAATTTCAAAATAATGATCATGATTAAGGTTGGTAATTTTTTTACGAATCGGGATGGGTCTTCTTTGATAACCTAGTAGACACATGTTGTCAAATAGTCGTTTGTGTTAAAATTATAAATGTAATAATTTCAACTTGTGAGGAAAGTTGAGTACTTTGTCGTTATAAAAGTTGTTGATTAGCAAAACCTTGCATTTGCTAGAAAGTGATGTGTTGTTAGTAGTGGATGTTTCAAAAGTTTTAGTCTTAGAAAATATACCATGGCAGGATTTATCAGTAGAGGACTCAGTAAAGACATCAACTTTATTGGCAGCATGTTATTCTTTGCGTTAGGTTGCTAATTTGTAAGGAAAAAATCATTCTACTATAAGTCGTATGGTTAAACGCTTCAACAAGACAAGATCTTACAATCACAGACCTGTACAAAGACGCAAAAGGTCTACACATGCAAGAGACGAGCGCTTTCTTCGTGTGTCAGTTCGTCGAAACAGGTAGAATGTTACGAAATGAGTTGGCTATTGCTCACAATGTACTGATATCGCCTTGAATTGTGAGAAAACGTTTAAATGAAGCTGAATTGAGTAGAATACCGGCGAAAAAACAGGATACGTTTTGCCCGTAATCATAAAAACTGGACGGTTGACGATTGGAAGAGAGTTTTCTTCTCAGATGAGACTAGGATCAACTTAAAATCTTCATATGGACGTGAGCATGTTTGGCGTGGGCCTGGAGAGAGAGATTTCCCAAAATTCCGTTTGGTAGAGGCACTGTGATGTTTTGGGGAGGAATCTGTTTTAATGGCCGCACAGAGTTGTTTTCGATCTGCATGAATGCGGATTATCATCTCGAAAATACTGTTCATAAACATGTTATGCCATTGCTCCCTTCGTGAGGACAAATTGTGTATTAATGCAAGATAATGCTCGTCTCGGCGTGGCTTGGCAAGTGATTAACTACCTAAATGCAATTGATCTTGAGTTAATGTAATGGCCAGCTAACAGTCCGGACTTAAATGCTATAAAGCACCTATGGGGTGTTCTTAAAAAAAGTTCGGAGTCATAGGCCCTTCCGTTACAACGAATTACAAGAACTTTTATATTGTTACTTGCTGCTACGGAACCCTTCATGGGCGAGTCCGACTCGCACTTGGCAGCTTTTTTTCAATTTATACTATAATAAGAATATATTTTGCTAATCAATAAATTCATAAGTAAATTATTGAAACCTTTCAATTGAAAAATTTAACAAATAATATTCTTTAATTGAGTTTACAAAAAAACATCGTTCAGTAAAATAATTGAAAAGAACAGTCGATACCTGCTGCTTTAATATAGATCCTATTACGGCCCTGAGCTTTGAAGTATTGGCTTAGGTAGCTGTTAAGATTAGTCAGTCCGCACGAACTTGGAACGAATAATACACCTCTTTAAGATCTGTAATTTAGAATACTGAAGGAAGGTTGGAAACCATTGACAATATTTGACCACCCGCTAAATTCGTCCTTGAGTAAATCTAACAGGTTATTTAAATTATACCCATCTTAAATAAGTATTCGTATTACATTCATATAACTAAATTTGTCCTTCAGCAAGAGTTTAAAATTTTATATTTTATATTCGATAGTTTACAAAATGATTATAAAAATGAATTGTGCTCCTTTCAATTCATGAATATACTTTTGTGTACCCGCTCTTTTCTGGACGAATTTCGTCAGTAAACCTCATAAGTTGTTAATCCCCAGGTAAACTCTACATCATTTAAAACTGTATTAATCGTTCCGGTAATTTTATCAGTAGGTATGCTTCTTGGGAACAAATAAATAAAATAAATTATAAATATTTTCAATCCTTTATATTATTGTAAAATTACACAGACAATCCGTTTCTATAACTTAATATATACATATACAACTTTCGACAATTTGATAAAATTTAACATAATATAGAACAAAAAATTTGGGAACTTAACAACTTAATTGAGTCAACAGTTGAGAGCTGATAATTGCAGTTAATGGTGACACTTCTTCAGACGATCAATTCTAATTCACAGTAATAGTATGTAAACTATTATTATACACTTTTATTGAATAAAAATAAATTTAAAAATAATGTTTTGTCAATATGTTCATATTCTTGTTACTCCAATGATTGCAATTTTATTTCGAATTTTCCGTTCAAGGCCCTTGAGCGGTCATAACGTGATTAACTGGGTGCGTGCGTTTAAGACCATTTCAGGGGGTTTTATTTTGCATGAAAAAGATACTGCAACCAGTCGACATGCAGGTTAAAATATTTGTTCATTCTGTAAGACATTTAAGGGATTAATATTCGACAAGGATGGTTTATTATACCAGCTTTATAAAAAATAGACTATAGGCACCTGTTCGGTGATAAAATTTCCTGTGGGATTAGCAGATGTTCAATTGTTTAAGGATTTATATTTTTATTTCTTTATCTAAACGCCAAATTCAGGTAAGAAATCTATTCGCAGAGTGGTCAATCAAGGAAAATTTAAATTTACGATTAAATTTGGAGATTCTTCCGTAAATATTCCAATTAATAAATTAACAGGTATGCATCAGAAAAATGTTTAATAGACTTTGTAAAGATCTGAAAATATTTTTAACGAGAATAATTAAATAATTTAATTATTTAAAATTATTACAAAAATAAAAATAATTTATCGAAAAAGTACGTATAATAATAACAAAGAACAGCGGATTTGTGGAAGAGAATTTATAGAAGCAGGAAGATATAAGGTAGCGATAAAATATTTTCTAGGTCAACTAACTAATGCGGCTACTGTTTATGGCATAAAATTTACCGATTTACGTCAGTTGTTGCAAGTTGAATCTAATATTTTAAACATTTTCCACTGTTGTGGGGAAATTTCATCACGTATAGGAAATTAACTCCTTTTAACTTTTCAAGGGTAAGAACTTTTCGTGGCAACTTTATTGATTATTATGTAATACGTTATATTTACCACCATCCTCAAAATAGGAGTGTATTTTTAGAGAGCTTTTAAATGCACCTATAATGAAGCTGAGGCTGTCTCTACACTATTTACAGTAAAATCCCTTTATTCTCGCTTCCTTCATTAGCGTTCTCTCTATTCGCGGATTAAAAAGTTGCGACCAAATTCCTAAAAATGTCTTTATTGGCAGGTCTAATCAGTTCATATGGACGAAACTACACTGTTTTGGAAGAGAATGCAAAACAAACCTTTCATTTCTAAAACAGAAAAGTGATTTAAGGCAGCAAAGGATTTGCTATGTTCTAATGCATCTGGAGATGTTGTCATTTAACTATTATTGTTTTAAAGATCGTTAAATCCTCGTGCTTTAAAAAATAAAAATAAGGTCCACCTCCCAGTGATTGGCGTACCAATAAAAAAAGAGATGGTTACAAACGCTATATTTTGTGACTGGTTCTCTAATTATTTTGTTTCTGGAGTTGAAACTTAAAAAAAAGAAATTAGACTTTAAAGTAGTTCTCGTTTTGTACAATCCACCAGGTGATTTTCGCGAACTTGAAACTATACACCCAAATATAAAAGTGACATTTTTAGCTCCCAACACGACCTTCAAGCTCTACTACATTAAACGAACCTTTAAGATCATATTGGATAATATGGAATGTATTCCTTATGAATGTTATGGAAAAAATATGACCTAACAAAATGCATCGTAAACATACAAGAACTGAAGCCATATACATTGAAATCATGCTGAAAAAAATTGTAGCCTACTTTAAATGCGGAAATTGACAAGGAAATTTAAACTTTGACTACAAACGTAGCCGAAATTGCGAATGTATTCGAACAGATAGAATCAAGTGACATTCAGAAATTGCTTAAACTGCAAGATGAAAATTTCACTGAACCCGTCTTTGAAGAAATGATTAACTCAAAGCCCATTCAAGAAGAGGCTTCAACAAGCACTGGAAACAAAGTTTAATTTGAAAAATGTTACTGAAGGTTTAAAAATGGTGAATTAGCCTGAATTTTAAAAATTGTCAAGCAAAAAAGATTACAAAATTAATTAAACCATTATCTAAGCCTGAAGATAACTACTAATCAATGTGGCCAAACGAGCGAGATTTCACGCTGCGTTTCAGCGTTAAACCACGCCAAAAAAATAGTCCACACTGTTGCCAGTTAGGCTGGCCAAACATGGCGGCAATTTCTGCCCGAAAGCTAGAAGACGGGTGCGTCTTTAAGGTATCCTGCTCACGAATAGAACTTGTTCAATCAATCTTATAAATGCAATCCATCATTGTTGTATTTTGTTTGCATGTATCACGCTTAATTTTCTGATAGACGCAGTTCAAAAGAAGGAATGGATAGCTTGTAGTATTCAGAAAACTTCCACGGTTATTTTTTAAATGTTTTGCAGAACTGTTTTTCCTTTTACAGTACTGGATGAATCCAGCATTTTTTATGTCGGCGAAGAAGGCGACGACGACAATGAACGACAAACGTGACACAAAATGCATTAACTACATGTTTATTAACATTAATTTCGTTCATTTTTGCAAAGGCCCAGTTTTTCGACGCACGAAGATCTGAAAACCAATATAAAGAATGAGCTGGTTTTTACGTGAAAAACTGCTGGTGTGTCCTATTATTTTTATAATAACGAAAATTCGCGATGCGTGAACGAAACGCAGCGTGAAATCCTGCCTGTGTAGCTGTATCCTTAGCTCCGTTATTTGGAACACATTTCATTAAGTTTTTTGTCACTAAAAGTTCGTACGAAATTTACTGTCTTCTTAATACAGTTTGGAAGCAGTTTGTGGAGATTACTGATGAGTCAGGAAAACCGCAAAAATCTGATCATTTAGATGTCACTATGGGAGTTCCACAAGGCTCCATATTGGGACCAATTTTATTTTTGATTTTTATTAATCCTCTTTTAATCGAAGCTGTATTCAACAGCATTACTGCTTTTGCCGATGATAATTCCAGCACCGTTAAACTTAACCAGGAACCCTCAGTGGAATCTGCGGCAAACAAAGCCCTCAAAGAGTTGGATGATTGGTTTACCTTGAACAAAATGTGTTTAAATTTTAATAAAACACATTATATGATTTTCCGTACGTCTCAAGCCAGAGATAATCCTCAATTTCATTTGAAATATAAAAATAATGTATTAAAGCGTGAAGTTTCGGTTAAATTTCTTGGGTTGGTTTTGGACGATGTTCTTTCCTGGGAAGAACACTGTTCTTCACTGTGTAAAAAATTAAGTGTTTCTTGCTATGCCATTAGAAACCTTAAGCATGTTTTGAATGAGCCACAGCTTCTGGGAGTATACCATGCTTTAGTACAATCTCGTCTTATGTATGGTGCTCAGTTCTGGGGTGTCTCGGTGCATGCGCAGAGAGTATTTTTATATCAAAAACGGGTAATACGTTGCATGTCAGGGGTATCACAGTCGACCTCGTGTGTGCCTTACTTTAGAAAATACAAAATTATGACGGTACCATCGATAGTAATTTATCAAATGTGCACTTATGTCTACCAAAATCAAGATCTGTTTATCAGAAACAATCACTTTCACAATTATAATACAAGAAATGGAAATGATTTCATGACATCTAAAAATAGACTTAATAAATCTAAACTTTTTGTCACAAGTTTGGGGCCAAAACTCTTCAATAATCTCCCGACCAACATAAAAGATTCTTCAAATATGAATATTTTTAAAACGAAGCTTAAAACTTTTTTGACAGAAAACTGTTATTATAGCGTTGATTCCTTTTTAAATAAAAACAGTAACATACATTATAATTGTTGATGTATTATTGATGTCTTAGATATTATTTTTATCTTATTTTCTTACTTTAGACAATTGTAACCTTATTTTTCGTTCAGTATATGTTAGGTATATACATATTTGTTTGTTAGTGTAAGTCTTTTACTAATTACTGTTTTTGTATTGTAAATTTACTATTTTATGACGATGTCCATACAATTTATTGTCAATTGGAAAAATAAAGATATTGTATTATTGTATTGTATTGTATTACAGGACTATCCATATTTACGCATATTTTGGTTTATTACAATTTTCTATTGAATACTTTCGATTATACCTAAATAAATATCCATTTCTCTTTGTCCCAACACTGGCTTATATGTTGACGATCGAATAATCAACAGAACCATAAATTCGGCTTTCGAAAAAATTGTTATGATACCATTAACGAAATGAAAAGAAAATATTTTTCCGATGATACGATATCGTAACAACGACGACATAGGGTCTGAGTAGTGAGTGTCTCTTGGCCCCTGGCCCGGTAAGTACAATGACTCACAAAATTGTTTTAACGATTTGTTTGCGTTGCTATTCGAAACCGACGATTGTGACTATGTATGTATTTTGTATATATCTTGCAGTGCAGTTCATCGAACTTCATTTATTATTATTACAAACATATATTCATAGAAAAAAATCGCACCTGATTCGGTATTTCTTCGAAAACTATGCAATGCAATAGTCTTCATGTCTATGTATCACTGAAGTGATTTGATTGGAAATCAAAACACTTCAAAATAGTATA
Organism: Altica lythri; assembly: GCA_964028335.1. Taxonomy (NCBI): domain Eukaryota; kingdom Metazoa; phylum Arthropoda; class Insecta; order Coleoptera; family Chrysomelidae; genus Altica; species Altica lythri. The sequence goes on from OZ034801.1 coordinate 37,196,859, forward strand.
ATGTTCCGAAAACAACTAAGATATTGAGAATTTCTAAGACTGAATAATACAAAGAGTAAGTAAAGAATTGTACAATAATTGTAAAAAAAAAATCGCACCCGATTCTGTATTTCTTCGAAAACTATGCAATGCAATAGTCTTCATGTCTATGTATCACTGAAGTGATTTGATTGGAAATCAAAACACTTCAAAATAGTATAATGTTCCGAAAACAACTAAGATATTGAGAATTTCTAAGACTGAATAATACAAAGAGTAAGTAAAGAATTGATATAATAAAACAATGCATTATTAAACAAATCAAGTCACTGCAATATTTTATAGTGAAGGCCGCGTATTATATCATAACAACCGATTGATACCATTAAGCAAAAAATTAAAAAAACTTGTTACGTGGTGTGACAATTAAGTTCCGAAACTATTTTTTTACAAAACACCGGCATTTCGGAAAGAATGAATGGGATAAAGTTTTGTTTTAAATAAATCCTTTGACCTTTGGTCCCGTTGTAATTGTCAAATAAAGAGGGTACAAAAATCGCTCACGCCGAAAAAATGTTGGATAACAAATTATACAGAGAGTGAATTTAAAGTTTTTGTTCAATCCACGTCGGAAAGCTATGAAACTTTGCAATGGGTTTACGGGGATGATTGCCTATACTGTGCCCGTTTTTGAGTGGTACAAACGTTTTAAAAGAAGAGGGAGGATGTTAAAGCTTAAAAGCGTGTCATGTGCCCTCTTACTTCAAAAAGCGATTTGAACATTAAAAAGAGACCGAAATGGTTAGAAAAGATCGTCGAGAAACTATCAGGGCTATCGCTGAAGACAAGAATATTAACAAAGAAACTACAAGACAAATTTTGCATGAGGAAAGTGTTGTTAAGCTTGTGCCCTAACGGAGGAACAGATGATGCACCGTAAAGACGTTTTTTTTTTGACATATAGAATGCATCAAAAGGGACTTAAGCTTCTTGTCAAGGGTCATCACTTGCGACGAACTTGGATTTTTCAATATGACCCTAAAACCAAGATTTAATTAATGCACTGGAAGTATCGAAACTCTCCGACAGTCAGTCCAAATTCAAGACTATGTTGATTATTTTCTTTGATATACGGGGTGTCGTACAACAAGGTCAGACAGTCAATCAATACTACTATATAGACGTTTTACGAAGACTTCGAGAAAAAATTCGTAAAAAGACCCTAAATGTGGTAAGAGAACCGCTGCATCCTACATGAAGACAACGTGCTGGATCAAAGACTATTTGGTCAAAAACCAGGTCACAGTCTTGGAATTCACCAGATTTAACACCCTGCTACTTGTACCTGTTCCCTAATATCAAATCATGCTTGATGGAAGCCCGCCACGTGTCTATGGAGGACGTAAAACAAAAATAGTCGCAGCTACTCAACACCCTGTTGGAAGATGAGGAAGATGACCACAAAGTGGAAGGTTCACATGGAACTAACAAACAATTAAAAAAAAGAAGAGTTTATTGCAAAAGTTCATTAATGGTTGTTTGTCTATTATTGAAATAAATCAACTTTTGGATTTGTAATGTTTTGAAAACTTTGATACTTTGTATTAGACACCACGACGAACAACTCTCAAGGCATCTTCCATTTTTGAGTTTGTTGGAGAAGGTTCAACTTCTTCATTCTCCGTTTACTCTTCGCATTCATTAGTTTTTGCTGATGCGGATTAGTCAGTGCCATACATACATATTTCTGTCAAAATCATTACAGCTGCTACTTCAACATCCTTGTCAATATTGAATCAACCTAATTTGCGAACTCACTCGAAATTTCAAATTAAATTTCCTCTGAGTCGAATTCTAAAACAGCAGAAGCTGTACTATAGATCTTTCGAAATCCACTTTTACTGCAGCAATTTTCAATTGTCGTTTCAGACACGTGCTTCCACTACATTAAGAACAAATATAACGCGTCCAAAAAGGAAATCTTTTTTGCTTTAACTCCTCTGAAATTGGAACTTTTTTCTTCACCATGGAGTTGTTTATAGATGCTAATTCTTCAGCTTTTTAGCGCATAATGGGTTCATGTACACAAACATTGCCAAATCAAATTTTCCATTCCTACTAAAATTGATCATTATCCTTTTCAGATTGATCTCTCTTTCGATCCATGAAAATTTGGAAAACCTCCAATACTATAGCTAGATATTTTAATATTTCACATAAGAGTGAAATTTAATTACAATTATTGTGTTTTAATCATTTTTGAAGCTTAATTATGTGAAACATTTTTATAATCGTGAAAAAATGATTGGAAAAACTATTAAAAATTATGAAAACAGCGAAAAATTGGAGAACTCGTTATTTGACAAACTCAAAAATAAAAACAATCAAAAATAACTTTTGTAACAAATTTCGAACGCGTTTTTGTATTTAAATTTGGTGCCAAAAACATTTTATACAGCTTTTAAAAAGTTACGTATTGAAAAAAAAGTCTCCAAGACCAATTTAGTAGAGACTAGTTGTACTCGCAACGTCGTTCGCATGGCGTGTGATTGTTGTATAAAAATTTCTTACCCCACCCCATTTAAGGAATGGGAGAGAAATTTTTATAAACCAGATGTTAAGTTGAAAGAAGACAAATACATCGGTGAAAACCGCATTCGAATCGGATCAGTAGTTTTCATGTGATGGGCGCACAAACATACAGACAGACAGACTAAAAAATCTAACCACATTTTTGGGTTCTATTTCGATGTACCCGCGACGTCGTTCGCGTGTCGTGTTAATTTTTGTATAAAAATTTCTTTCCTCACCCCGTTAAAGAGGTGGGGGGAGAAAGTTTTATACACCAGATGTTAAGTTGAAAGAAGACATATACGTCTTTGAAAACCGCATTCGAATAGGATCAGTAATTTTCATGTGATGCGCGCACAAACATATACATTTCTACAGTTTTATTATATTGTAACGAGCGAGACTCCCTGAGTACGCCTCTGTCGCCCTGATAGCGCTAGGTAAACAACTGATTCCCGGAAGTCTAGCGATCGAGAATAATCCTTTTCTTCTACGCGCGTCGAGAAACTGTTTTCGAAAGATCTTCTGGAAGCGTTGGACAGGTATATAAGCGGAGAGCCACGACCCGCGGAAAAAGTTTAAAGTTAACAACGATAGTCTAAATATTCGAGCGATCTACACGAAGTGAAAATAAATAGTGAATATAAATCGAAGTTAATTGTTGTATATAAATTAGAGTGTTATAGTTAGTTTAGTTATTTCGTTATAATTCGTTTAGTTTGTAGTGTGTAAATAAATTAGACATTTTCGTTCAGCAGTGATTTTATTTTGAACCCCTAGAACTTAACAATTGGTGTCAGGTGTGGGGTAAATTAAACTGCTGTGTTAATTTAAAATTGTGGACTTCATTATTGAATATTTTGTATGCCAGTAACGAGATCACAGACGAAGAAAATGGATCAGGCGACAATGGAATTTTTCAAGCAAGCCCTTGAACAAATGACCCAGAAAATGGAGAAAAAAATGGAAGAAAACACCCAGAAAATGGAGAATAAAATGGAAGAAAACACCCAGAAAATGGAGAATAAAATGGAAGAAAACACCCAGAAAATGGAGAATAAAATGGAAGTAAACACTATGAAAATGGAAGATAATTTGGGAGATAAATTGACATTCATTGAAAATGAGTTGAAGAATAATTACTCCAAACTGGAAAATGAGATTGGAAGTGTAAAAGACGAAATTGGAAGCGTAAAAGACGAAATGGGAAACGTAAAAGACGAGATGGGGAACGTGAACGATAAAATTGAAAAATTTGAAGACAGGTTTGGAAACATTGAAGGCAGATTGGTTAATATGGAGGAAGAAATGCAGGTAAAATTGGAAGAACAGGTGAAAACCATGGAAGAGCGATTGAGTAAGAACTTCAGCAAATATTGTTCGGTTAAGCTGGGAGAACGGGGTGAGCCAGGCCGAACAAAGATCAAACCTCCAACTTTTGATGGCAAAACACCCTGGAGCACATACCAGAAACAATTTGAAGCAGCAGCCAACGCCAACTGCTGGGACGATGAAGAGAAAGCAACTGCTTTAATTGTTGCATTAAGAGGGGACGCACTGAATATCCTTCAAACCATTCCGGTAAGTCAGCAAGGTGATTATAAGACTCTGACAAGTAGACTGCAAATGAGATATGGTGATGCACATCTCCAACAAGTGTATCACGCACAAATCAAGAGTCGCCATCAGAAGAGTGCAGAAACCTTGCAGGAATTCGAAGCAGACATAGCAAGGTTGGTAAGGCTGGCTTATCCTTCAGCACCGGACAGCTTCCTAGAACAACTTGCTGTCCAGACCTTCGTCGATGGGTTGAGAGACACGGAGACTCAGCAGACGTTGCGGTTGGCCCGACCCAAAACTCTAGATGACGCCCTGGCCCATGCCCTAGAATTTAAAGCTGCTAAACAAGCTTCTCACAGAGGACAGAGCAAAGTGAGACAGCTTGATGATTCACCAGTCTGCGACGATAGAATTGAGGAATTAATTCGCCGAGTTCTCCAGGAGAAACGTAATGGTGGACCAAGATGCTGGAACTGCGGCGAAAGAGGACACATTCGGCGTAACTGCAAGAAGCCGGTTAAACCACAACGCCAAGAACAGGAAAACTAAAGCGGGTTGGCAAGAAGGGGCATAAACCGACCCGCCACGACAATGCCCCTGAGGTTATTATTCAGGCCATCTCTTCAAGTATTTATGTCGACGGTAAAATTAATGGGAGGTCCGTAAAAATGTTAGTCGACACTGGCGCAACCCGAACTATAGTTAAGCCGAGTGTAGTTGAAGGAAATGGAAAAATCTTACCAGCGATGGCTCGTTTACGGACTGCAACTGGTGAAGACGTGCCAACACATGGAAAGAAGAGGATCGTCATCAACATTGGGGACAGGTTTTTCGAACATGAGGCGCTGGTGGCAGATATCATGGAGGAAGTCATCTTGGGAATGGATGTCATTAAGGGTTATGGCTTCCAGATGGATATGAGAAACGATGTCCTAAGGATCGGAAGTCTGGAAATTCTATTCCTGGGATGTGAAGATATCACGACTCGAGTCTTACTCAGCGAAGATGTTCACCTACGTGGACAGGCGGAAACCATAGTGAAGGGGTATTTAGATAGAGACCTTCGAGATAGCTGTATAAGACTCATCGAACCAGCCAGTGAGAGTAACCTCGGGAAAGGACTGTTAGTCGGAAAAACCTTGGTGAGAGGCGGAAACGAAGTTCCTGTGAGAATGTTGAACACCAACATGTACCCTGTGATCTTGAAGAAAGGTACGATCCTGGGAGAAAGCTGTTCTGTGCTTTGTGTGACAGGAAGCGTTCAGGATGTGAAGAACCCGCTACCACGAAGCGAGAAGAGTTCGAAAAAATTATTTGAGACATTGGCTTCTTCCTGCACAGAACTTGCACCAGAACATATTACCAAGATGGGAAGAAGTGAGTCACCTGAGTCCTAGGGTCAAGTCCTACTGGGCGCAGTGGGACTCCATCATTTTAGAGGATGGATTGTTGAAGAGGTCCGTCGAGAATGACGAGGGTACTGCAGCTAGGACTCAGCTGATAATTCCCCGGAGTCGGACGACAGAAGTATTGGAGAAACTTCATAATGGAACCTCCGGTGGACACTTCGGTATCAAGAAAACGTTGGAAAAGATCAGAGAACGTTTTTACTGGGTCAACTCCAAAGAAGACGTCAAGGACTGGTGCCGAAAATGTAGACTTTGTGCTTCAACGAATGGCCCAAGAGGAAAACGACGAGCGCCAATGAATCAGTATAACGTAGGCAGTCCTATGGAAAGAGTTGCTATAGACATCGCAGGCCCATTCCCAGAGACCGACGATGGGAACAAGTACATATTGGTGGCGTCGGATTACTTTACCAAATGGGTTGAAGCACATGCCATCCCAAACCAAGAGGCCTCGACAGTGGCAGACGTGCTGATAAAAGAGATGTTTAGTCGGTTTGGAGTGCCACTGGAGCTACATTCTGATCAGGGACGAAATTTCGAGTCTGGCCTATTCCAGAGCATTTGTGAAATACTCGGAGTCAAGAAGACCAGGACAACGCCTCTTCACCCACAGTCAGATGGCCTAGTCGAAAGTATGAATAAAACTGTGGGAAAATATTTGGCTAAAGTGGTCTCTGACCATCAAAGAGACTGGGACCGGTACCTTCATCTGTTCACCATGGCCTATAGATCAGCCGTGCAAGAGTCTACTAGAGAGACACCAGCTTGTGTCATGTTCGGCCGGGAAATAAGATTACCCTGTGACCTAGAGTTTGGATGTAAGCCCGGAACAGAGATAGCTGGTGAGGACTACGTGAGCACATTGAGGGGCAGGCTACACTACATTCATGAGAAGGTCCGACAAAACATACAAGTAGCTAGTGACCGAATGAAGACCCGCTATGACAGCAAAGCTACAGAAGGTGGTTTCAACGCTGGAGATTTGGTCTGGCTGTACAACCCCCAGAAGAAGAGAGGATTATCACCTAAGCTACAGAGGAATTGGGAGGGTCCATACAGAGTGGTAAAGAGGATCAATGATGTAGTGTACCGTATACAAAAACTACCAAGGGGCAAGAGGCGCGTGGTCCATGTAAATTGGTTGGCGAAATACGAGGCGGACTACGACGAACAAGACGAGACCCATCTGAGAAGGACGACCAGCCCAGAGCATGTTGAGATGAGTTTCGACCAGTTCATGGAGAACTATGGTGGAACTGGGAAGGCACGATTCGGAGTTACCACCGAGCAGCAGCAGGACCTCTTCTCTGTGCCTGGAGATTATTCCCTAGCCCATTGTGTCGCCGAAGATCTGCGTATGTCCAGGGGAATAGCATTAGTCTTCAGGAAGAAGTTTGGCCGTGTATCTGAGCTCTCCAGACAACAGCCCCATCCCGGAAAAATTCTAAGTCTCACTGACGGTCATCGTCACCTCTTCTACATGGTGACTAAGAGGTTTTCCGATCACAAGCCTAGCTATAGAAGTATGTGGAATACCTTGCTGAACCTAAGAAACGAACTCACTAGGTTGGAAGTGAAGAAGCTGGCTGTGCCTAAGTTGGGTTGTGGTCTAGATCAACTCAACTGGAGAGTCGTCCGGAACATGCTCGAGGTGTTTTTCCATAAGACAGGAATAGAGATACTCGTGTGCATTTTCAACCCGAGCGGAAACACAATGAAGGAGAAGACTGTGGATTGCTATTTCGAAAAGCAAGGGAGCTGCAGAAAGGGAGATGCCTGTAGGTTCAGACATACCAACCAAGGTGTTCGGGGACCGAACGTCTTAAGGAGGGGGCAGTGTAACGAGCGAGACTCCCTGAGTACGCCTCTGTCGCCCTGATAGCGCTAGGTAAACAACTGATTCCCGGAAGTCTAGCGATCGAGAATAATCCTTTTCTTCTACGCGCGTCGAGAAACTGTTTTCGAAAGATCTTCTGGAAGCGTTGGACAGGTATATAAGCGGAGAGCCACGACCCGCGGAAAAAGTTTAAAGTTAACAACGATAGTCTAAATATTCGAGCGATCTACGAAGTGAAAATAAATAGTGAATATAAATCGAAGTTAATTGTTGTATATAAATTAGAGTGTTATAGTTAGTTTAGTTATTTAGTTATAATTCGTTTAGTTTGTAGTGTGTAAATAAATTAGACATTTTCGTTCAGCAGTGATTTTATTTTGAACCCCTAGAACGTAACAATATGTATATAGATATATATATATATATATATATATATATATATATATATATATATATATATATATATATATAGATATTACTAAAAATCGAAAAAAAAAACGAAATTAAATATACTTAGATTTAAGTAAAATCCTAATACATAAAAAAACTGTATGGAACTCTATGATCTTAATATCTTTGGCAACGGGCAAGTGCGTTACCCATCTTCGTCAATATTAAAAGCTCCATTTTAATAATCCTAGAATAATATAAAATACTAAAATAATTACCCTTAAAATTAATTAATTACTTAAATCAAAAAAATACTAATTTATCACATTCTAATAGTTTTTATTATATTCACATTTTCACTTCCAAGGAAAAAATCCGATGTATGCTTCTTTCTATATATTTATATACTTTCACAGGCCACCTCATTCGATTGTTTGAAATTAAATTATAAGTTTTTCATGCAATTTCTTCAGGCAAAGGTAAACCAAGAATAACTTTTATTGAATTATTAACAATGGGTATTAATAGAGACAAGTCTATACATAATACATTTCCCTTTGTTCAATTTTTTTTAAGAAACACGCACAGAATAAGACTTTAAACATGGACGACATTGACGTAGATGCTTTATTTAATAGAACATTTGTATATTATGTATAAATAGTTCTAAATTACTAAACTAAACTGTTAAAACTTCAATCAATAATTTTATTTTTTACATTAAATAATTTCGGCTCTTCCAACTTTGATTGTCTATCTGTGTGCGTGCTCTTAACGAGCGAGCAAATCATAACATAAACTTTTCAAATGTAATATTCTCATTATCATAACTGAGCAAGAAAGAAATGGAACTACCTTCGTGGCTTATTTTAAAAGACAGTTTCTCTAAACTTTTCAACTCAGTTCTTCAGTTACTTTGTTAAAACACTCGTCAAACGAAATAACTAATACTAATTTTAATGGAGAGTGAAGTGGATCCATTTCAAAAGTGTTCGAATTTTATACTGGAGATACTCGCTCCATATAGAAAATATAAACAAAAGATTTTCGATACCGGTAATCGAATCCGAGCCTCTCTGCTGAACGAGGGTTGCCTTTTTAGTTTTGCATATAGCCGCTTAGAAGGCGCAACCAATAGAACCTTTAGACACAAATCTAACCTCAATATTTTGTTGACATAAATCCAGGGTTTCATTGCGATACAACAAGTAGTGTAGCTACAGTGAATTTTTGGAATTAGCAAGACGGCCGAAAAATGGAGCTTAGCCGAGAACATTTTCAAGCAATATATACACGATTCATGTCGACAAAAAATGCCCCCAAATGAAATTTTTTGTCGGCATGAAGTGTGAATGCAAAGAAAACAAAAATTAACTTTGAACGAAACTATAACATAGTTTATCAATACGAGGATATTCAGTAATTTCCTTGAAATATAATAAATTAAATTGAAAACTACAATTTTTATTAACTTTGCAATAACGAAGTTTGCTTTTTGTCTAAGTTAAAGTTACTGTTAAGGGGTTTTCCTAGTGTATTTTTTTATTTTTCGATAGCTTATACCACGTAGAATGAAGTATTCATATTTCAAATTTTAAATGCACAAATATATCGAGTAGTAAGGATACAGGTAGACTTTTTGTTTAAGGATGTCCTCGTAGGTATAGACCTAAATATAAACGTACCGGGAACATCTATTGGGGCAGAAGGCGCAATTTATTAATTTGGGATTTAAAAGACGGCCAGTTAGGACGTGTGGGAAGGTAAAGAGTTCCACAATCTGGAGACCCTAGGGATGAAAGAATGATCGAATCGATTCGGTTCTCGATGTCTGGCACTGAACAGTATAAGGGTATGGACACAACGGGGACCATCAACCCTAGACCATAGCATAATACTCTGGACCTTTGCTCTGACCCAGGCGCACCCGTGGTCACGTCGAGGCTTGGAGCATCGCACTTTTACTCCAGTTAAAGCGTGAACGATCCTCTATAAAGAGTACTCTTTTAAAATATAATCAAGAGTTTCTTTTTTCATTCTCATGTAGTCAAAAAAAGATCTGGATCTTTTCTTAAATCTTAATATAGATGATGAAATTCTCCATACAACATACGTTTTTTGTTTAAGGGATGCACTTTCGTCTTTTGCGATCCTTTATTTAGGTACTACTTTTTAGCAATTGAATTCAAAATAATATCTTCCTCGTCCGAAGAAGAGGATGTCGAAAAATCCATGTTTATAGAGAATTGTTCACGCTTTAACTGGCGCAAAAGTGCGATGCTCCAAGCCTCGATGTGACCACGGGTGCGCCTGGGTCAGAGCAAAGGTCCAGGGTATTATGCTATGGTCTAGGGTCGATGGTCCCCGTTGTCTCCATACCCTAAGGGTGCATGAAGTTGGCACGTCGCGTTGCTGTGGTTGGTCTAGCAAGTGGAGGTATTATAGAGCGGAGTTGTTCTGAGCAAAATCCGTTTAAGTCTCGATAAAACAGGGAAAGATCAGACACTATGCTGTTCGGTGAGACAATTTGGCTACGTTTTTGGTGATACTGGTGTCGATTATTAGTCGAACTACTCTTCTATGTATTACAACAAGCACACTGAGCCTTGACGGAGCCGCCGATCCTTATACATGCGAGCAGTATTCAAGATTATGTCTTATTTGGGGTTTGTAAAGAGTAGCTAAATTGGATGGAGAGAAATATTTCCGTGCTCTAAAAAGAAAGTCTAGCTTCTTTCCTGCTGAAGTTGCAATTAGTTCGTTCCAGAGGTCCAAAACACCTCTATAATGGAGCAAAAATTGTTAAAATTGCTCTTGCTGTTCCAATTTTGGTAAAGGTTATAAAAGTATATTGAGAATGCTACGAATAATAGAAGTGATTATTTCCTTCGATTCAAATTAACCAATAGAATGTCATAATTTTTTGAAATCGGACCAATCAGAATCAAATATCAGCGACTATTGCACTAGAACAATATCAGCGACTATTGCACTAGAGAAATAGTCACGTCAAATATAAATGTCAAAAATTTGTCTTCTCAGGAAATAATATTCCTAAATATAACGCGACTTTGATTAATAGTCTGCTATTTTTTTTGTTGCTAAATTTCTCGAATATTTTACAATTTGTTTCGACATAATTTGACATTAATAATCAAAGATTAAAGCCCTCGAGCTAAAGCTCTCGGGCCTTAATCAGATTATGAATGTCAAATTATGTCTCAACAAATTGATACTAAAATATTCTCAAAATCTAGATACCACAAAAATAGCCGACTATAATCAAGGTCTTGTTATATTACCCTTGACTATTGGTCCTTTTGTATATGCATATAATGCAAAAACATAATTTTAACTTTAAATCAATTTTTAGAAAGTTTTTATATTTTCGCCGTGTTCTTTGTCTCTGTGTACATTCCGTGGAATTTTGTAATCGAATTTAAACCTATTTCCCGACTACCTAGAGCTCTGAAATTTTCAGGATAGCTAAGAACTGGATGACAATGCATGTTTCAAGTGTGTTTAGGCATATACAAAGATTTCGAAATTTATACTGAATTGTTATTAAATTAAATATGTATACATATTATCATTTTGAAAGACTTCACGTAAGCTTGCGGTGGCCTATTTGGATAAGCGGTTGATTGGGACAATTCTGTTGGGTTATCGTAATAGAATCGATCTCGCGAGAGAGAAGTTTTTTTTCTTTTTTTTTTGTTCTTACATGTGAAAACAGTAATTATTATTTTAACTGGTAATAAAATAAACTGTTTTAGAAAGTTTTTAGATACAACTACCCTTGATTTTATTAACAAGGAAACAATCTTCTCTATGATCAATCACAGCGTTGTATGACTTAATATTTTTGCAATATCAGGGATGCTGTGCATTGTTGAGATGACACTTAAAATATGACCTATAAATCAGTAAAAAACTTTCTATTATAAAAAGTTCTTTTTATAAATTGTGCTTATTCTTAAATTTTTTGAATTTGCTGCTGCTCTAGCTCAAAAAAAAGCATTCGATCAACTTGAAATTTTGGTAGCATCTATTAGTCAGATGGCGCATAAATCGAATATTTTTCAATGTTTATTTTTGAATTTTGTTTTTATATACTTTTTTTCATATTAAATACATCTATAAATTTTAAAAACAATTGGTTTAGTACTTTTTTTTAAATTCTCGAAAAAGTATTTCAATTTCATAATTTGACACTAGGATAAGCCCACTCTCCGTAAGTGTTCAAGAAGACTTTTTTATGCAAAAAATATCAAGGTAGGTATTGATGATACAGATCCAAAATAAAAAAGCGGCCAAGTGCGAGTCGGAGATTCCAGAAGTTACAGGGGGGACACATATTTTACCACTTCACTCGTTCAAACTATTCAGTTTAGAAAAAATGATATTGGAAACTTAAATATCATTTTTGGAGACCTATTCATAAATAGGGTTTAACGGATGGGTTTAATAATAATAAAAAGATGAGTATCACTTTTAAGTATGGAGAACCCCCAAAATTGTTTATTTCTATTTTTGTGTCAAATCTTAACGCGGTTCACAGAATACATCTACTTACCATGTTTCTCAACAGTATAGTTCTTAAAGTTACGGAAAAAATTCGCTGTGACATACAGACGGATAGACAGACAGACAGACATAACGAATCTATAAGGGTACCGTTTTTTGCCATTTGGCTACGGAACCCTAAAGATATTGATAATATAAAATGATATAAAATGTAGGTAAATAGAAAATATTTATTAAAAAAATTGAAAAAATCCTGTAAACTTGGAAAGATTACAAAAAAACGAAAAATGTAAACATAACGTAAAGTGGAGTAGAAGATCTTCTGTTGGTCAGACCTACGATTGCCAACTTTTTATTACTAAATTTGAAAATTTACACATTTTGTTGTTCGATCGTATAAATTTTTATTGCGTATGTATAATATTTTAATTTCCCTATAATACTCAATATAAGATTGGTCGAACGGATCAAGGGGAACCACAGAACACCTCGCACTGTCTATATTTTAAGTCCTGATGTGTTACTTAGCTTATGTAAACCTAACAAAACCTGCACTGGTTATGATAAAGGTAGAAACAATACTCTGCTTTTTTTAGGTTCCAAAAAAAGTCTTACACTTAGTTGTTTTCTATAATTTGACCTTAAACGCCTTATTGTAATCGTTACTTTACTATTATATTTTATCTTAACTACTAAGGAACAAGGAAATATGTCTGTATTCTACGTCAATGGTGTTGATTAAAACTGGTTTAAATCAGTAAGAAAAAAGTGGGTATTTGTCATCCGCCAGATTGCGAGCTTATTCATTGTGATTCTACGGCCTCTTCACATCGAGCCTGACCAGCCAGGTGTTTCGTTTATTTACAGTAATACAAGATAAAAGTAAGGTGTTTCAATATGAATGTACGGTTAAAATCGAGATACAGATCGTACATTCACAGATTGAAAATACCTAACCCAGCCTTTCAATTATGTAATAAGTTTTCATGGTTATTAACCGACTAAACTTTTCATTCTTCTCTGCTTCTTAGGTTAATATTTATTACTCATGCGAAAGTTCAGGAATTTCTATTATGATACAGCAAAATTGTTGTAGTATCAGTTTGCATACTTTTCTATTGATTTGGGTTAAATTTCATTAAAATATTTTTAGAAAAATCAATAAGATTAAAAAAAAAGATAATTTGTTATTGAAAAAATGGCCCTTGGTAAGCCAGGCGCATCAGTAGATTTATATTAATTGAATATATTAAAAGTATACGTTTTAGAAAAAAATGTTTTAGATAAAAGTTGTAGGTCTCTTTAAGACAAACAAAAAAGTCCTGTAACATTTTTTTGTACAGGGTGAAGTAAAAAAGTTACGAATTTTTTTCCATTTTGATTTAATGTCACGCCGATTTGGCCCATTAACGAACTCGACCGAGATTTTTGGACGATTGATTTTTGTACCAAATTTCATTTCGATCCGTTAAGAAATGCGACCGCTATCGTGTCCACAGATTTCGTTATATCGGAACTATACATATATATATATACATATATATATATATATATATATATATATATATATATATATATATATATATATATATATATATATATATATATATATATATATATATATATATATATATATAATATATATATATATATATATTGAGATGATATGAGTTACTATGCTATATTAAATAAGAATGTAGAATGAAAAATTTATGGCAAACAGAGAAAGGAAATTTTTCTTATTTCGGGTCAGAGCGCAAATGCAGTAACAGTGGAATTAATTATCATCATCTTCTTCATAATTCCTAAAAAAGAAAAAAGAAAATAGAATAAGAAAGAAAAAATTACAAATTCATTTCAAAGATTTTATTTAAAGATTCAAAATGGTTTAATCTACATTATATAAAGTTTCAATAATTATGAAATTGATAAATGGGAAAAGTAAATAATTAAAAGCTTATAAAATTGCCAATACGTTAGTAATTAAACATTACTTTTTAAATGAATTAAGGGTATAATTAAATAAGAAAATTAAATTATATAAATATAACAAATAGTTAAAATAAATATTAAAACTTTTACTTACTTTTAAAATAAACAAATTTATCAACCATATTCTAATTTGTTAATAGTTCAAATGCCAAATGAAATATTCTGAAAAAGGGAAAATTATTAGTTTGTAGTGCTAGTAAATTTTATAAAAATAAAAAGAATAATCATTGTTTTAAATTGTAATAATGAATCAAGAATTAGATTTTGTTAGTAATTTTATTTAAATAAGGAATTAGTAGGCGATTAGGTGGTAAGGATGTATAGATTTAAGTTTGTTGAATTTTTCAGTTGTTTTTTTGTTGATTTGATAGAATCTCTCTTGTTTTCGGATTCTTGATATGTACGTTGTATTAAAAATTGCTCCGTAGAAATTTTGAGTTTTTTTTGAAAATATTGATAAAAGAAAGTTTTAAATCAGTTTAAAGTGTTAATATTATCACAAGGTAACCTGAGAAAGCAATTGGTAAGAGAAAATTACAATATTTTATGAAGAAATAGATACTTGAATTGTGGGTTGAGCAGTATATGGTATGACTGCATTTTAATTAAGTTAATGAAGATTAAACTAATATTTAACAAGAAAGAAAGTCATAATTACACTTACCAGAGGAGGAAGTAGCAGTTTATCTTTTGGTTTGAAGGGGAATTTATTGTTTGATCTCTACAAAGTGTCCTGAAATCTTTGCTGTTCCGGGGAAGAAAGTAGATTGTCCAGAGAAGTGAATCCTGAATCCTGGTTTTTCAGAAGAGGAGAGAAGTTTCATCCAAATGGTAACCACTTTTCACTTGGTACAATAAAGAGTTTTCTGTGTTTGATTTTTTTATAACTTTGATGAACATTTGTATTTTACTGTTTTACGTGTTTGACTAAATAATTATTCACTATTTGATAAGTTTAATTTGAATTGTTTATTAACACAAATCAGAATATTTCATTCCATATATTTGATGCATATTTGAGTTTAACAACGGTTTCTTGAAGTTTGTCACATTTTGAATTAGTAAGGTTAGAAATTTATATACAATTCATGCCTAGAAAACATCATTGGTCTAGGATAGTGTGGTTTTACAGTCATTTTATTGAAAATTTTTATATTAACTGATTTTGAATCTAAATTTTTTGAATATTTGGAACTCTGACCATGATATAACGGAATAGCCGGTAGCATGTCTAAATAATAATATTGGAAAATAATTAAATTAAGTTAATTCTTACCTATTTAATATTTATATTTAAATTCAAAATTAATTCATGGTAAGGAATATTTTATAACATAGTAATTTATATAATCAAAAGAAATTATTCATACACTCTTATATGTTATAATATATATATATATATATATATATATATATATATATATATATATATATATATATATATATATATAAACTTTTGAACGGAAGGTGTTTTTGAGGTCAGGAGGCCCAAAACGAAAAACTGTAGTGAAATTTTCCCGAAGTCGTGACTTGCGAACCAGCTGAATAGTAGATATAAATCTACTAAAAAGAGAGAAAAAATTATATACTTTTCCAAATTGTTGACACACAGCAAACTTGTAATATTATCAGTTTGCATATTTTTCAGCAAATTCGGGTTAAATGTAATTAAAACACTCAAAATATTACTAGAAGGAATCAATAAAAGTACCAAAAGCATCAATTTTTAAGCTAATTTTTTATTATAGGAACACAGACAAATCGGTCTGATATATCAGTGTGTATACGAGGATTGTCTTTTTAGTTTTGCATATAGCCGCTTAGAAGGTACCACCAATAAAACCTTCAGACATATATCTAAACTAAATCTTTTGTTGACATTAATCCAGAGTTTCATTGCGGTACAACAAGTCGTGTAGGTACAGTAAATTTTTGAAATAAGCAAGTTGGTCAAAAAATTGCCGAGAACATTTTCGAGAGGATTATCCCAACAGTAATGTCTCGCTGAAATGGTTTCTGTGTTTGGGAATAAAGTACCACACAAGTCAACTATTTCCCGCTGGTATTCCGAATATCAACGTGGTCGCTCCAGTCTCAGCGATGAATCCGGACTAGCCCAAAACAGCAGTCACACAGCAAAACATTGATGCAGTTCGTCAGCTAATTAAGGATGTCCGCCTGTAACATACCGGGAGATAGAGACATCTTTGGGCATTTCAAAGAACTCGATCCAAAAGATCATACATAAAGAACGGGGTTTTACGTAGTTAATTTCCCGTTGGAAATAAAATCTTGTTAGAAGTCTTATAGTCCACAATGCAATAAAAAATTGTTCTAAATTTATAAATATTGAATATTACGTTCAAAATTAACAAAAAAAGTATATTAAACTCTGTTAAGCGAGCGAATCTTTTAATCATATTTTTGGTGTAGAAGCGTGAACTAAAAATTACTCGAAAATGAGAGCAACAAATAGGTCAAGGGAAGATCTGTCACGATTTTTCTGTCGAAAAACTTTAACTCCTTTTTAAAATACTGGATTTTGTATAACTGCCTTCATACGGACTCTTGCCAAACCTTTGCAGATGGATATCCAACTTCTCTCCAACAGGTACATCCAAGTTGCCGTAGATGGAAATTCCTCCAACCTCTACAAGATCAACGCTGGAGTTCCCCAAAGATCGACTCTAGCTCCTACTCTATTCCTTTTACACATTAATGATCTACTACAAGCCACTAATAAGCCGATACACTTTTTTGCTGATGATAGCAAGCTACACTGTAGCAAAACGTACAACCGTCCCATATCCCTAGATGTTCTGAAAGAGGACAGAAGACTTCTCTCAAACAAGATTTGAGAATTGTAGACGAGTGGGGAAGAAAGAATCTTGTTAATTTAAACGCTTCCAAGGCAACGACATGTAGCCTATTCAACAAAAGGCCAACATACGACTTATCCATTAAAATAATCGATCAGAAACTAGTAACAAGCGACTCCATTACGCTGGTTGGTATAACGATCTCACAGGACTTATTTTGGAACGAACATATTGCAGCAACTGCAGCAGGAAAGAAGTTAGGCTTTCTTTTTAGAGCACGGAAATATTTCTTTCCATCCAACTTAGCTATTCTACAAAGCCCAAATACGACATAATCTTGATTACTGCTAGCATGTATGAGGATCGGCGGCTCCGTCAAGGCTTAGAGTTCTTTACGTAATACAAAGAATGGCAGTTCGACTAATAAACGACACCAGTATCACCAAAAACCTAGCCCCATTGCCCAACTGAAGAGAAGGGTGTGATCTTTCCCTGTTTGACCGATACTTAAACAGATTTTGCTCCGAAGAACTCCGCTCTATATTGCCTTCACTTGCCAGACCAGACAGAACAACGCGACGTGTCAACTCCATGCACATTTATACTGTTCAGTGCCAGACATCGAGAACGGATCGAATCGATCGTTCCTTCATCCCCAGGGTCTCCAGATTGTGGAACTCCTTACCTTCCACACTCGTCCTAACTTGCAGTCCTTTTAATACCAAATTGATAAATTGTCTCTTCTGTCCCAATAGATGTTCTCGGTACATTTGTATTAAGATCTATACCTACGAGGACATCCTTAAATAAAAAAAAAATAGTTTTTTTTGTCGTAAGTCAATGTTGATAAATTTTTACATGAACTTATTATAGGGAACAATTTATGATAAATTTACGGAAAATTGTCATTTTAAAGAAAAATTATCTCCTTTGATTCTAAAAGAAATCTTATACCTATGTATTGCTTTTTTCATAATTTTTAAGAAGTGTTTTAGAAATTAACAATCAGGTGTTAATATATTGATCACTGCCAACAAAAACAAACAGTTCTTCTGTACATATTATAGGTGTTTTTAACAACAAAAAAATACATATGTTGACTATATTTCGCTATAAATCTGTCTGCATTTGAAAAGAAACCACTATATGAGCTGTAGCGTGAATATAAAATATTTATTTACAATAATAAACATTTAAAAATAATCTAAATCTATATCGACAAATGATTAAGATAATTGCGTATTTTCTTTTTAATCGATTCACTTTTATTAAACCCACCTTCAAGGGCGATACAGAAAAGTAAATCTATTTTTGGCGGAATATAATTTTAGCGCTGTTCGCCTATTCCTGATAGTCCACGCTAAAAACTGTGGTGTAGAAAAGTTTAATTTATAACAAAAATCTCATTAAAGATGGTTGAAATCAGTTAACGATTATTTCCATGTTTCCAGGATATATTAAATTGATTAAATCCGCTTGAAACTTTGTTATAACAATACTTTTATCCTCGTATTTAATGGTATTTTGTAACATACTATCTGTGCATGATTTGAAAAAAGTATTTGGATATATTCGAATAAACAATCTAACTTTCGATGAACAGTATATTATGCGCTTTAAGAGAAAATTATTATTTTGTTCAAAGTTCTTGCTTAATAGCCCAGTTTGTTCTTTGAACAACAACAATTAAGGTACAATATAATTTTTTATTAACCTTTGGTTCATCTCGAGCAAATATGCCTGGTATGATTACAAATGGATGCAAATCATTTTGTAATCTATGATAGTTTTTGAAGTTATACTTCTATTCATGCACTCGGTGGAAAAGATTTGTGTACAGTTAAATGGGAAAAGTCATTACATATGTAATGGTGTGAGTAAGAGAGAGACAGACACACTTATAAGGTATATTGGTCGGTAAAAACAAAGATGAAATATTTATCTCATGTTATTAGTCATAACTATAAGTCCTTTGAATACAGTTTCAACATTCAGTACATTGAAAAGGGATAGATATACAAAAAACAGTCTGAACTAATGTATAAATATCATAGTGACGGACCACATGATTATTTGAGAGATTATTTTATAAATCTGTCACGTAAGTTAACATATTAAGTTTAGTATTTTATATTAATAATATTATTGATAATAATATTCAGTAATGAGTATTGTATTGTAGTCTAAAATACCGTCACATGGTTGCAGTATATCCTGCACTATGCTTTTGAGGTTGTTGGCTACATAAACAGAGTTTTTACGAATTGTCGAGGAAATAAAGCACCAAAACCTCCGAATTTTGTAACGTAAGATGGATCGGAATGCGTTTTTTTTGCATTGGATTCGTTAAATTAGCAGGAAATTTGTCGCTATATTTTATAATGTAAAAATGGAAATTGCATTTCTGCATTCGCAAAATACATTCCAAACAGACAATAGAGAGAAAACTTACAACTCGGTAAGTATTGCTGAAAATGGGTTCAATTTATATACTCGGGGTTTTTGGACTCGCTGAACACGAATATCACGATTCCAAAAGTCTCTGCGGCACTTGGTGTCTAGGGTATTTACCTCTTCTGTACGAAATCAGTGCACTCGGTGGTTTTTGAGTCGCTAAATACGATTATAATAATGGCGATGGTCTTCGAAACACCTGGTGCTTAAACGGACCTGGTCTC
Source organism: Altica lythri (assembly GCA_964028335.1). Lineage (NCBI taxonomy): Eukaryota > Metazoa > Arthropoda > Insecta > Coleoptera > Chrysomelidae > Altica > Altica lythri. Next base: position 37,216,621 of record OZ034801.1, read on the forward strand.
CAGGATTTTATGCAAATTCGATACAAAAAAGAGTGTGCACACGGTACTAGGAGGTTTTTGGGGTCGCTTACCACGAATATCGTATAATGAATTTGCTAAATCATTCGCATACAAATTTATGAATCCATGCGCGTGCATAGAAGTATAACTTCTGCCGGTAGTCCCACTGACTGCCACACGAGTTTTTTTATTAACTGAAATTTAGATATCAATTTGTGAGACCTGGATCTGTCTCAGGTTTTTGAGGTTTTTATTTGGTTTTAACATCATTTTGTGTAAAAATCCAAAAGTGTTACGTGTTGAATTCAACAATTATAATAGTAAAAAGTGTTGGTCCATCTAAACCTTGTTTTTATTTTTGTAAGTAGTATATATTCTAATGTATCAATGGTTTTTGGGCTGTTAGGCCGGCGTCGATTGTCATGTTGACTTGACGTTTCGCCAACACGAGCGGTTGGCATCTTCAGAAGTTGCTTTCTGGTTGACAGTCTGCGAACTACTGTCAACATGACAATCAACGCCGCCTAACAGCCCAAAAACCATTGATACATTAGACAATGGCCGCGAAAGCCTTTCCCAGTTTATTAGTATCTATATATTCTTTCATGGAGATCCCTTCCTATCAATAAAATCTCCGGGGTGTGCATTCCGCACCTTAAAGAATTTAATTATTTTTAACAAAACAAACAAAATTTCAATATTCCAAACAAACAAAATATTTCAGTGCCTTTTTATACGATGTAAAAAAATATAAGTTGCTTTTTTCCTGTGACTGGTCTTCTTTTCTCACCTCTATTTATTAGCTCCCTCTTTCTGCTCCTCTAAACCTGCTATCTCGTTCTATCGACTACCTAAACTATCTATTAATCTATGACAAAACTCAAATCAATTCAAACAAACATTCACATGACAACAAAAACTTACAAAAAATATTATTTGAAAACCTAGTCTCAGTAACCGATTTTCTTAAGGAGGATTCACACCCCAAATCTTTATCAACAGAGTGCACCCTGCAGAGGAAAATATATATCAATACATACACGGTGGGCCGAAATAAAGGAGTACATTTTTTAGTTGAAAATAACTTTTTTGTTTTTTGGGTGATTTTATTTCTTTTTGGAGGGCTAATAGCCTAACATGTTCTCAACATGACTGCAAATTTGGAAGCAAAAATAACGTACAGGGTCGCACTTATTATGTAATGGTTCATTTGAGCTCGTTGCAAATGAAAACTGTCTTAGCTAAAATTGAACTGATATGCTCTTTCGGTAGGTTAACTATCCAGAACATTCAGTAAAAGGGAATTTTTTAAAAATTACCGGATTCGCAAAATATCATTTTTTATTAAATTAGGAAAATATAACATTTTAACAAATAAGACATTTATGAAAACAGTTTAATAATTTTAAAACTTAGACTAAAATATTATGAACAAACTGCATTCTTTCTTTGAGCTATTCGATAGGTTCAAATTGTTGTCCGTCATGGGAGTACCGCAAGGCTCCGTGTTGGGTCCCTATCTTTTTATTTTATATATTAATGAAATCGACAGTTTGGTTTCGGATGTACATTTTGTAGTATATGATGCGGACGATATATCTATAATTATTTCAAATAATGAGGACAAGGTGTTAGAAGAAAGCACTAATGAAATATTGAAAAAATTTTCATTTTAATGTAGAAAAGACTTCATTTCATAATAGGCAAAAATATTTCTGACCTAAATATAAAGATAGAGGATGTGCCGTTGTCGACTGCACACACAGTGGAATTCTTGGGAGTTGTTGTAAGATACGCATATCAAGTTGAGAGTGAATTTAAATCATTTCATTCTATAACTAAGATTTTTGACGAGTCAATACACACATTGACATAAAAAAGTTATTACATACTTTATTTAGAAAACAAAAATAGTTATGTATCAAGGGCGTAAAACAGGCGTTTATGGACCGCAACGTGTAAATAAGAGCCCGAGCCGCAGGCGAGGGCTATTAACACGTCAGGTCCATAAACGCTGTTTACGCCCGAAATACATACAAACTTTTATGCACGACCGATTTAATAATCTTTTATAAAAATAATTGCACTGTCAATTGAAAAAAGTCAACTGTCAAATGGCAACTGTCAATTGACAAAAGTATATTGTCAAATATCAACTGTCAAATGTCAACTGTCATATGCCAAATGTCAACTGTCAAATGGCAACTATCAAATGTCAACTGCCAACTGTCAAATATCAAACGTCAACTGTCAAGTTCCAACTGTCAAATGCCAAATTTGAAATGTCAAATCTCTACTGTCACATGTAAAATATTATTTGTCAGCTGTCAAATGTCAACGATTGTTTTAATAATAAAACTTATAAAGGATATTTTTTATTTTTATTTTTTGTGAACAATTTAATATAAATGCCATTTCAACTTGCATGAATTTTATACCTCGAACCTCGATATTATTAACAACTTACCCTGTATAACCATTCACCTAATAATTTGTATTCATTCGTTATTTAAAATAAATAATTTGATTGAAAGTAATATGCACAGAGGCTATACTCCAGCCGTCCAAAAGATGGAATGATCACGTGAACGGCACGCACTGTTTGAATATTACTCTCCCCAACCAACGTCACAAGTCCGATTTACACCACTCAACAAAAAAGTACCCACCCTCGATGCTTACAGTTTATATTATCTCTGGTATGAGTACAGTGTAAACTGTTTAGTCCACCGCGCATAACACTTTTTTCGAAATGATTAATACATTTTTGAAATTTTGTGTATAGCTTCCTATTGACGAGTCCAACAAAGGTTAAAATTATCTAAATTTAAAACTGCTGCTTTTTCGAGCTAGAAATAAACGAAATTTTTAAGCTGTCGGACAGCAAAAACGCAGCAATAAATTTGTCGGACAATGTGAGCATTTGATGTAATACTTAATTATAAAAAAATTGTGTGAAAATGAATTATATATACATATTATATATATTAAAAAACGTAACCGTAAATTTCGCATTTTCGAGGTTACGTTTTTTAATATATATAATATATATATATAATTCATTTTTACACAATTTGTTTATAATTAAGTATTAAATCAAATGCTCACATTGTCCGACAAATTTATTGCTGCGTTTTTGCTGTCCGACAGCTTAAAAATTTCGTTTATTTCTAGCTCGAAAAAGCAGCAGTTTTAAATTTAGATAATTTCAACCTTTGTTGGACTCGTCAATAGGAAGCTATACACAAAATTTCAAGAATGTATTAATCATTTCGATAAAAGTGTTGTGCGCGGTGGACTAGTTCTTCGTTATTACTGATCACGCGTCCTTGAATTCCATCTTTTGAGCGTCTCGGGTATAGAAATAATATTTTAAAACAATAATCTATATACCTATGTTGTCGTTACCCTAACAACAAAGTCAAAATAGGTGGTGGCCATTTTTATTTAGACTCATTGTCAGTTTAGAATGTTTAGATGATTGCAAATATTTCAATATTTAAGACAAAAAAATTACTTTACCGCCCGCCATTTACACTTTATCGCCCGGCGGGCGGTAAAGTAGTCCACGGGCGCTAAAGTGGCAGTTTACGCCCGCTAAATGTATGTAATAATCTGTACTTTACCGCCCGGTCGTGCATAAAAAACATTTTGATTTCCTAAATTAACAAAAAAAAATGAACACGCATAATCACGCTGACCGTATGCACGGAAATTATAATTCGATAACCCCGTGTCATCGATTGAAATAGAGGAAAAGAGCCAAGTACTGTTAAAAATATCGCCTGGTACTACCATCCCATTGATAACGACGAAATATTTGTTTTCATTTAATATTTAATTCTCGTAATTGCATTGAGCAATTATTATTATTGAATCTTTATAGTTAAATGTATGTATTTATTCTCTCTTATATTTACGTATCTAAATATAAGCGAGACTGGCGCGCGAGTTAGGTTTAAAAATATCTGCAAAAGGCGTCACATATTGGCAATAAAGAATTGCGTTGATAACTTTTCCGCTATACAAGGATTAAAAATAACGTGGATTTGTTTACTATCTTGCAATTCTTAATTTTCAAAATTTAAAAATACCAATATGTTTTCCAAAACATACAAATGCATTATTTTGAAATTTAAAGCAAAAAGAAAGCTTTAATTTTGCCCCTTAGTTTGTATAAACAAAAATTGTGCTCATTATGTGATCATATTTAAACTTAACTACATATTCATCTTCTTTATCATACTTTCGTAATATGAGTGAGTAATTTTCCATCCCTTCGGTTTAGAATTTAGGTACCGAATAAAACAGATCTCTTGCCTCGAAAATTTATTTTCACTACCTACCTGAATTATTGATAGAACAAGGATTCAAGAAAGTGAATTGATAGAGTTATATAAAACTAGACTTTGATAGATGGCGTTACTTGATACCGAATTGCTCTCGGTTTTAACATTTGCCATTCATGCCATGACGTCTGTCAAAATTTTAAACCAAAAAAAACTTTTAGTTTGGTTTTAACAGCCGTCAGAAGCAAACAACTTTTGTGTTTTCGGAAAAATGGAAAAAATCGAGTATCGTTCGGTGATTAAGTTCCTCTACAAGAAGGGAAAAACGAATGTCCAAATCAAAGCCGACCTGGATGAAGTATATGGTGAGACTGCACCTTCGTTAGCAGCCGTAAAATATTGGAAAGCTAAATTTGTTCGTGGTCGTACGAGTGTTTTTGATGATGAGCGTCCCGGGAGGCCAAATGAAGTCACCACGCCAAGAATGATCAACAAAGTCCATGACATGATTATGGCAGATCGTCGAATCAAGCTCCGCGAGTTAGTAGAGACCCTAAACATTTCTTACAAACGCGTACACAACATCATTCACCATCATGTGGACATAAAAAGCTATCCGCGCGTTGGGTGCCAAGTTTGCTGACAATCGACCAAATGCGAAAACGTGTGACCATTTCGGGGACGCTTTTGGCAATGATACGGCGTAATCCAAAGAATTTTTTCGCCGATTTATCACCGTTGATGAAACCTGGTTGTATTATTACACACCGGAAACCAAAGAACAATCGAAACAGTGGCGCAAACGCGGCGAAGGCCCGCCGAAGAAGGCAAAAAGTGCACATTCGGCCGGCAAAGTGACCACTGTTTTCTGGGATGCGATGCGTAAGGCATCAACCACATCGACTACTTGGAAAAAGGAAAAACAATCAATGGCGAGTAATATGCAAAAAAGTGCTCTTTCACCAGGACAACGCACCGGCTCACCGATCGGCCGTTGCCGTAGCAAAATTACACGAATTGACTATGAATTGGTTGAACACCCACCGTATTCCCCAGATCTTGCCGCCAGCAACTTTTTACTATTTCCAAAGCTAAAAAAATGGCTCTGAGGACACCGTTTCGCAACAAACGATGAAGTCGTCGCTGAAACTTTTGAAGAGCTTGAGCAAAAGTACTATTCGGATGGGATAAAAAAATTGGAACATCGTCATACTAAGTGTATCGAGCTAAAAGGGGACTATGTTAAGAAATAAATCGATTTAATCCCAAAAAACTTGTTTTTTTCTATCAAAGGCTTGTTTTATATCAATCCACCCTCGTATCTAATTTTTGAGTATGTTGTTGATTCATGACGACGTAAAAAAAGTTAATACTCAAATGTTTGCCAATTCGTTAAATTTTACTTTTTTCCAATTCTTAAATTTTTACCGATTTTTTCTATATTCGTTTTTTTTTAATTTTTACTAGTTTTTCATAATTAACAACATTTTTCCAAATCACACTGAAAGAAGAAAGTTTTTGGCAATATTTCAGATTTTTATCTTATTTTCGTATTTTTCAAAAATATCTCAATTACGATAATTTTTTACATTTTTGACAATTTTGCATTGTTTATAATATTTAAAAATTTGGAAATTCTTAAAGTATTGTGCTTTTCCTGTACAATTTTTTTTGTCTCTTTATTGTGATCTTTTTCAAAATCTTTTATATGTAAAAGATTTTGTCAATTCTTTAAATTTTGTTTTCTCTTTTCCTTTTTTGTTTATAGTTTTTGACAAATTATGAATTTTTAAAATTCAAAATTATTCATATGTTTAGAAATTCCTATATATATATATATATATATATATATATATATATATATATATATATCCAAAGATGATACATAACGTATCTAATGCCATACTGTTAAAAGTAATAATTTCAGTTTTGAACTGAAATGGTGTCGGTTAGAAATTTCTAACACTTTAAAAGACACCTTGAATGCTGCGATATAAATAGATATAAATATCATTCAACCTATATCAGGGCAAAACCAAACTACAGACACGTGTTTCGCTCTTATTTCAGCTCGTCAGTGTAGTACAGGCTATGTCTCTCAAGTCACTAATCAAAACTGAAATTATTACTTTTGACAGTATGGCATTAGATACGTTATCTATCATCTTTGGACATTTTTAGACTGTCACAAAACGCTCTGTTCGTTTTATATATATATATATATATATATATATATATATTGTTATGGTATTCAATAGTTGGTCTTTATATGTAATATAAGTGTAATTAAGACTAACTAGATATTAGAATTGAATAATCAATTTATGCAAATTATCAAGGAATCATAAATAAAAAAAAATTTGGGTTGCGAGGTTTCTAGGGGAATAAAAAAAAAAAATTATGGATAGAATGTCATAGAATTTTGGAGAGAAAAGTCAGAGAAAAAGTTTAGGGAATTATATAGAATTTTAAAAATTTAAAAACCATTATAAAGTAAATATAATAATAATAGAAATTGAAAATGAAGATAAATACTGAATGTTAATGAATATAAATATAAAAATTATAAAAGAAGATTAATGTATGAATAGAATGTTATAATAACTATATGGTAGAGGTAAATATGGAATAAAATGGATATATATAGAGAAGATTAATTGGATATTTGCATAGATTGGATTTTCAAAATAAAATAAGCATAGTTTATAAAGATAAGTATTTCTGGTATAATTTGTTATCAGCTGGTAATAGAGGTATATTAGAAATAGTTATTCGGGGATTTTAGGAAAAGAGGGAAAAATTTCATTTAAAATTAATTAGTGTTAAGTTTATGACAGGATAAATGTTGAATGTTATATTGTTTTTTTAAAATGTTGTAAAGAATTAATATATTTATATATTAAATGATGTTAAAATTGAGATGGACTTTTTAGTTTAATATTATCGAAGAACCCAACCTTGAAGAGTCACAAGAATACAATTATATGAGTATAGAGATCATAACAATTATGGCGCCCAACGTGGGGCGTGAATAAAACAAGAATCCAGTTTAAAATAGAACAGTATATTGAAATTGAGAGGGTGATATAGACAATTGAAGTGATTAGAAAATTAGAACAGTGAAGAATTGAAATAAAACATAAATACATTATAATAGAAATAAGAGGATTAGGTGAGAGTTTTAAGTATATTTATATTTATATATAAAGACCATAAAATTTTGAAAATTTTAAAACTAAATACAAATCGAATAAATATAATAAAGTAATATAATAAGTTAACATTATAAATTAAATAAATATATAAAATAATTAAAAGATTTGAATAAAATGAATACAAGACAAAATAGAAGAAATAGAAGGAGAGAAGATGGAATACAGGAATCTAATGAAAATATGCATGAAACAGAAAGTAATGATGGATCGTCGGAAGGAGAAGAAAAAACAATGTTTCAAGTGGTACAAGCTGATGTGATAGGAGATGCGACTAGTTCAAAACCACATCAAGAAACAGAGATGGAGAAAATGTTTAAATTTTTGGAAAATAAATTTGATGAAAATAATAGAAAAATGGATTCTATGAAAAAAGAAATAAGAGAAGATATAAAAAAAGAAATAAAAGATATGAACAAGAATATGGAAACATTTAAAGATGAAATGAAAAATATTATTAAAGAAGAAAATATCAAAATACAAAAAGAAGTCGATCAATTGAAAGATGGAATTAAGGCGATGGAGGAAATGGGTAATATACACCAGGAGAAGATTAATAATATAGAAAAAAATGTGAAGGAGCAGAAAAATGAAAATAAGAAAGAAAATGAAAGAATACTACAAACTATGGAAAGGAATGTAATGGAAGTAGCAAAGAAATTTGAAGATGAAACAAAAAAATTACAAGAAATGCAAAATGAAAGAACTGAGGATGGTTCCTATATGATAATACATGGAGGAGAAGGAGCAGTAAAATTTACAGGGAATATCAGTATATTACATCCATGCACGTATATGAATATGATTAAAACTAAGACTAGGAACAAAAGAGATTGGAAAGAAATTATAAGAAGTTCTTTGAAAGATAATGCTGCATTATGGTATGCAACACAGGAAAATGAAATATTAACCTTTAATGATTTTGAAAGGGAATTTCTTAAATATTTCTGGGGTGAATCAAAACAAGGGGTGAGTAGGGAAAAATTATATTTCGGAAAATTCAATTATAGATTAGGGAATAATTTAACTAATTATGCGTTACAATTATATAATGTTGCACAATATTTGGAACCTCCTATGAGAGAAGAGGAAATAATTTTATATATTTCTAGACATTATGATATAACAGTTTCTGAAACAATAGTTATACAAAATATTAAAAAAAAAGAACAATTGATTGAGTATTTAAATCGAGTTGAAAGAAATTTAAAGATTAATGAAAATAGATCACAAAATTATGAAAATGATAGATTTAGAAATTATCAAAACAGAAATGGATATAATAGAGTAAGAGAAGAAATGCGTAATAGAAACAATGGAAATTATAATTATGGATATAATGGGAGAGAAAATGGAAATCGTATAAACGGAAATACATATAGAAATGGAAATAATATGGATAATAATAATAATATAAGAAATGGAAATAACAGAAATGAAAATGGTTTTCAAAATGTAAATAATGGAAGATATGAAAGATCAAGATATAGAAATATAAATGAAATTCATAATAATAATAATAATAATCGAGAAGATAGAAATGGAAACAATAATGTACCTAGAAGAATAAATCAAATTAATATGCAAAGTAGAGAAATAGAAGAAAATGTAGAAAATGTTAGGGTAGAACCAGAACAAGAAAATTTTTAAATAAGCACCTACAAAATTTTAATGTTAAATGTTGTTATATACATCCTAGTGAATTTATAAAATTAGAAGAAAATAATAATAAATTAGAAGATAAAATTGGATTAGTAGTTGTTGAAGGAAATTTAGAAAATAAGAAAATTAGAATTTTAATAGATACCGGATCAGAAGCAACATTGATAAATGAAAAAATTATTGAGGATAATAAATTAGAAGAAAAGATTAAAATTCCAAGAATTAAGTTAATAGGTGCTAATGGAAAAAAATTAGGGGAAATTAATAAGACTATAAATATTAGTATTAAAATTGGAAATAGTATATATAAAATACAAGGTTTGATTATAGGAAATATGGAGTATGATATAATATTAGGTACTGATGAATTAGAAAGAATGAATGTTATTATTAATTATGAAGAAGGTTGGATAAAATTGAAAGAAGAACAAATCAAATTAAATAAAATAAACAATAATGAGGAGATAATACATATAAATGAACTAAGAATTAATGGGGAAATGATGAAAGAAGGAGAAGATATAAAAAGTGATGATAAATATAAAGATGAAATTAATTTGTTATTTAAAAAATATCAAAATTTAATTACATTAGAGAATAATACTGCCAAAGAATATACTCACAGATTTGAAGTAAAGAATATAGAAAATTTTCGAGTTAAAACTTATCCAATTCCATATCAATATAGAAAACAAGTAGCTATAGAAATAGATAAAATGCTAGAAAATAATATAATTGAGAGAAGTGATACATCTTTCATTAATCCAATTGTAGTTGTGAAAAAAGGGAATGGAGAGTTAAGGTTATGTCTAGATGCTAGAAATATTAACAAATTTTCAATACCACAATATGAGAAACCTATGCATATTGAAGCAATATTTGGTAGAATAACAGGAATTGAAATTTTTAGTAAAATAGATTTAAAACATAGTTTTTGGTTAATACCTCTACATAAAAGTAGTAGGAAATATACTGGTTTTAGTATTGATGGTGTAGTATATCAATTTAAAGTAGTACCATTCGGTATACAAAGTGCATGTGCAGCTTTGGTTAAAGCATTACATAAAATTTTAAACAAATATGAAAATTTTGTTGTTCATTATGTAGATGATATATTAATTTATTCAAAAAGTGAAGAAGAACATAAAAAACACTTAAATATTGTGTTAAAAGAATTGGATTTAGCGGGATTGAAAGTAAATAAAGAAAAATGTCAATTTTTCTTAAAAGAAGTGATATATTTAGGATTTAAAATTAATAAAAATGGAGTAGAGATGGATACGGAAAGAGTAGATAAAATTTTAAAATTTGAGAAACCAAAAAGTTTAAAGCAAATAAGGGGATTTTTGGGAATGATGAATTATTATAAAAAGTTAATACCAAATCTATCAGAAAAACAGATTCCATTAGTAGAATTATTAAAGAAAAATGTAAAATGGAACTGGAATGAAGAAAGAGAACAAGCATTCAATGATTTAAAAAAAATGTTTACTAATAATTTGAAGGTATATCATCCAAATTATGAATTAGATTTTATATTAAGAACAGATGCATCAATTAATAAGTTAGCAGGGGTTTTAATACAAGTACAAAATGGAATAGAAGTACCAATATGTTTTATGTCTAGAGTCACAAAAATGTATGAAAGAAATTATAGTGTATCAGAATTGGAATTTGCGAGTATAGTTTTTTGTGTGCAAAAATGTCGATTTTATTTAATTGGAAAAAAATTTATAATTGAAACCGATCACATGGCTTTGAAGAATGTAATGGTCAATCGATTTAATAATAATAGGATATATCGATGGAGTTTATTATTACAAGAATATGATTTTGAAATTAGATATTTATCAGGAAAGGAAAATATTATTGCAGATACATTATCAAGAGAAAGTAGTGAAAATAAGGATAAAGGAAGAATAATACAAATTGGAATGAACAAATTAATAGAAGATGAAGGTATGTTTTCGGAAGAAGAAATAATAAGAAGTCAACAAAATTTAACAGAAAAAGAAAAACAGAATACTTTAATTAAAGATGGATATTATATAAAGGAAATAGGAAATGAAGAAGTTTATGTAATTGAGAGTTATTTAGGAAAACAAATATTAAAAAATTTACATGTAACATATGGACATATAGGTTCAAGAAAATTATGGTTATTATTTAGAGAAAATTTTATCATGAAAAAAGATCAAAAGATAGCAAAAGGAATAACAAGAACATGTAAGATATGTCAATTGAATAAAAATAAGAATAAAGTGAATAAAAATATTGGGAAAAGTGTTACAGCAATGGAAAAATTGGAAATAATAGCAATAGATTTCATTAGTAATCTAATAAGAAGTAAAAATAATAATAAACATATATTGGTAATTGTCGATGTTTTTACAAAATTTATAAAATTATACCCATGTAGAAGGACAAATTATAAAAGTATTAAAAATTGTTTACAAAAATTTATAGAAGAAATAGGTAAACCAAGGACATGTGTAATGGATAATGCAACGTATTTTCAAGGACAGAATTTAGAAAAATTTTTAGAAAGGAAAGGAATCAAAAAGAATTGTATTAGTATAAGACATCCTGCAGCAAATCCTGCAGAAAGATATATTAAAGAAGTGATAAAATTTTTACGAATAAGTTTAAATGGAAAGAAACATAAAGAATGGGAAAATTATATTAATAAAGTAGAAATGTATATCAATGATATTCCAAATGTAATAACAGAAGAAACACCAACATATTTAATGTTAGGTCAAAAACCAAAACGAAATTGGGAAGAAGAAGAAGAAAGAAAAAAATATGATGAAATTATAGAAAAAGTAAGAAAAAGGTTAATGGATGCGTGGGAAAAATATTATAAAAAAATTAAGAAAAAAGTGAAATATCCTGTAAGGTTTAAGAAAGGAGATTTGGTAATAATAAAAGCATATATAAGTGGAAATTTAAAGAAAAATGAATCAGGGAAATTAAAAGCTATATTTGAAGGACCATATAGAATAGTAAATGAGGAAGGTGTTAATAGTTATATTGTTGAAGATCCGATAACAAGAAATGTTAGAGGAGTATTTAATATTGAAAGCCTATATAGGTATTTTGAAGAAACTTAGAGTATTCAGAATTTGTGTTAATATGTTAATTGTTATATACTTTAAATTTTAAATTATTAAAATTTTTTTCTAAAATTTATAAAATTTTAAATTTGGGAAATTGTTATGGTATTCAATAGTTGGTCTTTATATGTAATATAAGTGTAATTAAGACTAACTAGATATTAGAATTGAATAATCAATTTATGCAAATTATCAAGGAATCATAAATAAAAAAAAATTTGGGTTGCGAGGTTTCTAGGGGAATAAAAAAAAAAAATTATGGATAGAATGTCATAGAATTTTGGAGAGAAAAGTCAGAGAAAAAGTTTAGGGAATTATATAGAATTTTAAAAATTTAAAAACCATTATAAAGTAAATATAATAATAATAGAAATTGAAAATGAAGATAAATACTGAATGTTAATGAATATAAATATAAAAATTATAAAAGAAGATTAATGTATGAATAGAATGTTATAATAACTATATGGTAGAGGTAAATATGGAATAAAATGGATATATATAGAGAAGATTAATTGGATATTTGCATAGATTGGATTTTCAAAATAAAATAAGCATAGTTTATAAAGATAAGTATTTCTGGTATAATTTGTTATCAGCTGGTAATAGAGGTATATTAGAAATAGTTATTCGGGGATTTTAGGAAAAGAGGGAAAAATTTCATTTAAAATTAATTAGTGTTAAGTTTATGACAGGATAAATGATGAATGTTATATTGTTTTTTTAAAATGTTGTAAAGAATTAATATATTTATATATTAAATGATGTTAAAATTGAGATGGACTTTTTAGTTTAATATTATCGAAGAACCCAACCTTGAAGAGTCACAAGAATACAATTATATGAGTATAGAGATCATAACAATATATATATATATATATATATATATATATATATATATATCAGTGTTGAATTTTATTATATAACGTGTTCCAGTTTCAAATTTACATTTTCTTATAAAGAAATAACTGAATCACCCCACAACCCAATGAATCATAAGTAATCGTGACTCATTTTCAACCGAACACCGTTTATCTATATTCTATACAATGATAACCCTTTGTATATTTTCTCCGTACTTCATACTTCATTTAGAGTAGACCAAAGCTATGCATACCAGTGGTCTTCTAATTGCATCCGTTCGTTAGATACTAATAATAACAATAATAATAGAAATAAAAAATTCTCTCTTCTCTGATGGTGATGTGATGTGAGAGAAATTCTACGTATAGTTTAATGCAGAATGTGTGCGCGTGTCCACCAAGCACTTCCCGGTGGACCCGATGATATCGGATCGGCATTCAAGGCCGTCACAATCGGTACCAGATACGGAATGAACGTAGTCGACGATTCGTTTATATTTTTTATTTGAATTAGACAAAAACCTATAACTTGCATTTTAATATATAGACTTTCTTAAAATATTTTTTGTGCATTTAGCATAACAAATCAAGTTAGGTACACAAAAATTTGTTGAAAACGGAAAATAAATAGTCTTTTATCCCGAAATATTGAAACATTTAAAATACATAGTTACGGGAACACCAGTGGTGAACTAAGTCGAAACTTACACTCCATTTGAAATATTTTTTTATTAGTTTTAATTTTATCAACATCTTGAAAACATCATAATCTGTTTTCAAATATATTACTTATTATTTTTATCATATAATAATTTAACAACGTTTAAAATATGTGATGTGATGACACATGGTTTGGCATCTCATTCACCCAAACCTATCCTCTTCCAAGTTATACTATTTTTCAGTGTCAATTGCAAAAATTTGCCTGCAATATAATACAATAAATTGGAGGTTAACCGTCCACTTTTCTCATCTAAATAAGCAAAATCAATTTATAAATAAATATAAAATTTAATTTATTTCACGTTTTAGGATCTTTATCTTTACTAAAAAAACATTCTTAACAACAGAATCGAAAGCTTGTTATTATGCATATATTGAAATATTTACATGTATCAATATAAAAAGCATTTGATTGACTATTTATGGATTCATTTCATATAAAGATCTAATTTTTAACAATTTTTTATAAAGTTTTCCACGATTTTTTTGTTTATTTTTTAGTATACGTGAAATTATTTACAGGTTTATTTTTACGTTTTTTAACTTCCCGCTAAAAAAATTTAAAAAAATTTTAAAATCGTGAAGTTATTGGTTTTACCCCGTTTTTCGAAAATCGAGTTTTCATCGGATCTCAACGTTTTGAGGTCTTTGGAACCTCCTCTGATTATTTTTACGAGGGTGTCTGTATGTGTGTGTGTGTGTGTGTGTGTGTGTGTGTGTGTGTGTGTGTGTGTGTGTGTGTGTGTGTGTGTGTGTGTGTGTGTGTGTGTGTGTGTGTGTGTGTGTGTGTGTGTGTGTGTGTGTGTGTGTGTGTGTGTGTGTGTGTGTGTGTGTGTGTGTGTGTGTGTGTGTGTGTGTGTGTGTGTGTGTGTGTGTGTGTGTGTGTGTGTGTGTGTGTGTGTGTGTGTGTGTGTGTGTGTGTGTGTGTGTGTGTGTGTGTGTGTGTGTGTGTGTGTGTGTGTGTGTGTGTGTGTGTGTGTGTGTGTGTGTGTGTGTGTGTGTGTGTGTGTGTGTGTGTGTGTGTGTGTGTGTGTGTGTGTGTGTGTGTGTGTGTGTGTGTGTGTGTGTGTGTGTGTGTGTGTGTGTGTGTGTGTGTGTGTGTGTGTGTGTGTGTGTGTGTGTGTGTGTGTGTGTGTGTGTGTGTGTGTGTGTGTGTGTGTGTGTGTGTGTGTGTGTGTGTGTGTGTGTGTGTGTGTGTGTGTGTGTGTGTGTGTGTGTGTGTGTGTGTGTGTGTGTGTGTGTGTGTGTGTGTGTGTGTGTGTGTGTGTGTGTGTGTGTGTGTGTGTGTGTGTGTGTGTGTGTGTGTGTGTGTGTGTGTGTGTGTGTGTGTGTGTGTGTGTGTGTGTGTGTGTGTGTGTGTGTGTGTGTGTGTGTGTGTGTGTGTGTGTGTGTGTGTGTGTGTGTGTGTGTGTGTGTGTGTGTGTGTGTGTGTGTGTGTGTGTGTGTGTGTGTGTGTGTGTGTGTGTGTGTGTGTGTGTGTGTGTGTGTGTGTGTGTGTGTGTGTGTGTGTGTGTGTGTGTGTGTGTGTGTGTGTGTGTGTGTGTGTGTGTGTGTGTGTGTGTGTGTGTGTGTGTGTGTGTGTGTGTGTGTGTGTGTGTGTGTGTGTGTGTGTGTGTGTGTGTGTGTGTGTGTGTGTGTGTGTGTGTGTGTGTGTGTGTGTGTGTGTGTGTGTGTGTGTGTGTGTGTGTGTGTGTGTGTGTGTGTGTGTGTGTGTGTGTGTGTGTGTGTGTGTGTGTGTGTGTGTGTGTGTGTGTGTGTGTGTGTGTGTGTGTGTGTGTGTGTGTGTGTGTGTGTGTGTGTGTGTGTGTGTGTGTGTGTGTGTGTGTGTGTGTGTGTGTGTGTGTGTGTGTGTGTGTGTGTGTGTGTGTGTGTGTGTGTGTGTGTGTGTGTGTGTGTGTGTGTGTGTGTGTGTGTGTGTGTGTGTGTGTGTGTGTGTGTGTGTGTGTGTGTGTGTGTGTGTGTGTGTGTGTGTGTGTGTGTGTGTGTGTGTGTGTGTGTGTGTGTGTGTGTGTGTGTGTGTGTGTGTGTGTGTGTGTGTGTGTGTGTGTGTGTGTGTGTGTGTGTGTGTGTGTGTGTGTGTGTGTGTGTGTGTGTGTGTGTGTGTGTGTGTGTGTGTGTGTGTGTGTGTGTGTGTGTGTGTGTGTGTGTGTGTGTGTGTGTGTGTGTGTGTGTGTGTGTGTGTGTGTGTGTGTGTGTGTGTGTGTGTGTGTGTGTGTGTGTGTGTGTGTGTGTGTGTGTGTGTGTGTGTGTGTGTGTGTGTGTGTGTGTGTGTGTGTGTGTGTGTGTGTGTGTGAAGTCGTTCTTCTGACATTCTTTGAACATGTCCATACCATCTAAGTTGTTCGGTACTATTCTACTCATCTACTATTGTGTGTTACAACTTCATTATTTCTCTTATTTAGTTGTTGGTTACCCTTTCTAATCTTGATTTTCCCGCTAAGTGCCTCCAGAATTCCATCTCTGTTGCTTCAAGTTTTCTCTTGTATCTTTCTTTTATTTGCCATACTTCGCTGCTGTAAGTGATTAGGTACACTCATAACAGTTGTATTGTATATCCTTTGTTTGTTATTAACTGGTCCCACAGGATGCTATTGAGAAGGGTAATTATTGCTTTCCTTCCCTGGTTGTTTCTTTCTTCTATCGTCTGGTCTACGTTTCCTTCTTGTGTGATGTTCATACCCAGGTACTTATATGCGTCGCAATCTATACTTATAATAAATCTGTAGAGAGGTCAATTCTGTACATGAAATATATTTTCAAAATAACTATCAGGGGGTGATTCGGGATCGATACTGATGCCAAAAATGCAATCAGTAAAATTTTTGTCTGTCTGTCTGTCTGTACAACCGTTATAGAAACAAAAACTACTCGACGGATTTTAACGAAACTTTGTACAATTATTATTCATACTCCTGAGCAGGTTATAGTATACTTTTCATCACGCTACAATTAATAGGAGCAGAGCGGTGAAGGGAAATGTTGGGAAAACCACTTATACGGTGTGGGGGGAGAAATTTTTATACAACAATCTATACGTCTCGCGAACGACGTCGCGGGTACATCGATATAGAACCCAAAAATGTGATTATTTGTTTTGTATGTCTGTCTGTCTATCTATATGTTTGTGCGCGCATCACATGAAAACTACTGAACCGATTGGAATGCGGTTTTCACAGATGTATTTGTCTTCT
The DNA here is from genome assembly GCA_964028335.1 of Altica lythri. Taxonomy (NCBI): domain Eukaryota; kingdom Metazoa; phylum Arthropoda; class Insecta; order Coleoptera; family Chrysomelidae; genus Altica; species Altica lythri. The sequence goes on from OZ034801.1 coordinate 37,233,677, forward strand.
TTTAACTTAACATCTGGTGTATAAAAATTTCTCCTCCCGCCCCTTTAACGGGGTGAGGGGAGAAATTTTTATACAACAATTAACACGCCACGCGAACGACGTCGCAGGTACACCTAGTCTTTAATAATTTCCCCATTTCCCAATGTAAGGTCCTGCTGTGCCCCACCGATACACATATATTCTGTCTTCTTTTTATTAATTTCAATACTCCTTTTTTGTACTCCTTGATTAATTTCCTTGTCATATATTCTATATCATCGACATCATCGTATTCTTGCACAAGTCAAAGTTGCTCGTCTGCAAATGACAATGTGTATATTGTATTGTCGTTGACCGGTTATCCCATGTTTCTGCATTTACGTTTCCAAAATTTTAGAGTTTGTTCGAGGTAGATCTTAAAAAAATGTCGGCGAAAGGCAGAACCCTTTTCTTTAGACCTTTGCTATTTTGGACTCCTCTCGATAGACCGCTTGTACTTTTATTCTAGCTCTAGTATTGGTATACAATTGTTTCATCGAGGTTATTTTTGCGCTTATGTTTGTTTTCTCTATTTTTCCCATAGTTTGTTTTGCGGTATGCTTTTCTCAAGTCCACGTACAACAGATGAACCTCCTAGTTGACGGTCAGTAATCTGAGTAATGCAGAATAGATGGTCGACCGTTTATCTTCCTGTCCTGAATGTTGCCTGTTCTTCTATATCTTTATGTTCATTTTCTATTCTATTTTTTATTTGTTTTTCGGTATATTCGGCTAATCAAGTTCGTTACAGCGATGCCTCTGCTGTTGTCACTCGTTTTTTAGTAATATTATTTAATTACTAAGATTTTTCAGAAATTTATGAAATTACTCACTATTTTTGTCAAACGTTTTGAAGATTATTTTAATTTTTTAAAATTCGTATTTTCTTAATTTTATGAGTATTGCATAAAACACGGCACAAATTAAACGTATATATTATTACCATAAGTGATTTGACAAATATGCATAAACAATTTAGTTTTTAAGTGTTTTTATTTTAATTAACTTTATATTACTTAAAAAAGTAATTATTTGGTCATTTGATTTGACATTGTTTACACTTAAGATAAATAAATATTAAATGTATTAAATTTTAAGTAGTTTATCTGAATAAATAGTGTTAATGGATTAATTTAATTGATCTCGGAAATTAATCAAAATACATAGTTAATTAAAAAATATTAAACAATAAACAAAACAAAAATAAAATATCAAAATCGAAAATTCTAACATTTTAAGAATTGGTAAATAACAAATAAAAAAACGGGTGTGGCAGTCAATGGGACTGCCGGTAGAAGTTATACTTCTATGCACGCGCCCGGGTTTTAGAAATTTGTATGGGATTGATTTAGCAAAATCATTATATGCTTGAAGCTTGGACCTACTTTACTATAAATCCGAATTCTGTTTCCATTTTATAGGTTAAAATGCAAGGTACAGTAAAAAAAATTACATCGTATAATAAAACTCTTCATCTTCATGTTACACAATATCGCTTATTGGTGAAAACCATATTGCCTCTCACTTAAAAGGTTGTGTGTCTTAAGGTAGCTCAGGATCTCGTGATTGACGTATTTCTCCATAGTTTTGTTAGTAAAAAGATAGAAGAGCTATGGGTTTGTAGTTAGAAGGCAGGGTTTTGAAGCCTTTCTTGGGGACTGGTTGTACTCGAGCAGTTTTCCGGGATTTTCGAAAAATACTAGTAACATATGATAGTTGAAACAGCTTAGTGAAAACTGGTGCTAGTTCAGGAGCACAAGCCTTTAAGAGTAAAGCAGGTATTTCATCAAACTTTGTTGGTATTTAGAGTAGCAAGGACTCTGCACACTCTTAACCCTAAATATAATATTTTTCATTGTGTGGAAGCCCGTGGAATAGAAGGTTTGTTTTTTGAATTTTTGAAAACAGATTTGGTCGAAGAGTCTCAATAATTGGAAGTAGAGTGTAATTATCCTAAGGGGTAAAGTAAATTGTGTTAAATCGCGATAGCTTCGCCAAGAATAAAAAATAAATATAATAAAGATAAAATTTATTTTGAATAGAAAAAAATTATCAAGATACGCCAATGCAAGTTTTAACTTCTTTCGCCACTCCTCGAGTGCTATTGATTTTTTATCTAATATTTACTCATATCTTTTCAAAAGATTTCTTTATTTGAACGCTTTTAAATAGTTTCTGTTCACGAACATTAAATAATAATATAAATATTCATTTATTTACTATTCACATGAAATCATGAAATTTATGTGATAATAACAACAAACTTTCCGCTGAACTTGAGTAAATCTAAAATATTTGAACTATTTATCAACTTGATAAAAATATCCTTTTAAATTTTGATATGATAAAAGTTTTTTGCAAAGGAAGTTTTACATTTCATTTACATAAAAAAAAGTGATATTATGATAAATGGGTAAAAAATACCGTAAATGCAGTACAGGCGATTTATAATTGTTTTATAAATTATATTAAATCATAATTGGTTTAAACAAATATAAACGTATTTTTAATTATCGTAAAAGCTGTATAAAGGTATTTACATCTTCAATAAGAGTAGTACAACAATTACTTAAAATCTCAAGTATTAACAATTTATTGTACTTCTTCATCACCAATCGGCTTTTGCAGCCACTGTTGGTCATAGATCTCCCCAATTTCCGTTCACTTTTTTCTGTCTTGAGCGCTTAGTATCCAATTTTTGGTCATTCTTTTATATCGTCTGTTCATCGAATGGGGATCTTCCTTTGCTTTTATTACCTCTTGGTATATGACATCTGTGACTCCTGTTTTAATACGCAGATCTTGGTTACTAATATGGTCTCGCAATGACACATCTAGCATTAATCTTTCGTTGAGTAATTCTGAGCTTCTTAGCAGACGAGGGAGTAAATTTTATAGCTCCTCTACACAATTGGCAATGATGGTTAATTGTGTCATAGTCCATGATTGACACCATCATCATTCGAGATCAACACAATCTTTGTCTAACCAGTTGCTTAGTGTGCTCTTATGTACATATAATTAAATAATATTTATTTAGTCTCAGTTGCTTAGTGTGCTCTTATGTACATATAATTAAATAATATTTATTTAGTCTGTAAATTATGAACGCAAACTAAAAAATTATTTGTTAAAGGAATAAAGAAACCACACTAGCTAATAAATGGCGTGCCTTGGTTTTGTCTTTATAAGATTTATGTTAATTTCTATATTGCTTTTATTAAGCCCAATGAACTTAAAAGTTTTATTATTTTACCACCAAAGTCATTATATAGGTAAATACACCAATAATTAAGTTCAAATACACACTTCACACAATTTATTTTATTGAATTTTTTCCATAAAACACACTGCCGTCTTAACTCTTATGTCCCTACTCTCAGAGCATTTTGGTAAAAACTTTTACAAATCTGTGAGTTTGAAGAAAATAACACTTTATTGGGTGACTTATCACACTACGCAATAATTATAAAACATTTATATGGAGCATTTTTATTATTGTGCAAGACCTAACCGAGAAAATTTTATTTGTTATGTTAGTAGTTTAGTCTCAAGCCGCGATATGGCGCCACTCGCTTAACAGGGCAAATTTATTTTGATGTATCTCGAAAAACCCGATCGTCGCAATCATAACCAATATGATCGACAACTAGAGACGATTAGCATTCTACATAATCTTGGTAGCCGGTAATTGTCTCTAATCGCCGATTGTGTAGAGGAGCCATTCGAGTTTTAGCTCTATATGTCATAACTGGCATATTACATAGGTCTTATACTTTCCGCTTTAAGAAGATTGAAAATTCACTTTTTAATAACGTCACTAAGTTGGCCATATGCCGCTCAAGAGAGAATAATTCTTCCACATGTTAGATTGTCTTCTTCATGACCAAGGTACATGCACTTTTTTATAAACTCCACTCCACAGTCGTCAATTTCAATGGTTTCATCAATGACATAGATACTCATCTAATAAGTGACAGATTTACTTCCGGGCTGCAACCATGCCTACGTGAGTCTTGGTTTATTTTCTTATCTACACATTTTTTCTCTCCTTTTATTAACAATCAGATATAATAGATCTATAAGTCAATTTGTTGGTTATACAGTTATATAAAATTAATTATAATTAATTATTGTACGTGTGGTGGCGTGGAGAGGTAAACATCCAGCGATGTTTCCTCAGTTTCCTCTTAGGTCAGATGGCCAGCTTCTTTTGAGTCTTCTATTGTGGACAGGTTGCAGTAGTGGATGCAGTAATGGATTGGGATGGTCTTCTAGTTTGTTGTGGTGTTTGCTGTTGTTTCTCGAATGACTTTGTTTACATATGGAATTTTTAGGTCAGTGTGTAGAGTTTGGTTTGATACGTACCATGGTGCATTAACTATTGCTCGAAGTATCTTGGATTGTGCTCTCTGGATAATCACGGTATTGGATTTGCTAGCACAAGCCCCACAGTTCAATGCCGTAAGTCCAGATTGGCTTTATCACTGCTTTATATATTAGCAATTTGTTTTCTATTGAAAGGTGGGATTTTCTTCCCATGAGCCCGTAGGGTTCTTTGTTTTTTAGGTCAAGTTGTGTTCTTTTCTTTGTTATATGGTGTTTCGACTTGAGTTTACTGTCAAAATGAAGCCCTAGATATTTGACTTGATTACTTTGTGGTATTCATATTTGATTGATAATTACTGATGGGCAGATACTGTCCGAAGAGTGAATGTTATGTGGGAACATTTTGTTTCGTTTACGTTAAACTTCCATTTCTTCAACCATATTTCAAGCGAGTTTAGATGCTCTTAGAGATTTTGGGTTGCTGCAATAGGATCGTCATGCATGGCAAAAATGGCAGTGTCGTCTGCGAATGTCCCAATGGTTGTTTTATCATTTGTAGGTAAGTCATATGTATTGAGTACAATATTGGCCCTAGTATGCTCTCCTGTGGTACGCCAGAGTGAATAGGCTTGCATTCCGATACTTCTTCTTTAACTTTTACTTTAAACTGTCGTTCGTGTTGGTAGGCTTTTAGTAGGTTGTAGTATCTTACAGGGAGAATTCTTTTTATTTTGCTTAACAAGCCGGGATGCCAGACTTTGTCAAAAGCCTAATTGATGTCTATAAAGGCCGCTATACAGTACTGCTATAAGCTGCTATAAGTCTGAGGAATCATCAGAACTATAGCAAGAAAAGGGGGACACAATATATCTTATGGGCCGCAGGTGTATTTGTTACCCCTAACAACATACATACAGTACTGTTGGTTTTCAAATGACTGGTTAATGGCGTTTACACATGAGGAAACCTTTGCTCTAACTTTACCCGAAGTTCATATCTATAGTTTCCTTTCCAGTATACAAATTACTCACCAAACCGTCTTGTTCTTTTAAAATATAGACCACATTATATTAAGATTTAACATAATCGTTCACAAAATAAAAACATTTACTTACTTTTTTTCTTACGCGCTTTAAATATATTAACAATTTTATATTTGGTGTGAAAGGTGGTATGAGAGTACACCAGCAAAAATCTATAACGTCAATTTAAATTTTTGTTACAGCAGATTTCATAAATAAGTACTTCTTACCTAAGTATGATCCAATTATTAAATATAGTTTTTTTTTGTTTCAGACGAGGCATAACTCCACCACACCGTGTGAAATCAATTTCAATGGCCACTTTTACTAACGAAGAAATAGATTTATTAAAAAGCAGAGGTAATGATTACTGTCGACAGGTGTGGCTCGGTTTATATGAAGGTACTCCTCCCTCAACTAACGCAGATGAAACTTCTGTTAAAGATTTTATGGTAGAAAAATATGAAAGACGTAGGTAAGTCAATCATTAATAGAAAGCATCTAAAACAAAAACAGATTTTTCCTGTATGTGAACAGTTTGGGTTGAAAGTAGAAAAATACTTCAGTGTCCGAAGTGTCATTTTCTTGATATTCAAAATAATATTAAATTATTCAACATTTCTTGATGTTTGCAAATACTTATGAAAATATACAAAATTATCTTATTATATTTTCAGTTTATATTTTTTCTAAATAAAAAATAGGTATAAAATACAGTTTGTGTGTGTTACGAAAGTTTTGAGTAACTGTTATTTTTAAAAGGGATTGAAATTTGTAGAAGAGAGAGAAAATGAGGAAATTAAATCAATTTGATTCTAATATTGTTAAATTTTTCTCTTCATAGATTCGGGATAAGTGATAAACAGTAGACAAGCTTAACAATTTTATTAACAAAAAAAAGTAACAATAGGGATGTTGACTTATTTCCGGATCTGCTTTTATTTTATAGATAAACTCTTAATAACCGCGAAAAAAATATTTTAATAATAAAAATGGTTTTATTTTAAAGAAAAAAGTAATAAATTAGAATAGATTTAAAATTTCCCGCTAAAACGCCCAAAACTGTCATGTGACTTTGATTACGTCACGAACCGATAAACAATGCTCGCGATCTGACAAACTCTAAGGAACTTGAAAGTTTTCTTGAGAAATAATTATTTTTAGGCTTTAATACTAGTTAATAATAAATACAAAGTGTGTGTGTATGTAGATGTACATGTAAAAAATGAAGATTTTAATATTCAAACAGCCCACAGTATTTCTTACCACAATGAAGTTATAAATATACCTGTTTTTAAAAGTTTTAAAGTTAACGAACGACATAAGTTCTATTTATTTAATTTTAGTCAAAAATATGACGGATTAATTGGTATTGATTTATTAAAACAATTAAAAGCAACTGTAAATTTAGAGAAAAACCAATAATATACGAATTAGAAGAATTAACACAACTAAAAAAGAAGCTTAAAGTAAAAAATTATTCTATTAATATTCCCGCTAGGACATCCCAAATTGTAAAATTACCCGTTGACATAGAAAGCGGAACAGGACTTGTAAATTATATTAATTTTGGCAATCAAATAGAATCACCCTGTGCAGTTGTAAACGTAAATAAATTTTTTGCAACAATCACCATTACTAATTCAAGAAAAGAACCAATAAAAATTAATATTAATAAACCTTTTAAAATTGAAAAATTAGATATCGCAGATATAAATTTTATTGAAAAATCTAAAAAATATACGAGTTGAACATTGTAATTACGAAGAAAAACAGGCTATAAAAAATTTATGTTAAGTTCCGCTGCACAAAAATCTTTGTTTGTAGCAAAGAAATTCGCCACCATCAAACAATCGATTCTCGGCAAGTTCGAACTGTTTCCTTTGATGAATCCAGTCTCCATAATGTAAACACAATTCGGTTTATGATAACAAGTGAGTTACAAATACTAATAGCGAGTAATTAGCGAGAGAAATCAAAGAAAAAAAAAGTGAGATGTGTCAAGGGACACCCGGATGGAACGAAGTTCCTTTCGATTAATTAGTGAAGGAATTGTAATTTGTAAACACAACAGAGAGTTTGTACATACATAAGCATTTATCATCGTCTGTATAAAATCTCTACTTACCTAACTCTATCAGCAATATCCGGAACTTGTGCAGAAACACTGTCAGGATACATTATTGTTTTTATTTTCTATTATTTTAATATTTATTATCTACAAAAAACCTGTATAAACTTAACAAAGTCGCGACACTACTCCACTGTTCAAAGCAAAATAGAAAAAAAAAGTAAATCCATTATTTTCAACAGTTCGTTTCTTTTAACAAAAGTGTCCATTTATACAATACCAGAGGTATTGTATATTCTACCTAGAATTACTTTTTATTTCAATTTAATTTAAAACAGGAATTAACAATTTAATACAAAATTTTAAAATTAAAATATTTGACAGTCATCTCTGAGTCATCTATGAATCACCTATGAGTCATCTATGAGTCATCTATGAGTCATCTATGAGTCATCTATGAGTCATCTACGAGTCATCTATGAGTCATCTATGAGTCATCTATGAGTCATCTATGAGTCATGTCATCTATGAGTCATCTATGAGTCATGTCATCTATGAGTCATCTATGAGTGAGAGAGAGAGAGAGAGACCGCTGGACGGTGACTTGAAACACTCTTTAATATTGATAATTTAGATATAATCCACAATTAGTTCAATTTTATAATTTTTATATTTATACGTAAATCGCTCCAAAAACTTGTTGCCCAGTCATTAGAGTAAATTACAACTTCAAAAAAGATTTTATAATTCCCTCGTATATTAAAAACTATAAAAGATATAAAAAAAGTGAGAGGTGTCAAAGGACACCCGGATGGAACGAAGTTCCTTTCGATTAATTAGTGAAGGAATTGTAATTTGTAAACACAACAGAGAGTTTGTATATACATAAGCATTTATTATCGTCTGTATAAAATCTCTACTTACCTAACTCTATCAACAATATCCGGAACTTGTGCAGAAACATTGTCAGGATACATTATTGTTTTTATTTTCTATTATTTTAACATTTATTATCTACAAAAAACCTGTATTAACAAAGTCGCGACACTACTACACTGTTCACAGCAAAATAGAAAAAAAAAGTAAAAAAATTGCAGTTTTTCTGCTCGCTATAATGTTTGCAATTGGGGACGAAACACATCACCATTTTTACTGCAACAGAATACTATTTAATAGTTAAAGAATACATAATTAATTACGAGATTACCATAATAAAATTTATAAACTTTGAAACAAAACATAACCTCAATTCCACTAAAATGCATATAAAATTTAAACACTTACACTAACTTTCAATGTTTATTCACTATCACAAATTGGATACAATAGGTCGTATGAAAAGTGTCCGGAAAACGTTAAGATTTTTGATTAGAAACCACTACAAGTAATAGAAAAATCTTTTATGGCATTTTCAATGCAAATATGTGTTGTAGTTTTGTGTTTTGTTTAGAAAGATTTGTAAGCTCCTCCCATAGCTGACGTCACACTTTTCTATGCATTGTAATATATCTATCTATGAGAGAGAGGAAGAGAGAGTTATTTATTTTTTGGTCTGTGAGAGAGAGAAACATGCGTTGTCGGTGCATTGTGTCGGTGCATAGTGTCGTGACAAATTTTGGTATGAATTTTTTTAGGCTAGCTCCTAGCGTCAGCGTAACTGTTCGTAACGCGCGAAAGGGAACTTCGTTCCAATAACTCGTTCACACAGTGACACCAAGAAGAAGTTTATAGGTTCATGACGTCATGCGCTGTGATTGGCGTTCACAGTCACGTGATAATGTGTATTAAATAAAGTTTTTTGAATTAATTTTAATTAATAAAATATTATTAATTACGTTTAATAAATATGATTTTAGGTATTTAAATATTACCATTAATCATTTAAATTTAACTTTACATGGATTTACAACTACTGTCAACATGCCTATTCCTTAAACTAATCTACACAACTTTGTCAGTCACAATTACTCTGATGAATAACGTCTTTCTAAAATACCTTTTATAACAATTCGTACTTCTTTCACAATCACTGTCTATCGCTTAAGTTAAACCACAACTATTACCGTTAATACTCCCTCTCCGTCCAAGCCGGTCCATTATATAAGAAATTAACCCTTTCTCGAAGGGTTTGGAAAATTATCGAACAACCAAAACAAACGTTCTAAAAATTACTCGAATATTCGCCAGATTCTCAGAACTTCCGCTTCCTGTCTCGTTCCACTTTGTGAGCGACAGGTCAGGACTGTCTCGTAACAATATTTATGATAGTTTTCTAATAATAAATTGAAGGGTTGGATGCAAAAAGTGGATAAATCCAATTATAATTGTAGATTATGAGTCAGCTCAAGCCGCATTATTTAAACAGGCAAATGTGTAAGAAAACTCCAACCATTAAATACAATTTAGGCCTATCTACAAAAAAGTATAGTTATAATAGATTTGCAACAGGTGAAATTTTGAAAATAAAACAATTAAAAATTCAAATCTTCAAAAAATGAAATTGATAATAGAAAATCCGGTTAAAGAGTCTTTGAAGCCACCCCTTGCCTGGGAACTGCGGGCAGTCCATAAATCCGAACCTTTGCTTGACCTTCGCAGCGGGCGGTCAATGCACTCATGATTATACATTCTATTGTATAAATTTAAAAATATATGCTTAATTTTTTATAAATTTAAATAAATAAATATCAGAAGCGTAAAGATAATTTTTTTCTGAATTTATAGGTATAATATTTACGCAAAATTTTGAAATTTACCGATAAGACACCAAAATATTCCTCATTACACTGAGAAAAGAACAACACTCAATATAACATAAAATATCTCTAGTGCCTGTCTATAAATATTAATAGTAATAAATATACCCCTCACCAACATGCAAAAAAAAATCAAAATGAAAAAGAAGCTTAAATGCGACAAAAATTGCATAAAAATATCTCTAGCACCTTTATGTAATAGAACTTGGCACTGTAAAAAAAGTGGGTGAAAATGTTGTATCGCATTGGTGATACCCATTTATTGCTCTACAAGTGTGGTGCATCGAGTACGCCAAACATACTCTATCAAATATGTTTCAAATCGAGTAATGGATATCCTTTCCAATCGTCAACGTAGGTTCCTCGTAATGACAGACCATTTACCTTTGGTATTTTGGGTGTGAAGTGTGAATGCGTCGATTGTTTGAATCCACAAATTTTCGTTGGTGATTGACTTAGTAGTGATGGTATCCGAGGTGGTTTAAACCAGTATATCCTCTCCACGAGTCAATCATTACAATGGATCCGGGCAAAACAAGCTCTAATTTTTTTATTAAGGATGTCCTCGTATGTATTACCTAAATACAAATGTACCGAGAAGATCTATTGGGGCAGAAGAGACAATTTATTAATTTGGGATATAAAGGCCTGCAAGTTAGGACGAGAAGGAACGATCAAATCGATCCGTTCTCGATGTCTGACACTGAACAGTATTAGGGTGCATGAAGTCGCCACGTCGCGTTGCTCTGGTTGGTCTGGCAAGTGGAGGCATTATAGAGCGGAGTTCTTTTGAGCAAAATCCGTTTATGTATCGGTAAATCAATGAGAGATCAGACACTGCTCTTCGGTGGGACAATGGGGCTAGGTTTTTGGTGATAGTGGTGTCGTTTATTAGTCGAACTGCTCTTCTATGTATTGCATCAAGAACTCTGAGCCTTGACGGAGCTGCCGAACCCCATACATGCGAGCAGTATTCAAGATTAGGTCGTATTTGGGTTTTGTTAAGAATAGCTAAGTTGGATGGAGAGAAATACTTCCGTGCTCTAAACAGAAAGCCTAATTTCTTTCCTGCTGCAGTTGCTATGGATGCAATATGTTCGTTCCAGAGTAAGTCCTGGTAGATTGTTATACCAACCAGCGTAATGGAATCGCTTGCCTCTAGTGTCTGATCATTCATCGTGATGGATGAGTCGTATGTTTGCCTCTTGTTGGATAGGCAACAAGTCTTTGTCTTGGAAGCGTTGAAATTAACAAGATTCTTGCTTCTCCACTCGTCAACAATTCTCAAATCTTGATTAAGAGAAGCCGTTGTGGATCTTCTGTCCTCTTCCAAAATATCTAGAGATATGGGAAATATCTAGTGATATGTTCTAGCGGTTCTTTTAAGAACAAACGTAAGAAAAATTCTCTTCGTTTGTCGGTCCGTTTGTCCAACGACCCATCGTGTCCTTTGCAGACGTCCTCGATGATACTTTCGTTTCCTGTAAGCACTTTCATCAATTTCCACGTTTACAGGACCGCTTATTTGCTCATCTGTTTCTAGCATCCAGTGAAATAGAAGGTTCCCGAAATTTTAAAAGCAGCAGCCCACAACTTTCCTGCAAATTCTAGTTTCCGCTACTATTACTGTGACTGGATTTTCCTTAACACACATTACTAAAATGACCATAATGATTATTATGCATTTTTGTAGCATTAAGATTCTTTTCTATTTTGAATTTATTCATTATTTTTTATTTATTTATATTGAGTAATGTTCTTTTCTCAGTGTAATGTCGAATATTTTGGTGTCTTATCTGTAAAATTACAAATTTTGTGTAAGTATTATATATGGATGAAATCAGAAAACAATTATCTTTACGTTTCTGCTATTTACTTATTCTTATTTATAAAAAAGGGTAATATAACAAGACCTTGATTATAGTCGGCTATTTTTGTGGTATCTAGATTTCGAGAATATTTTAGTATCAATTTGTTGAGACATAATTTGACGTTAATAATCTGATTAAAGCCCGAGAGCTTTAGCTCGAGGGTTTTAATCTTTGATTATTAATGTCAAATTATGTCGAAAGAAATTGTAAAATTTTCGAGAAATTTAGCAACAACAAGAATAGCAGACTATTAATCAAGGTCGTGTTATATTTAGGAAGATTATTTCCTGAGAAGACAAATTTTTGACATTTATATTTGACGTGACTATTTCTCTAGTGCAATAGTCGCTGATATTGTTCTAGTTCAATAGTCGCTGATATTTGATTCTGATTGGTCCGATTTCAAAAAATTATGACATTCTATTGGTTAATTTAAGTCGAAGGAAATAATCATATATATTTTTTTAAATTTAAATAATAGAATGTAAAATCATGAGTGCATTGACCCGCCCGTTGCGAGAAAAGTTGAGAAAAGGAACGCATTTGAATAAATCTAATGATGGCAGTAAAAAAATTGGGATACCTGACATGAGAACAGGCTTTTGCAGGAATGTGAATAATTGTACTTGTAATAAAAAAGTATAGATACTGAATTATAAAATTTAGGGTAATTTTCGAAGTTAAAAATAGATATAATTATGCCGTGTTAAAATTCAAAGGTCATTTGAGAATAAACTTTTAAATTCATTATTTTTTATGTACACAAGTATGCACTTAAATTAATTTAATTATTTTTTAGTTATTATTTAGACCCCGTGAATGTGAAACCGTCCGAAGAATCGAAAGTACCGAAAGTCAACGGGACTCAAGTGCAACCAACACAACGACCAAGGCCGGAAATTAGCAAAAATAACATAACACGAAATAGCTTAAATTTAGTAAACAGTAATACAAATGGCACAGCAACAAAAATAAACAACAATGGCTTTGCCGATTTTGACAAAGCGGATATTTTCATTGGAGGTACCACAACAGTAGTAAATGGAGTTAATAATAAGGAACAACAAAATGGTTTTGCCAATTTCGATAATAATCCGGTTTTTAATAACTCGAATGGTAGTAACACTGCGAGTGCGACAAATGGTAAGTTTATTTAATTTATAAAATTTATTACTATGTATAAACTTTGGAATATCAAATTAAATTATACATATAGATAGGTATGTATAAAAAAATCAAAAATTATATTTTCGGAAAAATGTTTGCTTCCCGAGATATTTGAATATATGTAAAAAATTACAAATTTTAAACTTCTGTTTTTTACCTTCCGAACAGCAACGCTGTTAGAGGAAGGTATTGTGATCGCGAAAAATTTCGATCTCGGGTTTTTGCGGAAATACGCGTTTTAGGGTTCCTTGAGCCTAAAAAACCCAAAAATAAAAAATGTCTGTCTGTCTGTCTGTGTGTCTGTGAACACATTTGCGGCTAAACGGCTAATCGGATCGGAATGAAACTATAAAACCTTACTTATAATCACCAGCGGAGGAATCTGATAGAATTTGAGTAAAATCGGCCTACCGGAAGTGGACGTTTACTCTTATCAAAAAATGGATTTTTTTGAAAATATTGGGTTTTCATATAGTTATTGGCAAAATATTTATACTTTGTGGAAAGAACATGTAATTTCCGACATTTTTGAAAGAATACATTTTTTTGATATTTTCATTAGTTTTCGAGATATTGACACTTTTATCAAAAACTGGAAATATGTGAAATAAAAATTATGGATTCGCTCTTGTTCGGAAGGTCGTGTGGTGCCCACACCAGATTTTTTTTAATTCCTCAGTAACTATAAATCGTGAAATAATTGTTTTGATATCATTTATTAAAAGGAATTAAAATTTGTACTATTAAGGTATTTTATTATATTTTTTTTTTTGATAAAATTTTTGAAATATTTGGATATATATAAAAAACTAAACTTAATATGTATACTTACGTGACATAAAATAATCTGTCAAACACAATGTGATACGTCACTATGATACTAAAACATTAGCTCAGACTGTTTTATGTACATCTATCTCTTTTCAATGTACTGAATGTTTAAACTTATTCAAAGGATGACTAATAAGATGTGGTAAATATCTGATCTTTGTTTTTGCCGACCAATATACCAATTTGTGTTTCTGTCTCTCTCTTACTTACGCCATTACATATGCAACGTAATGTAATGGTTTTGCCGAATTACTCCCATACAAATTTTACACGCCGGGCGCACGAATAGAAGTATAACTTCAAAAAAAAAGTAAAGTGTAGTAAAACTTGAAAAATTTAAAAATTTTGAAAATTTTGAAAATTCTGAAAATTTTGGAAATTTTGAAAATTTTCAAAGTATTGTAAATTCTGAAAAATTTAAAAAATTTGAAAATTTTGAAAATTCTGAAAATTAATTACAAGATTACCATAATAAAATTTATAAACTTCTGCTCCTCCCATAGCTGACGTCACACCGTTACTTCCGTCAGATTCTGACGTCAGAATTACAACGTTCCGTCAGAATTACTTCCGTCAGAAAATAAATCTGAGTTACCCCTAGTCGCGCCTAAAGAAGTTTTACTTCAAAAAAAGGGCTAATTGTTGATAATACTTATGTCAAACACGTATTATACCCTGTGTTTAAGTGCCTTAAGCTTTGAATCGTTAATTAAATTTTTATTACACTTTATTAATTGGTAAATATTTATGTTAGTTAAATAATATTATTAATTAATTTCTCTAATTTTAGTAAGAAATTAATTTAAAACCTAAATAAATCTCTGCATGTTGTAATGTTGTTAATTGTAGATTTGTTAAATTTCTATTTCCCATAAAAAACGTTCAGGTATTCAAAGGTTTATTGAGGAAGTAGGATTGTGTACACATGTAAAATTTATTACATACAATATATCAAACATATCATATCAATTAGGTATTGTTGACTGTTAACAAACAAACATGAGTATTTATTATTTATATAATAGTATTCTAGCTATTACCCACAATATTTTATTCAATTTACGTGTTCTCTTAATAAGTTGTATAGCCTGACTACCTATTTTATATTTTATTCAATTTATGGAAATCCCATTTTCCTACTATGCATTTACTTATTTACTGCAAGTTATGCTCATGATGTTTCTGTGCTTATGCTACTGCTCCACCTGCGTCTAAACGCGCAAGTTAGCACGTAAATTTAGGCATTACGTAGAGATGGCCAACGTACCCAAAGTACATATGACATTAATAATGGCATTAAACATTAAGCGTTAGCTCGAGTGTCGGTTTTTTGGACACATCAAAGAGTTTTAACACATAGTTTAGCGTGCTAAGTGTTGTTGGCTACATTAAGATGTATAGTCTGCTCGACAAATTGAAGATGGTACAAAATAGAGATACTGCTCTTAAAATTAAGTGCGATAGCTCATTGGATCCGGAATGACGTCTAGAAAAATGTGCCAAAAGCGTGTATTAGCACATAAAAAATTACATAAGTTATAAACAATTAAAGATGAGAAAAAAATGGCATTCCGTTTTTTGCAAATATTTCATAAACTATTAATATTTAAGAAATTAAAAAAAAAAGATCCTGAAAGAGGAGGAAACTTCCAGCTCCCGGAACTATATCTCCATTATTTATAATTTTAATTTAACGCTGAAAATAGGTCGCCGCGCGACATTTTTAGATTGCATGCGCGGTGTCAAAAGCGAGTACGACACATACCTAAATTAATTTATTTAAGGTATTGAATATTTTTTTTAAAATTTTAAAAAATTGTTGTGTATTCTGAACACTATATATAATTCACTCCCATTGGAAATTTTACTTAAAGCTAATTTTTCAACAAGTTCAACAATTGTTAACTAACAAAATTTTCTTGAACTTGCGTTTTAATTGTAAATAAAAAAAATGTTTAAATAAGTGCCGTAAAAAATTTTCGTTTCGTAGAGCCTTTATTTTATACATACTTTACAAGATCACGCCATAAAAAGTAAAAAAATATTGCAAAATAGTTCTTCTTCTTCTTCCTTCTTATATATAAGCACTTTTTTGCTTGTTTTTCTTCGTCTCTTTGCCTGGCTTCAGTTTACAGTGAGGTTGTCACTCCATCGCTTACGGGGCCTTCCGGTACTCCTTCGTCCTGCCGGTGATTTGTCCCTCGTTATCTTTACCATTCTGTCGTCAGTCATGCGGCTGATGTGTTCATTCCAGTTCCTTTTTCTTTGCAATACCCAGTCATTAATGCTATCGATTTTACACTTTCTTCTGATTTCCTCACTTCTTTTCCGGTCAAATAGTGTCCTGCCAGCTATTTTGCGCACCACTTTCATTTCCGTTGTTTCCAGTATTTGTTTCGTTTTCGAGGTTTCTGGTCGGGTCTCTGCTGTATATGTTAATATGGGTCTGATCGCTGCTTTGTATATTCTTGATTTTGTTTCAATTCTCAAATGTCTATTGCTCCATATGGTATTATTAAGACATGCGGCTGTTCTTGCTGCTTTCATGGCTTGTCCTCTCACCTCTGTTTCAATCTCCCCGTACCCGGATATTTCTATTCCGAGATACTTGAATTTCATTTCCTGTTGTACACTTTTGCCATCTATTTCTAGTTTGCATCTTAGTGGTGTTTTAGACGTGGTCATTGCTCTAGTCTTTGTCACTGATATATTCATTTTAAATTTTTTTGCTGTTGTGTTAAACTGGTGCAGTAGTCTTTGCAAATCGTCTTCACTCTCAGCTATCAGTACCGCGTCGTCTGCGTAGCATAGTATTTTGATCTCTCTGTCCCCCATTTTGTACCCTCTTGATTTACGCACTTGTTTTATCAGCTCGTCCATGATGATATTAAATAATAAGGGGCTAAGAGAGTCACCTTGTCGGATGCCATTATTTACCTCTATTTTTTGGGTTAATTCACCGTTTATCCTAGCTTGAATCGTATTGGCCTCATATATGTTTTCAATGGTTTTTATGATGTTTTGTGGTATTTGCCTGTCGTAGTTGTGTTACATCCTCCAGTTGTATGCGATCGAATGCCTTTTCTAGATTGATGAAACACATGTAGGCTGGACGGTTAGTTAGTTTTATAATTTTGAGGTCAATTGTGAACGAATTTTACAAAATTCCACCCATAAGAGGGGTTGTGGGGGCGTGAAAAATAAAAAAAATGTAAAACTTAAAATCTATAAGTCCTACAGGTTTGAAGCTTTGCAAAATGGTTATTTTTATAATTTTGAAGTCAATGTAAATGGATTTTACGAAATTCCACCCACAAGGGGGGTTGCGGGGGCGTGAAAAATAATTTATACATATAATAAAACTGTAGAGATGAAAATTCTGTACATTAAAGATATTTAAAAAATAATAAGTGGGGTTGTTACTACATCGATATAGAATAGAACCTCAAAAATGTGGTTAGATTTTTTGTCTGTCTGTATGTTTGTGCGCGCATCACATTAAAACTACTGATCCGATTCTAATGCGGTTTTCACAGATGTATTTGTCTTCATTCAACTTAACATCTGGTGTATAAAAAAATCTCCTCCACCCTTTAACGAAGTCGGGGGAGAAATTTTTATATAACAATCAACACGTCACGCGAACGACGTCGCTGGTACAGCTAGTATTTAAATAAAATTACTTTTTGACTCTAATGAAAAACAATTTAATTTAATTTATTTATTTTTGGAAACCGGCACTGTTTAATTGGATTAAGATGTGAATATAACAGTCAGTAACATCAACAAAAATTCAGTTATCAACAATTATTCCGTCAATGGAAAAATGTTGTTTAACAACAAAAACACAATAAATAGTAAAGATATATCTAAAAATTAGCCGTTAATTTATATGTTATATAAATGATGTTCCTGGCTATGATATTGACATCGAACATTTGAATTTTCGTTAATTAACACCGTCTGTTTACAGTAAAGTGACAAAATTAGTATTTGCGATAAAATAATTTTAAGTAAATAATTATAAGTATTAATACAGTAAACTGTAATATTGTCGTATTTAATAAAGCGACATTCCAATAGATATCAAAGAATAATATAATATAGAATTCTATCGCTTTACAAGTTTTGAAAAACATTTTCAAAGGAAAATGACCGTTCAACCAAGAAGAAACAACTACTTCCCGGATATTGGGTCTCGTCAGTAAAAGGTATATGTTATCCGTCAGCGAGCATAAGGCATAATCGCTGACTGAAGATTTGACTAAAATCACGAAGATATATTACTTTCAGTAATGAAAGTGTAAACGCCGTGATAGTAGTGACATCCTCACCTCAATCGATGCGTTTCGGTAAATTTTTTACCAAGTTTAAAACAGAACTGAATATTGGCTCTTTATTCTATGCTCCTTTTTCGATCGATGTTAAAAAGGGGTATAACTCTGCGTGAAGTGGTTCGATTGTCATGAAACTTTGACAGAACATCAAGGAAAGATGTATCTATCGATCGCTAGCTCCAATAACAGATGGCGTTACTAGTATTAGATATTTCTTAAAACTCCTGGATACTTTGCGACAGGTGTGTTGAATCGTAAATTTAGAAAAAGTACGGTGGGTTCTATTAAAAATTCAAATTTTTGTATCATTTTCGGACAAACCGAAAGTCTGCCATGTCAAATCGATATAAATCCCAAAATTAATATTTAGTCAATAGTAAAATTTGCAAGAAATCGGTCAAGCCACTTAGAAGTTATACAAATAGTCCATTTTTACCTTCCGAACAGCAACGCTGTTAGAGGAAGGTATTGTGATCGCGAAAAATTTCGATCTCGGGTTTTTAGCGGAAATACGCGTTTTAGGGTTACTTGAGCCTAAAAAACCCAAAAATAAAAAATGTCTGTCTGTCTGTCTGTCTGTGTGTCTGTGAACACATTTGCGGCTAAACGGCTAATCGGATCGAAATGAAACTATAAAACCTTACTTATAATCACCATCGGAGGAATCTGATTGAATTTGAGTAAAATCGGCCGACCGGAAGTGGACATTTACTCTTATCAAAAAATGGAATTTTTTGAAAATATTGGGTTTTCATATAGTTATTGGCAAAATATTTATACTTTGTGGAAAGAACATGTAATTTCCGACATTTTTGAAAGAATATATTTTTTTGATATTTTCATTAGTTTTCGAGATATTGACACTTTTATCAAAAACTGGAAATATATGTGAAATAAAAATTGTGGATTCGCTCTTGTTCGGAAGGTCGTGTGGTGCCAACACCAGATTTTTCATTTACAAACTCTTTAATAAAATTATTTTATTTATTTAAATAAATAAAATCATCTTTCATTCAATTCAGTGTTTTTTTTTTAAATTTTGTAATCAATACAAATTCTGCCAGCGAAAAAATGAAAATAATAGTTTCTAAAATGTTCCGGTTAGTGCTCTTATGTTTCGCTCGAATAACACATAATTTTGGGTATTTTTCTGCTGAGTAATATTATTAAAAATTGATTATTCTGAAGGAGAAACCTACGTTGTCCTAAATATTTATTTTAAATTGAATAAATACGTCATAAATCGTAGTTTCGTATACATTAAAGAAATAATTAATGTGTTAATAATTACACCAATTGTGGAAAAATTTAAATTTAAATTAGCCAATCTTCTTAGTGCAATCTGAAATGGATCTGAGGTCAACTTAAACAAATAGAGGGACCTGCCGAAAATAGAACGGAAACTCACTGTGCAACACTAATAGATCTTTTTTGATACAATTATTAGCTGCTATACTCGACCATTATTCATTATTTTAAAGTGAATGTTTGTCACAAGCAAGTGTGTGGCTTTAAGTCTTTATTTAGTCTGGGTACAACTAAGTATAATTCTTGATCCACATCTAAGAAGTTTTATTATATGTCCATGCTTCTAACGGAGTGTTTTGTGTTTTTTAGACGGAATAAATGTAGAAAGAGCTACCAAAAAAAGCGTTAGGTACATGATACCCCCACCCCAGCGTTAAGAGAAAAAGTTGCACGTATACGACAGTGTATCGCATCGTACACTGTAACTCTAATAATCGATTTAAAATTAAATTGGCAGGTTGGGCGCCAATTTGTAAGTGTATAAATTCCCACTGAAGGGATTATATCCCTTAAGCTGGGTACTTACATGCGAACTGTAACTGTAACTGCACGGTTGCAGTAACCGTATGTTTACGTGTACGTAGACTAACGCACGTGCCTCGATCCGTCTATAAACCAACTAAAAATTTCTTTGTGTTCGCGTAAAAACCAACAACTGGTGGATCGCCTCGAACCGTTCGACGATTCCTTACACACCTGATGTGCTACGCATCTTCATTTACAATTTTTGGTTACTGTAACCGCACAGTTACAGTTACAGTTCGCATGTGAGTACCCAGCTTTAGCTAGCTCAATTGAGTCATGGCTTCTTTTCTGAGTTTTACCAGCCTTTCCCAAACATAAAATAATAGAGCGCCAGAGTACAAACAAGCAAGTAACACTCAAACACCAGTTTAAATGATTTATTTAAAAAAAAATAACAAAATTAAATTTTAGTTCGTAAATTAATTTAAACTCTTATCTTTTTTGTTGATTCTTCGGAAAGGATTCCCTTGGACAAATTTCTTCCTGGAATGAACTGGGATCAAATTCGAAATTCGGCTTTCTTTTCTCAAAATGGCGGACGGCTCGAACTCGCCTCCAAATAAAATTATTAGCTCCTACGTAGGTCTCCTCACAAATGTGGCAATACCCCTGATAATAAAGTTAATAATCAGAATTCCATCCTTTAATGAATTACAATCAAGCAGAATCACTTTCTGTTTTTTCCATAATATTGAGAATAAATCAATGATCAAAAAAACTGGTGTTTGGCGAAAGTGAAACTACTTGAAATTAGATCTT
The DNA here is from genome assembly GCA_964028335.1 of Altica lythri. Classification (NCBI taxonomy): domain Eukaryota; kingdom Metazoa; phylum Arthropoda; class Insecta; order Coleoptera; family Chrysomelidae; genus Altica; species Altica lythri. Next base: position 37,254,671 of record OZ034801.1, read on the forward strand.
AGTAATATTTTAAAAAATCACCTCAACATGAGAAATTTATACAAATAAAATAATTAAATAAAACAATAAAATTAACTTGTATTGTTGACGAGAAGTTACCACGAGGAAAACAGATATGAAAATGAATGTAAAAATCTGTCGTAGCGAAAAAGAAGACTGCGGTATCAATCAAACCTGTCTCAAACAAGTTATGATCATAATCATGGCGATAACATTAAAATAAATCTCACCGAATATAGTCTGGTGGATTTCAATACTAAAAGGATCCAATAGATCGTTACAATACGTGTACCTATTATATGCGCATTTATGCATACATTTATATAGGATTAAAGTTATTGTGTTACAATGATTATTGTCATACTTAATCGTGAAAAAGATCTTGGAAAATTGGAAAAATTAAAATACCGAGAAAAACTAAAAAATAAACGAAAAACTGAAAAAGTCAGAATAAAAAAAACATGCTAAATTAAAAAATCGCGTTATATTGGAAAAGGTCGTGAACAGTTGGAAATCCGTAAAAAAGTGTTACTTAATCATATTATGAAAAACCGAAAAGATGAAATGATAGAAGATGGCTCTTGTAACTCATTGGAAAAATTGGGAGAATTTACTCGATAATACTTCTCGGAGATTTAGTTTTGCATTAATCCCATTTTACTTCAGCTGGTATAAAATGCCTTCGCAGATTAAAAAAAAAATAAGTGGGACTTGGTGATTTCCAAGGAAACGAAGATTATGTCTTTGGACCAACACAGTGAACTGTAAAGCTGGGGAAATTTTTCTGTCGCCACTCTTCTACCACCATGGCTGTTGTAGTATTCACAACTTTAAAGTGGAAGAATTCCTTCGATTTTTTGATAAAATATACTAAAATGTATGTGTATTACAATATTTACGATTAGTTCCTTTATTTATTTTATATTTATATTATTTATTTTGTGTTTTATAATTTATGTTTAATTATTATCAATCTTAATACTTCGTTACTAATTTTCAAAAATACCAGGTTCGACCTGACCTGTATTTTTTTAGTGTTTGTTCGTGAATAACTTTTTAACTAATGTAGCGATTCGAATAAACTTTTTTTGTTGGATAGAGGGGTTGTAGAAGATGGTCCCATTAATTTTGTTTTTAAATCTGCTTGTTGGTATTTTTTATTATTTGTGCTTGGTGGCTTTATGACTTCTGTGATATATGGTATTTTCAAATCTTCGTGGAGTGTCAGGTTTGAAACATACCAGGTGGCATTTGATAGCATTCTTAGCGTTTTTTATTGATATGTCTATAACATTTTTATATTTAAAGGTTTCGCGCAACCCCAGAGTTCTATTCCAAAGTCCATATAGGTTTGACTATGGATTTGTATACTGTTAATTTATTTTCCAGCGATAACGGAGATCTTCTACCAATGAGCCAGTTCATTTGTCTTGTATTAATATTCAATTGCTGCTTTTTAGCTCTAATGTGAGTTTTCCAAGTTAGTCTTTGATCAAGATGAAGACCTAGGTATTTTACTTCATGTTTTATTGGAATAGTGTCATTATTTAGTTTAACTTGAGGGCATACGACTGGTGTCGTTGTGAATGTGATTTGTACTGATTTTTTATTGTTGATTTAGTTTTCCACTTTTGGTGCCATTTTTGGAGCAGATCGAGATGGCGTTAGTGTGTTTCAGCAGCTACGACGGAATTCAAATGCAAAAATGCAAAAAATGTTGGTACTCCAGCTTGAATAAGTTGGTAGTTATTATTTTCTTTGTCCATTTTAATTTAAAAAAAATCTGTCTGATAAGTAATAATTCAGTAGAAAATGGTATGATTCTTTTTAGTTTGAAAAGCAACCCTTGATGCCACACTTCATCAAATGCCTGTTGTGCATCCAAGAATACTGTAGCACATATTTTCTTAAATTGTAGACTCTCCCTGATGAGGTTCACTATTCGGTAACTATTTGAACTGTTGAGTGATTCTCCCTGAATGTAAATTGGTGGTTGAGTATCAAATTATCAGAGTCAATTGTCTGTTCTATTGTTTTCAGTATGAGTCGTTCAAAATTTTTTCGATAATAATGGTAGTAAGTCTATTGGTCGGTAAGATGCTGCTTCAGTTGGAGGTTTACCAGCTTTATTGATCATGATAATTTGAATTACCTTTCATTGGATTGGAAAGTAAGAGAGATGAATCATTCGATTGAATAGAATGGTTAAAAGAACTATCGCTTTTCTAGGTAAATGTTTCAGAACATCACTTACTATTAGATCATATCCAGGTGGCGTGTGCGGATTTGTAAGTTTTATTTGCTCTGTTACTTCAGATGGCGTAATAAAACGAAATGGGCGGTGATAATTGATGTGGAAATTTTCGGAAAAATTGAATATTTTAATATTTGACTTTTGAATGCACCCTCTCGTGGTAAATTGTGGAACTAAAAAATAATTTCAATGTCCAATAGTTTTTTTATAATTCACGTTCACAAAGTTTCTATTTCGACACTAAAAACAGTATCGAAATAGATTCATTGTAACACTGTTTTTGGTAACTTTTTGTTTTACACAATTGGTTGTACTGCACTGATTTTCAACGAAAGAGTTCAGGTAGTAAATCAAGAAGTATGTTGTAGTAAATTATTAACTACATTATCAGCGTTATTGCTAAATTCGGAATATTTTATACAAATTTGACAAACATTCTAATTTAAAATCATTAAAACTGACAAGTGTCAAAACTGTCAAGATTGCCAACATAAATAAATATTTCGAAAAACTCTCATTTTATTTATTTTTTTATACTTTTAAAAGTTCAGTATAAAAAATAGTATGTAACACTCGAATTACAATGACGGTTTGTAGTACTCGTTCTTTGCGAAACTCACCGCTTCGCGGTTCGTTTCACAAACTGAACTCGTACTACGAAACCTCTGTCATTGTAACACTTGTATTACAATATACTATTTTAACCAGCCTTAATCAAATACCCTGCATATGAGTTTTATAGTGATTATTTCACCTTATACTTCCGGAATACTAATTGATAGAATTCAGAAGATTTTAGAGATAAGAGTCTTTTGTTAAAATAAGTTTATTTAATTTAAAATAATCTAACGGAAATTATATTTGATAATTATCAGTATTTTATACAGCTGATAGATGATATAATATTGTATATAGAAATATATTTGATATGTAAATTTACACATTGTGACACATATTTAAAATATTAGATAACACTGCTAATCATTAATATTTTTATTACTTATTCGTCAACCTTAAGGTCGAGATATTTAAATTTTATGCGACTTATGTCAATCAATTGCAGAAAAATAAATAAAGTATTTGTTATCTAATAGGTATAATTTTGTTAGCTGTTATACATAATATTTTATTTGGTATATATCTTGTTAGAAATTGTATCATCTTTTCATTACCGTCTGCCATTGTTATTTAACTTATTGCGGTATCCTCTATTTTTTTGCGATTCCTTTTGTTAGCGAACAGAACAGAATGGTTTCGGTGGATACCTTTGCTAAGGAAATTTACGGTTCACCGAGAAAAAAAATTGTGGTGAAGGTGTATCTTTTTATCGTTCTTGTTTCGTCGTTTGTGCAACGTTATTTTGAAACCAGAGGATAAGGAACTGTTCCTATTTTAATTAGTTTATTCTATTGTATTTAATAATTACTTTTGAAGTATATTGGCTACTGTAAAAAGAGGTACCTATTGATAAAAATTTCGAGGCACTTTGTCCGATGGGTTTTCGACTGAAACTTTTTGGAGTACATTCCAGCTGATAAACGTGTTCCTGGTCAATCTAGATTTGTACCGTGTAAAAAAATATAATAACAATTCGGTAAATGTAATAATAATAATTTCAAATAATAATTTGGTAGTCGTCGTCTGACCGATAGAAGCTTATACGCTCCGTGTGAAAGTGAGCTCTTTCATTTTTCCAAGATTTATCATATTTATCTAATCACCTGATACACTTTTCATTTTTCAATTATAGCTATTATATTAAATAAAAAAAATGACGTGCAGTGTCGACGGAAGTGCACGCGATAAATATTGATTTAAGAAAAATATTTGAATAATTTAACAAAATTTATGATAATACCTGGTATTCACTACTAAATTATAATGATAAAAAAAGTCCTTACTTTCATATTGGAACCTCTCATCATCAAAAGTATCGTACAGTTATGCGCTTGTCCAAAATGCCTTTCAAACTTTTTTTGAAATCTGTCGCCTTTGTAAGTTGATCCCGTCCGACAGAACGTCTGATAAGAAGCGGTAAATAAATGTGAATAAAATGGTACATTTGTTCAAAATTCCAACTTATTTACGAAGTCTGTCACAAAGTAAATAGGACAAAGAAAAAAAGGAGTGTTAGTCAGTGGAACTGCCGGTAGAAGTTATACTTCTATGCACGCACCCGGCGTTAGAAATTTGTATGGGAATGATTTAGCAAAATCATTATATGCTTGAAGCATGGACCTAATATACTATAAATCTTCCATGTCCATTTAATAGGTTAAAATCAAATCGTATAATAAAACTCTTTATTTTTCCAATAGTATGTTACTAAATATCGCTTATCGATCAAAATCTCAACATTTTGATTGCGAAAATATATATCGTGTGTACATAAAATCAACTAAAACCTGTATAAAGTATAAGGTTAATCAGTGCAGCCAACGTGTATAGTATCAAATATTTTACCTAGCGTATAGGTTGGTAACAAGGTGAGGGAGCCTCTTTAATAGAGAAAGGTCAAAGTAAGAGAGTGATATAAAAACAAGCATTAAATAGCGAAACTTCAAGAAGTCACGTAGGTAGCGTATTTGTTGACCTCTTTTAACAAGTATTCATGTCAAGTCATAAAAATTTAAACTCGAAAATTCCTGAAGAAGTACTCTATACACATATATAATGCGATGAATGAAAGAAAATTTATAAAATACATTATAATTTTCCAAAAAGTTAACTGAAATAAATTTCTTTAAAACTCTGTTTATGTAGCCAACAAACTAAATGAATAGTGCAAGTTATACTGCAACCATGTGACTGTACTATAGACTACAATACAATACTCATTACTGAATATTATTATTAATATATAATACTAAACTTAATATGTATACTTACGTGACAGAATAATAAAATAATCTGTCAAGCACAATGTGATACGTCACTATGAAACTTAAACATTAGCTCAGACTGTTTTTTATGACTAATAACATGTAAATATTGCATCTTTGTTTTTGCCGACCAATATACCTATACCTATAAGTATTTCTTTCTCTCTCTCTCTCGTACCCTAGCCATTACATAATATGTAACGTAATGTAATGATTTTGCCGATTTACTCTCATAAACATTTCCAACGCCGGGCGCATGAATAGAAGTATAACTTCAAAAAAAAAGGAATTTATTTTATTCAAAATAGTCCCCTTCAGAGTTAATACAGCGATTTGCACGGTCCACAAGTTTTTCGAATGAGAGTTTCAGATCATTGACCGGGATGTTCTGCAAAATGGTCGTCATCGTTTTTTGGATGGCCTCTTCGTCAGTATACCGCTGCCCCTTCATGGTCAAATGTAGTCTACCGAACAGAAAAGTCCCACGTTGCCATATCTGGGGAATATGGGGAGTAGTTTATGGTTAAAATGCCATCTTTTTGTCAAAAAATTGGACGCAGGTGTCGATCGATCTGACGGTGAATTATCGTGCAACTAGCGCCAGCTTTTTTCTTCGCGATATTCGAGCAGAACATGACGAATACGCGAGAGCAAATAAAATAATACACAGGATCTTTGTGAATCATTCCCTTCGAATCGTAGAAACATCAACAGTGTCTTCTGTTTTGACTTTTCCAACGGCTTTTTTTCAGATTTGGCTTGCTTTGGTTCTACCTTGCGGAACTTTAACGCTTGGTTTCGGTATCGTATTGAAAACACCACTTTTCATCACCAGTCACAATGTTGTACAGATTTTTTTTTATCTTTCTTGGCCTCTTTAATGATGTCTCCTCTCGAATGTTGAATTCAAAGCATTTGTCATCCGTGTGCTTGTGCGGAACAAATCGTGAACACAGCTTTCTCATGCCCAAATTCCCGGTCAAAATGCTAATACTATATATACATATTTCAGTTTAAATTGAAACAATGATTGTATTGCTGGAATTTCAATAACAAAATCTATAAAAAAAATGTAAATATTAATTTCAATTTTATACCTGATATGTAAAGTCAAAAATTGTATTGCTAACTTAAAATACTGCTAAGGTGTGATGATTAAAAACATATGAGAAGTTCACATCATAAATTTATATTGGTAATTCCAAAATTTATTATTAGTATTAGTAAGCGATGATGCTATAATTATATAATTGAGAGTGCATACGACTTAATATAAAAAATAAGGAGTAATTAATTAAAAAACTCGTTTGTTTTGAGACGAACCATTAATGTCCGTGATCTTGGCCTCTACAAAAGGAATGTTTGTAAAACGAATATTAATTTATTTAAATGCATTTAAGATGTTTTTTTAATACGCATTATGTTGGATAACAATACTAAATTTAGAAAAAAAAATATTTTATTTTACCAATTTAATAAAATGTCCAAATTATTTCTGACAACCAAATTTTGTTTAACATACATATTAAATTCTCCTAATAAGTTTATTCTAATTTAGAAAACTATTTTCTCAAAGAATTTTCGACGATGCAGGGATCAAGTACTTTACTGACGGATCTCGCACTCCAGAAGAAACCGGGTCTGTGGTCCACGCAACCTTAGGCGGCACTTCAGCTTGGGAACGGAGTCAACCGTGTACCAGGCTGAGGTATTCGCCTTACTAAAGGCTGCCGACCACGCCCGAGGCCGTGGCTGGAGAGGGGAGAGGATAACTTTCTTCTCAGACAGCTACGCTGCACTGCTGGCCTTAAAACAATTCTGGGTTAGTTCCAAGCTGATCTGGGAGTGCATACAAAACCGCAATGAACTGGTTAGACACAACAGGGTCTTCTTGGAGTGGGTGCCAGGGCATAAGGGTTTTGAGGACAATGAAATCGCGGATCTTCTGGCCAAGAAGGGAGCGGATACACGATTCATTGGTCCAGAACCTGTATTGGGACTGCCTAGAGCCTGGGTAAGGACCAAAGTCAGGAACTGGGTCTGGAAAGAGTCGACCAAACACTGGAGTAATACTGTAGGGCTGAGGCATTCGAAGCTGATGCTCAAAGGCTACTTCAAAAAACTGACGTCTGACATACTGAATCTTGGCAGGAGTCAGATAAGAGTACTGGTGGGCCTGCTCACTGCGCATGGACCATTCAGACTACACCTTCCAAGGATGGAGATTCTGACATGTGCGCCATGGAAGATGAGACGGCAACTCACATTCTATTCGAGTGTGAGGACTTGGGCCATAAACGGTTCCTCATCTTCGGTGACACGAACCCTGAATCCTATCACCACCTTGAGGAGCTAGTCACAGGACTCAGATCTCTTATAAAGGGAACTGCCCTGTGGCAACAGTAACTCAAGGATAGTCATCCAAATAAGAACTTGGGTTGGGACACCTGGATTCAAGCCTACCTGAAGATCCGCGGTGGTGTTGATTTTCAGCTGAACAAACTAGAGTCCTGCACGCATCGGGTGCATGCAATGACTCTTGGTGCCGAACCTGGTCACAATATTCCCATAGGAAGCAGTGCTTAAAACATGGTGCTCCACAGGAGAGACCATGCCAGGTTTACTTAGATTAGATTAGAAAACTATTTACTTAATTTCCAGTACAGTACAGTACAAAGTTGATGAAATTATTAATAAATCACTGGTTAAATTGGCACAGACTTATAATACATTAAACCGATTTTTTTAATGTCTGATAGCTTAATTATTCTTCCAGAAAACTTCAGTATATTTGACTTAAGTTTTTCCGAACCGCATGGTCCTGTATTAAACCAAGTGCCTCTTTTTCCAAAGTGTACCATCAGTCGTTGGAGTAAGTGGAGCCGTCACACTAATGCTGTTGTTTTATTTTTGTTATTTTTTCTTCATCTGCGCACTCCATTACTTTAATTTGATCCATGCTAGTTCCGTGCAATTTTATTTTAAGCTTTATTTTTGCTTCCCACATTAACTATAAATGACTGCTCTAGCTATATAGAAGTAAAAGAAATCTTTATTGACTTTATAGAACATTCCGTTTCTGTAGTAGCTTTACATCATTTTCTTCTGTTTTCTTGGGGATCTACCACTAAGAATAAAAAATAATTTTTTTTTAATAAAATATACTCTTACTAACGAAATCTTAATAAATTTGTTGTTGTTTTTTTTTTCTTTCGAAATTTTTATAATATAATATTGATGGCACTTTTATAATAACACCAAACTCTTTGAATTTCCATTAGACTCATTAAAGTTCGTCTAGATGGCAGAAATATCTATTAATTTTATTGAAAACAATGTGTTAACAGTTATTTAATTGTGTGTAAGTTTATAGAACTTATTTTTTATGTTTAGTGGTAAAAGGCCCTAAAACATAAAGAAACACTTAGAATTTGTATTGGTTAAATCATTTACAAATATTTTTTATTGCAGGTTTGCCTATACCATCATCTTTTCATAACATTAACACTAGTTGGAATCACTCCAACACTTCAACAAGTTTAAATGGTTCCTTAAACAGTACAAACGCTTTAAATGGTAATTCCACAATGAATGGAACCCCTTTAAGCAATCCAGCAGCACCAGTGGAAGACAGGTATGCAGCATTAAAAGATCTGGACAACGAATTTAAATCACAGAAAAACGGTAGTATTGATTGGACTTCCTCTACGAATAGTAGTAGTTCAAATGGATCGTTATATAGTTCACCCACACCTACCGGATCTGTTTATAGTTCACCGTCACCCCAAAGTTCCATTTTTGGGTCTCCTAGTCAAGGTAAAAAAATAAAATCATCGTTAATCTAGTCTTAATTATGTCCTAGAGCTTTTATAAAAGAAAGATGATCGGGTTAAGCATGTGTAAAACAGTGAACACCGAAATAACAAGATTTTCTGGCGCGTTGCTAAGTAAAACTAAATTGTGTGTAAGAGAAAAATGGAGGGAACTCAATAGAGATAGAGAACGCAGTTTTGCGAAATAAAATTAAGTTATAATATTTACAAGCTAAGACTTGCTTAAAGCAATTGAATAAATATACATGATATACAATAATAATTTATTTTAGTTTATGATGAAATGAAATTTGTTTGTTTATTTACGCAAATGTTTTATTTTTTAGGTCAATTTATGACTGCTTTTCCTCCCAGTCAAGACCCGTTCGTACCCAGTGTAGTATCAAATCCTTTTAATACAAATGGAATGGTGAATGGTATGACAAATAGTGTCAATTGGTTAAATTTAAATGGTGTTCAATCTGCCCAACAACCGTTTGCTAATCCGTTTAGGGACAACCAGAAAACTAATGGTTACACGCAGGGCTTCCAGACGATAAATGCCTTTCCAACCAATGCAATGCCTCTAGCTGTTAATGGCACTAATGGATGGACACCTAATCCTTTTAAGGTAAGAATTGAAATAACTAAAAATTGTAACGGTTATTTATACATATTTTTCACTGTATTTCTAATTTGCAATTATAAATAAAAATGATAAAAAAACGATTTTAGACTTATCTTAAACCTATAGAAACTATTTAACTGTTTTTATATAGTAACCCATCAGGAATAGTTGAAATTGGCAAAGAAACAGGTTAAAAAATTCGGGAAATATTTTGTGATGCAAACGTTTTTTTTTTTTAATAATAAGAAAACAATCTAAATTCTATCATTCCAACTTTATCTTAACTCTATTTGTCAAAACATAATATATATTTTTTGTTTTAGGTCGGTGGAACTACAGCTTCAAACTCAAATAATCCCTTTTTATGAGACTACCAAATCTACCGGAGAGTATAATCGCCAGTGTGCCCTAAGAATATTAAAATCTTAGCTCATTTAATTCTATAGTAGATGCATAATTATTAAAACAAAAACATACATATTTTATCTCTCTAATCACTTCTCTAACATTATAAACTGACGAAAGAACAAAACCTAAAATGACAGATTATCGTCTGTGTTTCTTTATTTTATTAAACTACATTTAGCTTTACCATACGTAATTTATTTAATTTTTTGTTATAATGTATGTATTTATTTATCATTTTATTAAAGTCGAAGAAACTTGTATCAAAGTTATGCCAAAAAGTGCTTTCGTCTATAATAATATTATATAGAGTGTTTATTATTTTTAGGGTAGATTTATTTAAAGTACGCTTACATGCAAAATGATCAATAAGTCGTAGTAGGTGGAAAGAATTGTCTTTTTAAATGTGGCAGAAGGGTACATGTAATTTTTATCAGTAAAAATGTTTTTTTTTTTTGACGAGCACTTTCATTTTAAATTTCATATAATAAGTTCCAAAAAATGCCACCCTAAGTAGAATAATTCTGTACTTTTTTTAAAACTTAGAATAAGTATTCTTTATTTTAGTTTAAAAAATATAAATTAATAACATTTAAACCATGTTAACATTTCAAACTATTTCTTAAGTTTCCATTTTAGATTTAAATTTTGTATTAAATTCGTAAGAATTAAATTACAATATATTTTAGAGTTGACTTCGATGAAAATAATTGTTATTTTTATTTTATTAATTAATTCTCAATGACTTTCTGCCACTGATGTGTAAATATTGTGGTAAAAATCTAACATTATTTTTATGGTTTATTTTTTGTATTAAAAAGAAGTGGCCTTCCAGACTGTTAGTGTTTTTCGTTAGGATCTTTTCATTTGTTATTTTGAGAATTTTTAATAATTGAGGAAGATGACACATTCTGTGATAAAAGAACTATTAGATATGAACTAAAATCAAAAATGGTAAAAATCGGTTATTTACATTGATCATTGTAATTTTAACAAAAAGCATTTTCAAAAGCTTATTTGCAATTATATTTAAATTTATGTAACGTTTTTCAAAAATTATGTACATAGTTGTAAGTTTAAAAATTGTTAACATATTTAAAGTAAGTAACCGATGTTTACTCAAAATTCACTCGAGTAATGTAGTTTTTGGTGTTCAATATTGCCATTTTCGAAAGACTAGCGTGAGTGATCCGTCCTGGACAGATTATGTATACATTTTAACATAGATTCTTTATCCTAAGCACAATTTATTCTGTATATCTCTGCCTAAAACAGGTTGTGTGAATAAAATTTATAACACCAATGTTGTTTTTATCGTATTGCCCAAATAACAAAAATTATTAGGCTGATCGCAAACACTACCATTCGTGGTCGCCACTAGCTGCGGACTCAAACTTTCGTGGTATGTATATGGACCCGGCGCACTCAAAGCTTGCGAAGTGGTTCATCCAGACGACAAACTGCGGACCGTCGACTCTCGCTGATAGTGGTCGGTGGCGGCCACTTTTTTCCCAGGTTAACACAGACACTTCCTTTCAGCCACCAGTTAACTGCATTCATAGGTGTAAATGGGCGTTGGAAGAAAACAAACACTAGCAAAAATATAGATTTAGTGCGTACTCCAATCATTTAAAAACTTTTTCCCGTTCGTGTATCCTATTTTTTTAAATTTTTTTTTTTTTTTTTTTTTTTTTTTTTTTTTTTTTTTTTTTTTTTTTTTTTTTTTTACAATCTACTACAATAATTGAGTAATAAGTAAATGGTATGATTAGTTAGGTGGCTTGAGTCAGGTACCGTTCATTAACGGTTCTCTGGAGTTTATCTTAGAGATCTTCGGGCCAGATTCTTTTTAATCTTCTCACTTGAAGAGGTGGGTTGAACAGGTTGTTGATCAGCTGATTTCTGTTGCCTGCACAGCGTTCTCTATATCTGTTGGAGCTGGTTCTGATGATATCATTTATGTAGGGTATATCTAGGTCATTGTGTATGGTTAAATTTGAGACGTACCATGGTGCATTTAGCAACATTCTCAATGTTTTGGACTGGAAAGACTGTAGAATTTTTGTGTTTGACGGTTTACTACAACCCCATAACTCTATTCCATATGTCCACACTGGAGTTAATATAGTTTTATAAATTAATATTTTGTTTTCTAGAGTCAGCTGTGATTTTTTGTTGATTAGCCAGTACATGTTTTTAATTTTTATGTCCAGATGTTTTCTCTTGGCTTTAATGTGTGAGTTCCATGTTAATTTTTTATCCAAATGAAGGCCAAGATATTTGACCTCATTTTTTAACGGAATGGGGCTGTTATTGATAAAAACTTGGGGACAGTTACTTTCTTTTGTGGTGAATGTAATTTGGCATGATTTAGAGGTGTTAACTTGAATTTTCCATTTCTTGAGCCAGTCCTCTAATAGGGTTAAGTGGTTTTGGAGATTTTCTGAGGCTCTTATCGGGTCTTTACTTGATGACATGACTGCTGTGTCATCAGCAAATGTTGCTATTAGTGTTGTAGGAGTAGATGGTATGTCAGCTGTAAATAATAAGTATAAAAATGGTCCCAAGACACTGCCTTGAGGTACACCTGTTTTTATTTCATGATAATCTGATAGCTCGTCCTCAAATTTGACTCGAAAGTGTCTGTCTTCAAGATATGATTTCAGGATTAGATATAGTTGACTAGGGAGGTGTTGTTTCATTTTGTACAAGAGCCCAGTATGCCACACTCTATCGAAGGCCTGTTGGATATCCAGAAAAACTGACGTACACAATTCTTTATCTTCTAGACTCTGTTTGATTTTGTTTACTATCCTGTGGCACTGCTGTATTGTTGAGTGTTCTTTCCTGAACCCGAACTGGTAATCCGGGATAAGATCTTGCCACGTACTTTTAGTAAAAGTAAAATAAAATCAAATTTTGAAAATTTAAACTTATGGTTTAAATTGAAATCTCCAACTCCAGTTAAGATGGGTAAGTGGTTTCTCTACTGGCAAATTTGTGCCCAGCTCAGCCGTAGAGGGTAATTCAAAACAAAATAATGTGAGTCGCGCCACCGATTTTAACGGTTCAAATCGGAAACCCCTGATGTTCCAGGCACTGACCTATCTTACTGGAGATAAATAATGAATTTAAGAATCTTAATTAAAAAAAAAAAAAAGAAAATTGATTGAGTAACAAATGTGGTGAGTGGGTGAAGATCTGAGTAAAACACAAAGTTAGATCTATCAATTATATTCACAAAAAAAAAAAAAAAAAAACCCCCCCCCCCGCACAATAAACCCAACAGTTGAGTTATACAATATATAAAAAATATATATAAATGAAATAAAGAAAATTAGCGATTATCAGAAAATTTGTTCCACAATAATGTCAAAACCCTGGCAGATTTAATTATGAGTGATCACCCAGCGCAATATGAAAGATTTAAAAATTAAAAATTACTATAAATAATCAATATTCGACCAACAACTTTTACAATGTCTTAATCTTAAAATTAAATTTTTGGCTTATCTGTTATCTGCAGTGCTGGTAGTGAGGCTTTCGTTATTAGCCTGCTGCTTTGATGTTGGTAAGGCACAAGTTTAGCCTGAACCAGAAATATTCACCCGGTCCAAAAAGAAAACAATATTCGCCAGTTTCAAAAGCAAATGTTCAGCCAATACCAAAAATAATTTCAGCCAGAACCAAAAACAATTTTACTCGCCAGGTCCAAAAACAACAAATGTTCGCCAGGTCCAAAAAACCCCTTTTATAATAGGATTAGGGGTTAAGCAGCCCAACTGCGATGTTAATTCGCTAACACCCGGTGGTAAATTTCGTGATCTTAAATCGGATGTCCACGCTTCTTCGAAACGAAATCTCTTAGCAATCATACGAAGGAAGCACCATTTAATCAAATCCCAAAAATATGGATTTATCTATACGCCTACTCAAAAATACCACAAAGGAATAACCAAAAATGAGGCTTAGATAAAATAAATTGAAGTGAAGTTCAAAAACCCATACGGATGGCTTGAATATTGCCAAAAGAACCTTCAACTTCACAAAATGGCGTCACTTAATTCGATAATAGCACTGAAATTGTTCGTTCAACTGTTCAAATCGAAAAGAAGGGTCTAGAATCCGGAAATTTACGCATATGTTTCTCGCAATGACATTTGGGAATAAGAAGGGGAACTGGTGTGTTCTGTTGTGCCAAAAATGACTTTGCTAGATGTTAAATTGATTTACGAAATGATGTTAAAATTAAATCGAATTCATTAAACTAAATGTATTATTAATATCAAAAGGAATCGATGCACTTATTTACTTAATTTAAAATTTTAGCTATTAGTGTGTTAGTTTAAACAGTAAAAACCCGATATGTTTTCGACCTGACAATCAAATTCTCTACTCTCCCCACAGGTCAAGTCAATAAGATTCCCACCACACGGACCGGAACCCGGTTAGAGGCTAACAATCGAGCTGGAACATTAATTTAACTTTTAAGTACATTGACGCCGATTTCTGCACGTGACAACATCCCCCTCCCTTAGAAAGGAAAAAGCTTACTCGTAAGATTTTCGACGATGACTTACAGATTCGTGTGATCACTAAGAGTAATTCGGAAATAAGCACACGCTAGAAATTACCATACATACCTTCATATAAGACTCAACAAAAGTAAAAGAAACATAAAATTAAAAGGAAGGTCGCAGAACCAAAAGTACCTTCACAGATTTCGAGCTAAGCTCGGGAACAAAAGCACCCAGTGCAATAAAGTTGCACCAAACTGAAACAACTTCGGTTATCCGCTTCAGAGGACCATGAGCGATGCTCCCCGAGGCGAGCAGAGGCAATGCACTCTTCCAGGGGCGACCTCGCGAAAAGATTTTCAATCGCGTCGTGGTTGCACACCCCTGGACCTCACACCTTACAGAGTACAAGGTCCACTCACCCGGTTAACAACGCTCACAAGCCTCCTCCACTTCTAAACCTCCGTCGGTATATCACGAAATAAAAAGGGACAAGTTAAAGGGTATCAAAGATTCTGATACTGCCGAGACTTCCACGGGAGGCCCCGCAAGGTCATCTGACTCTGACAGCAGTAGTGGACCCCCGCATAGTGACAGTTTTCCCTCGGGTCCCTGCCGGCGAGCAATCCACCTCCCACTGACGGAGCGTAACCAATGCGGTTCCACTTAAGGCGACACCCCGTGCAGCCCCGGCACCCACCAGAGCCTAAGGCCATAAACAAAGAAATCGCGGAGGGACATTTTGGGCCGAAGCCCGGGACCTGAAGGGACCCAGTGTGATAAAGCCCACACCAGACTAAAACGAATCAGAAGGATCCGGTGACAATTTGGAAGTGTACCTGAAGGGTACATCCTAAATACAAATAAAAACAAGAATAAATTAAACCCAACACCTAACGTTGAACAGTACTCCCAAAAAAAAACAAAAAACAAAAAGGCATCTGGCTCCAGTCAACCTCGGGACAACCAGTACAACTAGCAATTAAGGACCAAAGAGAAGGAAAAGAAAGGAGTAAATATATTTACCTGATATTAAAAGAGATGGAGATAAAAAAAAAGTTGGGATTAGATACAGAGAGAGAGGAAAAAAAAAGAAAAGAGAAATAAAGGAATTAGTAACGAAGAAAACGAATAACGGAAGGGGATTCAGTGTACGGAAGATAAGACAAGATAAAGTAAGAAAAGTTACGACAAAACTGAATCCTAAGGTGTTAAAGTCAACGATGGTCATGTTGAAAAAAAAAAAAAATAATGTGTTGGATCCAAGTACGAAAGATAAGATGATTTTTTACTAATCCGACTCAGAGAATTCCTCTACAAATCCCACAACTAGGTTTTTCCCACTGGACACTCAATAACCCAAACTAAAAGCCAAAACGCAAAAGGATTCAATGGTCCAGTCGGAAAATATAGGTTAGGGTCTCAAAAATCCACAATTAAGTGACATAGATACACTAAAATTGAAACCAAAACCATGAGGTTACTACTAAAGTCGGTGATGACTAACACGAAAGCAGGTAAATGAAACAACAAAAGGTACGATAAAGATAAGATAATAAAGATAAGATAACGTACAAGATATTCGCTACAGCGCAAGGCGAAATAAACCACGAAACTTGGACCCAGTTGTGTTAAGGTTAGGGGACTCTTACCCACTCCGCCTGGAATATCCTCGGGTGGTGAAATTCTTAGGCCTCCAGCCACAAGGCACACAAAAGAGATCAACGATGGGATTGTTAAAAAGATTGGATTCAAGTGACGATAGGTAAGATGGAATAACAGTAAAACAACCCAAGGTATAACGAAACTTGAACCCAGAAGTGTTAAGGTTAGGGGACTCTTACCCACTCCGCCTGGAATATCCTCGGGTGGTGAAATTCTTAGGCCTCCAGCCACAAGGCACACAAAAGAAAAAGAAAAGGAAAAGGAAGTGAACAAAATCAAACTAAATGAAATAGGAAATTAACTGAAAATAATAATAAAAGTAAAGATGAGGGAAAATAATTCAGCGAAAAGGAGATAGAGAAAAAAAAAAAATCCTAAATATATCGTTATTTAAGGTTCCAAGTTTGGATCACAAAATGGTTTGAGGTCTTGGACATGCCAGACGCCTTTTTGATTACCCTGTTCGTCCTGTAGTTCATAAGACCAAGAGCCACACTTTCTTTTTATGATATAGGGACCTACATAAGTGGGAGCTAATTTTGCGCTGTAATACTTTAGCGCGTCCGAAAGAACTTTATTCCGACGCCACACCTGATCTCCGCAATTGAAAGATACCGGTCGCCTACGTAAGTTATAGCGATTAGCGTTATGAGTTCTCGTTGCCGCAATACGTTGTTTTACTTGTTGGTACAACTTAACAAATCCATCCTGACGACTTTTAACGTAAGTATCCAGAGTAGGTGTTGCGATCGATGTCTTCGCTCGATGATCTGTCCCATAGAGTTTATGTTCTTTCCCGAAAATGAGGTAGTAAGGACTGTACTTTGTAGTTTCGCTAGGTGATGTCCTTATAGCACAGCCAATTTCGTTTAGATGTTCATCCCATGTCCTATGATTGTCTTGGTTAACATATGTTCGCAGCATGGTCTTAATTATCCTATTATGGCGTTCGGTGGGATTAGCTCGTGGGTTATAGGAGGCGGTAAAGAATATCTTGGTATTGTATCTCTCGCATAATTTGCGGAACTCATTCGATTTCATCTGCACCCCATTGTCACACGTCACAGTCATTGGTGTTCCGTACAGTAAGAAGAAAGCTTCCATCGTTTCGACTAGTGACTTTGCAGTAGCCTTCCGACAGGGATACAAGAAGACAGACTTGCTGAAATAGTCTGAAACTACTAGAATGTATTGGTAGCCGCGTTTTGAACGTGGTAGCGGTCCGATGTAGTCCAAACTAATAGCTTGAAAAGGTTCCGTAATCTCCGGTCGATCTCCCATCAATCCCGCTGGTGGTTTTTGCTCCACTTTGTTCTGAGCACAGCATTTACATGTCTTCACATACTTAGACACGTCTGCTCTCATTTTGGGCCAGTAATAACCTTGACGGACTTTCCCAAGGGTCTTGAATACTCCCATATGTCCTGAAGTAGGAATATCGTGACAACGTTTTAGGATGGATAAACGCTCGTCTTTTGGTACCACCGTCTTCCAGTTGTCCATGGAAGGAGAGAAGTTCGGGATGGTCGGTTTCATCAATTTGAGAAGTACGTTGTCATGCACTCTCCATAATGGATATTTTCTCGGATTATCTTGAACCTTCCTTAACATTGAGATATACCATTTATCCGTCGTAGTCGAGGAGGTTGTGCAGCAGGTATTAGATGAATTTACCGAATCAATGAGTTCTGGCACAGCTCGAGAAAGGAAGTCGGGAACTATGTGGTCTTTACCCTTCCGGTGTATTAGTTTATAATCGAACTGTTGGAGTCGTAACTGCCAACGTGCAAGCCTGCCCTGAGGGTCTTTTAGTCGATGTAGCCACAAGAGTGACGCGTGATCCGTGATTACTGTAAAGTGAACGTGATCCAAGTAGTGTCGCAATTTTTCGACGGCCCAAATAACAGCCAGGCACTCCTTCTCCGTTACTGAAAGCTTCATTTCCTGCTTCGACAAGGATCTGGATAGGTAGCAGATCACCTTCTCTCCCTCTTCGAATTGCTGAGACAGAACAGCACCAAGACCATAGTTGGAAGCGTCGGTATGAAGATAGAAGGTTTTCTCGAAATCAGGAGCTGTCAAAATAGGAGCTGTAACTAGACACTCTTTCAGGGCGTTGAACGAATTCTGACAATCACGTGTCCAATGCCAACTGGCGTTCTTCTTTGTCAATTTTAATATAGGGGCCAAAAGAGAGGAAAAATTGGGTACAAAGCGTCTATACCACGAAGCGGTCCCTACAAACCGACGGACTTCATTGACATTCCGCGGCGGGGGTATATTCACGATTGCCTCTACTTTCTCCGGATCTGGACGTAACCCTTTATCATCCACGACGTAACCCAAATACTTTAGTTGTGGTTTGCAGAAATGGCACTTTTCCTTCGAGACTACTAATCCTGCTCTTCTTAGACGGTCGAATACTTCTTCCAGTAGTTTAAGATGATCATCAAAAGAGTTAGATATGATGATGATGTCATCCAGATATACCATAACGTTCGGTTCTAGTTCTGGGCCTAAGATGGTATCCACAATTCTTTGCCAGGTGGCAGGGGCGTTCGATAGCCCAAATGGCATTCGACGGAACTGGAACAAACCTCTCCCAGGTACTGTAAAAGCTGTATATTCCCGGGATGCCTCACTTAGTGGTACTTGCCAGAACGCTGATTTTATGTCTATTGAGCTAATATAACGCGTGTCTCTCAATCTATCAAGAATGGTTGAAATGTAAGGAATAGGATAGGCGTCCTTACGAGTCGCAGCATTTACTTGTCGATAATCGACGCAAAACCGAAAGGTGTCATCTTTTTTGCGAACCAAGCATACTGGGCTGGACCATGGGCTATTAGATCTTTCGATAACTCCTAGACTTAGCATCTCGGTTATTTCGTCATCTATGATCTTCTGTTTATATGGGGAAACCGGATAGTAGCGCTGTTTGATCGGTCGAGTTCCGGGCTCTAGGATGATTTCATGCTCAGCTACTTTACAGCAACCGAGACCAGTACCCATCGCAGATATCTTCTGTTCGACGATTTCCTTCAAGTTTTTCTTCTCCTCGGGAGTAAGATGATCTATCCCTTGGACTAGAGCTACATCTACATTGATTGGAGATTCCGAGAATCGCCAGACATCCTGCTTTAGATCGGGGATGATTTCCATCGCTCGCCAGAAGTCTATTCCCAAGATAAGGTTGTGGGAAAGTTGAGGTAGTACTAGGATGTCGATCATGCGGGTCTTATCCATCAGTGTGACGGGTGTTTGTATATAACCGATGCTAGCACATGATTCACCATTAGCTACGGTGCAGGTAGTAGATTGTTTCATAAGTTTTAAACCTAATCGTAAAAGTATTTCATAACCTGGTAGTCCGACGATAGTACGACTAGCACCCGAATCGAGTAATCCTAAAATAGGGTAGCCAGATATATTTATGCTTAAATAAGGTCGTTGGTCACCTTGAGCGTGCGCGATTACATAGTCGAGTAATGTTTTGCGGGCTATATCTAGTGAATTGGTCGTTGGAGTAGTATGGGGAAGAAGGTCACGACCTAACGGTTCTCCCTCGATCCGTTTCCCGAACCAGAACACTTGGGACAAGATCTTATAGTTACGTTCTGTGTTCCGCAGCGATAACAATGGATTTTCCGCGGATTTGGACAATTCCGATTTGTATGACCCGTTTGTTGACAATTCCAACAAACTACGTTTCTAGCTGGTGGCCTAGCGCGAGGGGAATCGATTTGGTTAATTCCCTCCATCGTGGGTGTCAGCTCCGATGATCTGGGAGTACTGCCTACGAAAGCAAAATCAGGCTCAACAAACTGGTTTTTCCTCCTGGATGGTGGAACATAAGAGTCCACTCGATGTTTCTTAGTCTCGAGCTTCAGGCATTCGGTCTCCAACTCCTCAAGAGTTGTCACCACAGGAAGTTGGGTAGTATAGAACGGTGACAGGTTTCGTGAAATAATATCCAGCTGGACTTCTTCCGTCAGTCCTCCATGACGTCGGAACAACATCTGCATGCAGGTTAGGTAGTCGATTATACTTTCTGAAGTATCCTGCGTTCTATCAAGCATCTCGCGGAATAACCGAGTTCGATAGTCTGGTGGCTCGAAATGGCGTCGAAGCAGGTCTGATAGGCTGGTCCAATCGACGAACCTATGAGAGTTGGCTCGATACCAATGCAGAGCTTTGCCTGAAAACAGGTCGATGGCACTGTCGAACAGTTGTCGTTCTGAAATGTTGCGAGCCCTTCGCAGTTCCTGAACTCGCTCGAGAAAGTTATGAATGGATGTTTTCCCTTCTCCGTCAAATTTGAGGTTCCACTTATCGATGGTATGAGGTTTCGTTCTTGGCGGTGAATACGATGCCATCGTTGGTAGCCTTGAGTGTGAAACGGTGGGTGTGGAAGTGACGTTATCCCCCGGTTCTTGCAGGATGTGGCTCAATTCCGGATTTTGTTTGCTCACCGATTCCAATGTATCCAGGGCTGCTAGTGCTTCCATGATCCACTTCGTTCTCTCCTTCCGTTCGTCCTCGTCCAATCCAGTCTCCGGTATCCGATTTACCCGTTGGTAGATGTGCACCAATTTGGAAAGTGTGGAGTGATACTTCGTTTGGGAATCCTCGCTTCCAGCGGTCGGCATTGCCTTTTTTGCCTGTTCCAGGGAGGTTTTAATTTGCTTAATTTCATCTTCGAATGCAAAGGAATAAGGAGGAGCGGTGAATGTTCCCGTTTTTTCCATCTTTAAGATGGGTCGCAAGGTAGCACGTAACTGATCCACTGTTTGTGTTGATTCGGCAGTTATTCCACGCACCGCGAGTTCATACATTAACATGTCCTTCTTTAGATAAGAAATGTCCATTTTATAATCCATGGTTTATTAAAATTACGATAAAATTCAACAGTAACAACGATAATTTAAAACGATTAATATGATAATTTTCCCCGCTGTATGGGATGATGGATTTCAAATAACAATAACAGAAGAAAAATACAAAGAAAGAACAAATTCACGAATAGTT
This sequence comes from Altica lythri, assembly GCA_964028335.1. Lineage (NCBI taxonomy): Eukaryota > Metazoa > Arthropoda > Insecta > Coleoptera > Chrysomelidae > Altica > Altica lythri. The sequence continues at coordinate 37,275,862 of OZ034801.1, forward strand.
GCACGACAGATAATGCGCTCTTCAACGAAAGCGTAACGATACAGTTGTTTAAGATCGCTAGGTGTTAGCGGAATTTCAATAAATGCGAAATATGTTTTAGCATAAAAAAAAATAGTAATAATAAAAATATTTGCTGTAAATACCTAAAAGTGACCAAGTTACTCAGTCTTACTCAGCTCACCAATTAAAAAGAACTTTAAAACAAGATAAAAGTGATAATTTCACACAATAAGAAAAAATTACGCCCCAATTTAAAAAAAAAAAATTGCCCAATTTAAAAAAATTGGCCCAATTTAAAAAAATAGCCCCACGTTGGGCGCCAAAAATTTGCCACGTACTTTTAGTAAAAGTAAAATAAAATCAAATTTTGAAAATTTAAACTTATGGTTTAAATTGAAATCTCCAACTCCAGTTAAGATGGGTAAGTGGTTTCTCTACTGGCAAATTTGTGCCCAGCTCAGCCGTAGAGGGTAATTCAAAACAAAATAATGTGAGTCGCGCCACCGATTTTAACGGTTCAAATCGGAAACCCCTGATGTTCCAGGCACTGACCTATCTTACTGGAGATAAATAATGAATTTAAGAATCTTAATTAAAAAAAAAAAAAGAAAATTGATTGAGTAACAAATGTGGTGAGTGGGTGAAGATCTGAGTAAAACACAAAGTTAGATCTATCAATTATATTCACAAAAAAAAAAAAATAATCCCCCCCCCCCGCACAATAAACCCAACAGTTGAGTTATACAATATATAAAAAATATATATAAATGAAATAAAGAAAATTAGCGATTATCAGAAAATTTGTTCCACAATAATGTCAAAACCCTGGCAGATTTAATTATGAGTGATCACCCAGCGCAATATGAAAGATTTAAAAATTAAAAATTACTATAAATAATCAATATTCGACCAACAACTTTTACAATGTCTTAATCTTAAAATTAAATTTTTGGCTTATCTGTTATCTGCAGTGCTGGTAGTGAGGCTTTCGTTATTAGCCTGCTGCTTTGATGTTGGTAAGGCACAAGTTTAGCCTGATCCAGAAATATTCACCCGGTCCAAAAAGAAAACAATATTCGCCAGTTTCAAAAGCAAATGTTCAGCCAATACCAAAAATAATTTCAGCCAGAACCAAAAACAATTTTACTCGCCAGGTCCAAAAACAACAAATGTTCGCCAGGTCCAAAAAACCCCTTTTATAATAGGATTAGGGGTTAAGCAGCCCAACTGCGATGTTAATTCGCTAACACCCGGTGGTAAATTTCGTGATCTTAAATCGGATGTCCACGCTTCTTCGAAACGAAATCTCTTAGCAATCATACGAAGGAAGCACCATTTAATCAAATCCCAAAAATATGGATTTATCTATACGCCTACTCAAAAATACCACAAAGGAATAACCAAAAATGAGGCTTAGATAAAATAAATTGAAGTGAAGTTCAAAAACCCATACGGATGGCTTGAATATTGCCAAAAGAACCTTCAACTTCACAAAATGGCGTCACTTAATTCGATAATAGCACTGAAATTGTTCGTTCAACTGTTCAAATCGAAAAGAAGGGTCTAGAATCCGGAAATTTACGCATATGTTTCTCGCAATGACATTTGGGAATAAGAAGGGGAACTGGTGTGTTCTGTTGTGCCAAAAATGACTTTGCTAGATGTTAAATTGATTTACGAAATGATGTTAAAATTAAATCGAATTCATTAAACTAAATGTATTATTAATATCAAAAGGAATCGATGCACTTATTTACTTAATTTAAAATTTTAGCTATTAGTGTGTTAGTTTAAACAGTAAAAACCCGATATGTTTTCGACCTGACAATCAAATTCTCTACTCTCCCCACAGGTCAAGTCAATAAGATTCCCACCACACGGACCGGAACCCGGTTAGAGGCTAACAATCGAGCTGGAACATTAATGTAACTTTTAAGTATATTGACGCCGATTTCTGCACGTGACAATCTTCTATAGGAGTTACTGCTTCTATTCTGGTTAGTAAGTAGTCTTTCAAAAACTTTGGATATAATGGGAAGAAGGCTAATTGGTCTATATGAACTTGCTTCGTTTTGTGGTTTTCCAGGTTTATTAACCATAATGATGTGTGCGAGTTTCCACTGTACAGGATAGTAGCATAATCTCAACAAACTGTTGAATATTGTAGTTATTAGCACTATTGCTTTTCGGGGGAGATTTTTTAGGACTATACCGACAATAAGATCTAATCCTGGAGCTTTGTGTGTGTTAAGGTAGCTTATTTCTTTGCGAATTTCAGTTGGGGAGAATGCTTTCAGAGGAGGCGATAACTGACATGGGGTTTCTAGAAATTCTGTTATTCTATTGTCTTCAGCGTTCATTACGTGGGGTGTGGTAAGTACCTGATCTAAGAACTTAGCAAATGTGTCTGCTTTATCAGCGTCTGAACGCGCCCAGTTTCCATCAGGTTTTCTTATCGGTGGGACGGCTGTGACGGGTCTTTTGATTTTTTTCGTGGCTTTCCACAAAGAGTGGTCTTCAGTCGACAGGTTTCTGAGGTACAGTTGGAAGGTTTCATTCCTGGATTCTTGAATGGCTCTACGAAGTTTATGGGTGAGACTGTTGAGATGTGTTTTGTCAACTGGATTTCTACTATTTTGCCACTTTCTGCGTACTCTGCGTTTTTCAGTAACAAGTTGTTTAATATGTAAAGGGATATTATGTTTCTCATGCACTGTTTTGTGATTTATTGGAGTGGATTGCCAAGCTGCTGTTTGAATCAGTGTAGTTAAATGCTGTACTGCTTCCTCAATTTCATTATTGTTCTTTAGTCGCCAATCTAGCTTTATCTTCTCATTGATATATTCCTGGATTTGATTCCAGTTTGTTTTATTATTGCATAGCCTTGGTGGTAATGTTTTCCAAATTGGCTTACTACTCAATGTTATTATTATTGGACTGTGATCAGAGTTTAAGTCATAATTTGTTTCAATTTCGCAATATATATCAGATATACCTTTGGTTAGGGCAAAGTCTAATAGATCTGGTATCTTATTAATGTCACTTGGCCAATATGTTGGCTCACCTGTTGATAAGATATTTAGTTGGTGTTGTTGAACACATTTCAGTAGGTTTCTGCCTTTTGGTGTGATCAACCTTGAGCCCCATGTCGTATGCTTTGCGTTCCAGTCACCTGCTATTAGAAAATTTGTGCCAAGTTTGGAAAACATATCATTATATTCTTCTGGAGTTATATTATGTCGAGGTGGGCTATATATTGATGCAATAGTTATGGGTCGGTTTATTACTTTAAGTCGGACATTTGTACTTTGTATTTTATTTGTTTTATAAGGTTGCAGAATATGATGTTTGAGTAAGGATTTGATGATGACCGCTGTACCTGCATGTGCAGTTCCATCAGGGTGATTTGTAAAATATGTGTTATAATGTGGTATTTTGACTACCGTTCTGTCTGTAGAGTGGCTTTCCGATATCAGCATTACATCTATCTTGTTTATATTTAAGAACAGAGTAATTTCTTGCACATGGTTGTTAATACCGTTGGCATTCCATGCTGCAATTCTTATTGAATTATTGAATTTTATTTATTTAGTTTATTAATGAGTGTTGTCAGCATGGAAAGTACCATACTATTTTGGTTTATTAGCTGGCTAAACATATTTTTGAATTCGTTTAAAAAGGTTGCTAATTTGTCGGTTGTATCTGGGTTGTTTGTGGTCTGAGGAGGCAATCCGTTGTTGTTTATTACTTGTGCATATGTGTTTGTGTTTTGAGGTTGCTGTTGGCTATGAATGTTCCTAGAGAAATTGTATTGTGCTTGGTTTTGAACAGGATTACTGGTACTGCTTGTTGCATTTCTTGTTTTTCTTAAGTCTTGGTAAACTGTGCATCCTTTATAATTTGCTGGATGGTCACACCTTTACAGAGAACACATTTTGCTGGAGTATTTTTATCTTTAGTACATATTTTAGTATCGTGTGATCCGCTACATTTCACACATTTAAAAGGTCGCATACAATAAGTTTTTGAATGGTTGTACTCTTGGCACCTTGTACATTGTACCATGCTATTTTTCTTTCTTGGTGGTTCAATTTTTATTTTACAGTGTTGTAAGTTATTTAGGTTGTAGACCTCTTTGTTGTTTCTGTTTGGTTCTAAATCTACGAAGAATATTGGAAGTGGTTCCTTGCTGACTCGATGTCTAATGTTAATTATATTTCTGACTACATGTCCTTTTTCTTTTAATTCGGTTTTGATTTCATCTAAAGGCACAGAGTGGTGCAGACCTCTAATTACAATTTTGTAGGCTCTTTCCTGTTTGATCTGATAGGTATGATGGATAATTTCTCCATCACGAATATGACGGATTAATTTTCTGTAAGCATCGATAGTTAAAGGGTTGATTTTTATTGTGTTGTTAGACATTGCTCTAGTAGTAAATGTTTTTTGTTCAGTTATAGTTATAGTTACAGTTCTCTTAGCATTGCTTTATAGTCACTAACGGAGTATATATAAATTGGGGGTGGTTTTAAGTCCTTAGGGGTAGCATCTACATCTCCAGAATTGGCGTTTGGCTCTTTGTTTTCTTGGGAATCTTCATTAGAAAGAGGCTGATATCTGTTTGTGGTTTGTATTTTGGATGGTATTTCATCTGATTTTTGGCGACTTATTCTTTTCCTTTTGTTTCCAGCGATTTGCCAAGGATGTTTTGAAGCATTCTCTTCGTTTTCACTTAGCATTTCAGCTTCATCACTTGATGAGGGAAGTGGAGGATAATTTTGGGTTAAGTTATGTTAGTACTTACTGCGTTTATGTGTGCATTTGCATTTGATTGTGTTGGAGTGGTCTGAATTTGGTTATGGTATATTGGCAAAGGATGTTGTTCTTGTATGCTGAACCCATAAAAGGGGGCCTGATTTATCATTTGGTTGGTGGATGATGGCATATACTGCATCTGAAGAGGCTGGCTCATTTGTATTGGTGTCATTTGTGATGCAGTTCCGTTTGAGATCATGTTTATTGGTGTAGGTGGTGTATAGTTGAGTAGTCTGGGGTCTATTCCTGGTCCATTCCCTGTTGGGAACATTTTGTTCTTGCTATCGATTTAATAATCGTCTGTGTAAATGTAGTCACTGTGGGCGTATTCACCAAGAAGTTTTCAAATTGTTAATAGTATAAAACAAAAACAACAACAAAGCATCGCACAAAAACTAGACTCGTCGCGATAACGGAGGACAATTTGTACGTCTTATCGCTTAAGCATACAAAGGGACATAGTTTTTTTTTTAAATTTGTCGTAGTAAAGTTGCAATTCTTTGAAAAAATTATAAAATTCATTTCGCTCTGGAGTTCTTAAAATAGGATGCACCCAAAGACGTCAATTTCTTTGCAAAATACATCGTCTGCGTCTTCTCATTAAAAAAATAACATCCATTTTGTCAAACTATAGTGACAATTTCTAGAGAATGAAGCCAGAAAATCTGCTTGTCGCAGGCACTGGAAGCGGTATAGAGTGTTTTGTCACGTGACGACCACTAGTGGCAGAAACTAAAACTAGAACTGCTGGTGGCGGCTTTTTGTGTCGACTACAAGTTGTCGTGTTTGCGAGCAACCTAAGTATCTCAGAACATATAAAAAACAGCACGCAGTTATCAACATTTTCTTGCGAGCTATATCCGTGTAAAATATCTTAAGTGTTATTGTAAATAGCAAAATTTTTTTATACCTCAAGCACCAAAAAAGCAGCAGACTTTTGAAAATAAATAACTTTTTTTTTTAAATTAGATTACAAAATTATTTTGCGAAACTACTTTATCGATTGTGCTGAAATTTTGCGTAGTGTTTTTTTAGTTTAAAATGATTTTCTGGGTAAATTTTGAAGTTACTAAGTGGCTTTTAAATACCTGAAAAAGATTTAGCCGCTTTGACTAATAGTTTGTGCTAATTATGCAATTTTTTTTCAATCTGCAGTTAATTTTATCTTGTGAGAACTTTAATTGCTAAACATTTTTGTTTTATATTTTTTTTTTTCTAAAATGCATACCTGCCAAAATATAGCAACGAAAACGAAAAAAATGCATTTTTTAACACATTTTCAAGTGTCCACATAGTAAAATTATCATTTGCGATGAAAGCACAAAATAGGATTAAATGCGATTTACCCAAATGAGGCTGTTTTAGAGCAGATACCACTTGATCTGTTAAGGGCTTTAAGTAAAGTGTTTAGAAACTACCAAAATATGTATTTTCATTAAAATTTCAACATAGAAATTTTTACGATCACAATACACACGTAATCCAATACTTACTATCTTTGATGTGTTGAATAAAGTTGTCCATTACTTCTGAACATAATATCAAGAAAAAATATAAAACCTTTAGTATATTCTGATTTGATAGATCAACTTTTGAAATGAATTAAAAATATATAGATAACGTTTTTTTAAGTGAAGAAGATATCTATCCTTTTTAACTTCATTTACTTTCTTGTCATATATGCGTACACATAGTACAGGCACTAAATTTTTTCTGAAAAGTAGCTAAAAACTATATTTATAAATATTCTAAACGTATTATGGACCTGAAAAATTTATTTACAATTTTTAAATACAATACACATCTATTATAATTAAATTTAAATTTCATATCTTGTTACAATTTTCAAAACATCTCATTTAGGCACATCAAAGCTGATATATGAATATTTTCATTTAAAAACACATTTTGAGGGAATATAAGTTCTACAACTACTTTAAATTATAAGAAAATCGTGGAGAACACAATAAAAATTATTATTCCTGTTTTTTGTATATTTTTGTAAATTTCAACGATGAAAAATAAACCAATTAGAAATTATAATGAAACAATACTGATACAGAAAAAATCGTTAAACAAAGATAAGTAACATATAATACACCCTCGTATTTTAAAAACTCACAAATCACTGTTTTTCTTCGACAATTTTTCATATATCACCTTTGAAATAAGTTCATGTTAACGAAGAATTTTTAGTCCTTTCATTTTTTGTGCTTTTTTTCCTTTGTCTCCAGATGATGCTGATTCTCTGCTATCAGTGGCCATTACTTCATCCGTTCCATCAGATCTTTCTTGTAGCTGAGTTTTTAGAGTTTTCTTTATATTAATTATTTCATTTTCTATCTCAGCTTTTCGCTGTATACTTCGATTTTTTTCAAAGTTTGCTCGGTGAATTTGGTTCTCTACGCAGCTTAAAACACCTGAAACAGTATTGTCAATAATATATCATAAACAATTTTTAGATTTCTTACCTTCACAAGCTGAACACCAATCTTGTAAACAGTTAACAATAATACTAATATCATCTGCTCGAATATCTCGACCAATAGCGTAATCAACTTCTAACTGACTGTTTTTCTGATCCAACTTTCCATGTATAATATCAGCATATATAGCCTCAATAATAAGATCCTCCAGATCTCTAACATTTTTTATATCTAATTCTACAAGCAGAGTATCGTACGGTATGCACTTAGACTTTGTAGCTAAAGTAACAATAGTGAGATGTTGAAGTTTCTTTTTCTGTGCTGGAGAGAGTTCTAAAAGATTACTCTGATTTGCAAGATAATCTTTATATGTTCCAAAAGCGAATAATTCTAATGTGTTGAAATATTTTCTATCAGTGGTTGCTAATTCCAAAATATTAGGCATATCTAATAATTCACCAAATACATAAACACCTGGTGCATCCAGAACTTGTTTTACTAATTCTGCACATGCCGCTCCTTTTGCAGATTTTGCCAATAAGACAAACTGCTCTAAAACATTACTCGATAAAGGACTTTTATCAACAACCATTTTGATCCTCACAGTAAAATTTATAGGTTAAAATGTGATGTGTAAAATTTTAAGTGTACATAAATACAACGGCTTGCTTTAATTATAAATACTATAGTACGTGCTACCTAATTGGTTTCTATTAATTAATATACGCAAAAAATACCAAAATTCGAGACATCAACTACACTACTGACATTCGAAATTTGACAATTGACAAATTCCCTTTACAAAAAAATAAAAATTGAATAGTGTTCCATGTTCCATCATTTACTGACACTGGCCAGAAAACACCACATATGAGGACCATAGTTGTTTGTTTACAAAAACATTTAGATACAAGACCACAAATTGATATGTTATGATTTGGTTATGATAAAATTAAGGCACTATAGATATACGCCTGTATGCACCGTAGGGACTTAATCGCGATTGCTCGATCAATCGCGATTAAACTGAATTTTTGTTATGCACCGTCGATCTAATCCCCATTAGAGTATAGTTTACCCAATCCGCCCTTCTTGACGGTTTAAGCGGGTAATTCTAACCTCAAAATTTGCGTTCAGTTTTTTATTTAATATTTTGGCCACAGTTTTAGTGTTGTGTTTACATATTTCTCCAGTTTTTGTTATTTGTTATTTAAAAAATGAACGTAGAAGATGAACTATTTTTCCTTGCCAGAGATGGGAAAGGTCAGAGTACTTTTAAAATGGACAATTTGACCTTTTTACGGAGATTCCGCCTTCCACTACCTACAAATTTGAATTTTCCAGATAGTACTTGATGACACTTCCATTTGGATCGACTGCGTGCAATTGTTATAAAGAATGTAGATATCTTTTATATAATTGTTAAAAACAATATTTGTTGTTTATGTAAAATGTGCAAATGATAAATAAATAAGTTATTAAAAATAAGAAATATATATGAATTAAGCCCGTAAAGTATGTTTTAACCATAAGAAATATAGTTATTGTGTTTTTAAAAAGTCGACTTGAGAATCCAAAAGTCGACTTTTAGCAATGATTAATCGACTTCGAGAATCGAAAAGTTTCAAGTCTATTCTAAAATCAAAAGTCGACTTTTTTCGCGCGGTTTCCAGCCCTAATTGACATAAACAACCTGTTTTTGCGATGTTGTCACGTTCTTAATCTGGATCGCTCAATCGCGGCCGATCACCTTGCGGTGCATCAAACTGTAGGCTGCTTAGTTTAAGCGGGATCGGCCAACTAGGATTAGACGTAAAATACGGTGCATACAGGCGATAGGTATTATCATCAGCCATTTTTTGTCAAATGTCACTCAGTTCACGTGCTAGACCATAGACAAATTAAACAGACGTGCAATCGTATTTTATAGCGGTGAAAATGGAAACTAAACGAGCTGGTAGCAGAAGAGCGAAAAAGTACTTATAACGGTATAATGACAAAGTAAGTACTATAAGTGGTTTTAGTTTAAAATAAATTTCAGCTACTTAAAGCATAAAAAGGGTATAGAAGTTAAGTTTTAAAGTGCGCTGATGTCGGAACTTGTTGCCAACTTTATAATAGGCATCAACACATCTATTCTATTATCTCTGGTTTTGTGGTTGACATTGGACTAAACATGGCTGATGATAATACCTATGTTTATAGTGCCTTAATAAAATAACAAATAACCTATCTAAGATGTTATTTGATTGAAATATGTTTAATAATATTAGTTTACGTGTAAGATTTATTATAAATATTTGTAAATATTCTCAAAATGTGGCACAACCGTTAAGGAGTAAAAAGCCAAAATCGCTAGCTGCTTCTGTACAAAATTTTGTCGACATTAAACACCTTCGAGCTATTGGAGGAAAAGGAGGTGATGGTTGTATTTCGTTCTTATCTCTTTGGTGTAATGAATTTGCTGGTCCAGACGGTGGCGACGGAGGTAATGGGGGTCATATTATTTTTGAAGCTTCTGACCATATCAAGGATTTGAATCATATTCCAACAGTAGCTAGAGCGAAAAATGGCGAGAAAGGTGGAAATAAGGATTGTCACGGAAAAAATGCAGAACATACTATTCTAGAGGTACCTATAGGAACTGTAATTAAGAACGTTGAAGGAAAGGTTGTAGGAGATTTAGCACAAAAAGGTTTAAAGTTTGTTGCTGCTAGAGGAGGATCTGGAGGAAAAGGAAATCGTTTTTTTACTTCTGATGTTCAGCAGAGTCCTGACATTTGTGAATATGGTGCAGAAGGAGAAGATTTGGAATATACAATAGAAATTAAAACTATGGCTCATGTTGGACTGGTAAGTTAAAGATTTATAGGTGTATTTTCTTTGTAAAAATCAGGGCACCGAGTATCTACTAAAGCATATTTTATAGTGGTTATACTTTTACGATCTCTATTTAGAAAAAAGTATTGTACTTATTAAACTGGATTCCACCGAGATAGTAAATTGAAAACTTTTGATTATTAAGTTATTACAAATTACAACTAAAATAATAATAGCATTGTAACTGTTTAAAATTGGTTTTGTTCTACACCTAATTAAAATTATAAAAGCATTCTGGAAGTTTTAAAGCCTGTTTTTTTATATTGTTTATAGATTGGATTTCCCAACGCTGGTAAAAGTACTTTACTAAGAGCTGTGTCTAGAGCTAGACCGAAAGTGGCACCATATCCTTTTACTACATTGAAACCTCATGTCGGAATGGTTCAGTATGATGATTATGAACAAATTGCAAGTACGTTTATGTATCACAGAAAATAGTTGTTAGTCACCCACGTTAGCTTCTATTCTAGTATTTATATACAAGTTATAATTTTTAGTTGCAGATTTACCAGGATTAATACCTGACTCCCATAAGAATAAAGGTCTGGGAATTCAGTTCCTTAAACACGCAGAACGATGCTTGGCTCTTTTGTATATAATTGATATGTCTTTACCAGAACCGTGGAAAACTTTAGAAACACTTCGGTTTGAACTATCTCAGTTTAATGATGAACTTAATCAAAGACCGCAGATTGTAATTGCAAATAAAATGGATCTGGAAGAAGCAGAAAAAAATTTAGAAGTTTTCCAAAAACATACTACTTTACCTGTGATACCTATTAGTGCTAAATTAGGTACAAATTTAACACATCTATTAAAAGAAATTAAAATAATTTATGATAAGCAAGAAAAAAATAAACAGTAAACCCAAATAATAATGTTGTATATAGTCCATTTCACCGATTTTGGCCGATGACAGAAATCATACTCGAAGTTAATTTAGAGTTACATCTTTCTCAGATACAGGCAAGTTAGAAATTTAAATAAGGACGTTTGTTTTTTAATACAACACTTACGTAACTGCATCTTGTTTCACCGGTAGATAAAAAGTATTCAACACGGAAGTCTTGACTTAATTCACATTCCTAGTAACCGTCATGTACGGCTCGTTTTTTAAGGGTTGAATTTAATAATTATTAATGTCATATTTTTGTATATAGATGTCAAACCACACTGATAGTTTCAGAAACTTACGACCTAATTTAGAAAAAAAAACTCTCCGCCATTGGTAACTTGGATGACAGTTTAATCTTATTTCAGTGGTTTCTAATATCAAATCGGCCAAAAACGATGAAATGGATATGTATTTTATTAATTATTTGTAGTAACCATAAAACAATAAAAATCAACTAAAAATTAATGTAAATGCAGCTTATTTATTATTCATTAAGTTTATTGGGATAACTTAGTTTCAGCAAACTTTTTCGCAAGTTCCAAAATATCTGCAATAGGAGCACTATTACTGCCTGAGGCCTGAGCAGAATCGGGTTTACCACCTCCCTTTCCACCAATTTTCTTAGCTACCTCCTGTACCCATTCATTAGCCTTTAAACCTTTTTCAACAGCTTCTTTCGGTACGGACGTAAGACAGAAGATCTTGTTTGAATCTTCATCAACTGTAACAAATAAGGCAGCTGTGTTTGGACTTAATGTTCTTACTTGCTTTAATGCAGAATCCAGCGCTTTAGTATTATTGAAGGCTTTTAGTTCTTTAACTAAAACTGGTAAATCAGGATTTGCTTTTATAAAATCTTTAATATCTTCAACTACTTTATTCGCCACAGCTGCTTTGATAGCGCGATCTTTGTCATCTAATGATTTTTTGAGATTTTTCAAAGTGTTTCTAATGTCATCTTTTTTCCAATATGGTATTAATGCATGTGACACTTCCTCGGTTAATTCTACAATCTTTTTCACAAGGTCTTTTGATTTATTGCCCTCTTTATCACTATCTAAAATTGATTTTAGTTGATTCAAACGATTTTCTAACAATTCAGTTCTTTTTAAGGCTTTCGTAGCTTCCGGTCCAGTTAGAGCTACAATTCTCCGAATTCCTTTAGCTATGGCTTCTTCACTAGATATTACGAAGTCGCCAATATGTCCAGCATATTGAACGTGGGTCCCGCCACAAAATTCAATGGACGTATTATCACCTGCAGGTGCAAATGGATCCTTTTCCAAATCTTCAACTGGTATTCCGACGGAAACAACTCGTACTGGATCTGGGTATGTTTCTTCAAACACAGCACGAAGACCTCTAATGGTTTTGGCTATACCCAAGCTAGATTCTTTAGCAAACACTTTATCGTTCCTAGAGATAAGTTCACTTGAATACTGTTCAGATTTTTTTACTTGTTCTGTAGACATGGCACCTTTATTGGTAAAATCAAATCTCAGTCTGTCTGGGGCTACTAGAGAACCGCGTTGATCAGCTTCAGTTCCTAAAAAGTTTACAAAATATAAGTGACCTGTAGAACCTACTATATAGGGATGAATCTGCTGTCAGGGCAGACATTTCAAGTTTTAGTAAACTGTGGTAATAATTTTTTCTTCATACCTCGGTCGAAAGTACGTTCTTTCGTCCCTAATTGCAGGGAAGAAAGTTTAAAATTTACTCCCTGTTTACGGCGGGACGAAAGTTGAATTTTCGGCCCTGCGCGTCATGATGTTTTGTCGTCTTTAACATTTACTCCCTGTTTACGGCGGGAGGAAAAATTTCTCATGCGTAGTTACACTTGTAACTAGGGACTGTTTATTCTCGTGTCATTTCTATTTCTATCTATAACCTTAAAAATAATCATCAATGACAAAACTTGACTCTTCGAATGTATTTGATGCCTGTCCCACGACCAGCTGCACTCGCTTCGCTCGTTCCGCAAGTACTTTCGACCGAGGTATGAAGAAAAATAGTATACACTACACGGGCCAAAAGTTGAAATCTCGGTCCTGCGCGTCATGTTGCCCTCGGCTTTTCGCCTCGGGCATCATGACGCGCAGGGCCGAAAATTCAACTTTCGTCCCTTGTAGCGTAATATACTATTAATGATATACAGTAAAAATAATATATATTATGGGATTTACACCATGTATCGGCTAAATCAATTTAACAATATTCTTATTAAGTTTGGGTGCAATTTACATTTCTTTTGAAAAATTATTTATCGATATAAATTATTATGAACACAAAAAAATTTTTTAAACTTGAAAGTAATCGGTAACTTACCTAAAACTTTTCTAAGTGCATAATTGAGTATATGGGTTCCCGTGTGATTACTCATAATCAACCTTCTCCTAGCAGTATCGATATGTAGACTAACTTTATCGCCTTTCTTTAAAGTACCTTCCAAATTACCAATATGTACAATATATCCTCCTCTAACTTGGACATTTTTTACAGAAAATTCAACACTGTCATCACCAACTTTTAATAAATAGCCAGTATCATAAATTTGACCCCCTTGCTCAGCGTAAAAGTTAGTTTTATCTAAGAGTAAACCACATTCCTGTCCAGTGTGAACTTCCTCAACAAATTCTTTATTATATCTGATTGCTATGACAGTAGCTTCTAATGCTTCAAAAGTATAATCTGATTCAGGAGATTGGGTGGAAGTATATGCGTATTTTGCAAAATCATCTGTGGGAGGAACATTCTTGTTTTGAAGATCGGTGATGGCGTGAACATCAAGATTTATGGAGTCTGCTACTCCAGTACCTTTGCCCTAAAGAGCAATTAAATGAAAATATTGTATTTTGTCAACAATAAAAAAATTATTTTGAATGCGTTCTATATCAACATTATTATTAAATATACCTGTGATGCAATTTGTGCTTGCTTCTTTGATTCTTCATAAGCTTCCATGTCAACGGTGAGCCCTTTCTCTTCAGCCATTAATGATGTTAAATCAACCGGAAAACCATAAGTGTCATATAATCTCCAAGCTACATCTCCCGGTAGAATTTTCGATGATGAATTCAGTTTCTGAATAGTTCTATTTAAAAGATTCCTTCCTCGAGTCAATGTTTTTAAGAATTGTTCCTCTTCTTCGTTAATGGTGTCAATAACTCCTTAATTACAAATAAAATAAATTATAAGTAATAGGAATTGTTACAAATTGACTCACCTTGAGGATCTTTTCTTACTTCAGGAAAAGTATCACCAAGAATTTCGACAACAGTATTGACCAATGAAGAGAAGAAACCTGGTTTAGCATTTAACTTTTCAGTTGCATATCTAACACCTCTTCTTAAAATTCTTCGTAAAACATATCTAGATCATTTCAATATTTTATTGCAACAAATCTGTGTGGAAATTTTATATTCTTACCCTCTACCAGTACTGTCTGGATGACCACCATCTGATAAAGCAATTGTTAATGTTCTAGCATGATCTGCAAGTACTCTATAAGCCATATCCACGCCATCTACATCTTCATCTCCAACCCGACCTTGATATGGCGGTGCACCAGTACCTTTTTGTATGGCATCAAATATAGGTACGAATAGATCTGTATCATAGTTAGACCTATAAAAATAAGAAAAAAGTGTGTATCAAAAAGAATATTTTTTCGAAACTATACTGTTTTGGCATTGATACTGTTGTGACGCTCAAAAATTTACCAAATAAAATAAAGAGATAATGTGCAACTTAAGCATTATAATATAAAATTACTGTATTATAATGTAAATGTTAAACAGTATTATAGCCATACAAGCAGTATCGTAATAATTATTTACCTCTTATTTTGTATAACAGAAACTACTCTTTCTAATCCAAGGCCACAATCAATATGTTTTTTTGGTAAAAGTTTTAAAGTACCGTCAGTTTCTCTGTTATACTGAATAAATACAAGATTCCAAATTTCAAGTACATCAGGATCATCCATATTAACCAATTCTGGAACATCTCTACCTCCTATTCTATCAAAATGCAGTTCTGAACAAGGACCACATGGTCCAGTTTCACCCATTTCCCAAAAGTTATCCTTCATACTACCAGGAAGAACATGAGAAGGTTTCACACCTAAGTTAAGCCAAATCTAAAATATGAGATATTATAAACAACCTTAAATATACAATATTTTGAGTAATTTTTCTATTTAACTTGTTGTTTTGTTGAAAAACCTGGTGAAGAAGTGACCCGTGAAAAATATGTCGCCAATCTTCAGAATCGAATGGAGCGTGGGAAGCTTCAATTATCTAGTGATTGAATGAAGAGGACTATGACACGCGGACAATGAAAAATAATTACCAAGTTGGAGATTTAGTTTGGCTCTATAACCCCCGAGGGCGTCGCGGCATTTGTGCCAAATTACAGAAGAACTGGGTAGGTCCATATACCATCAAGAAAAAGATTAACGATGTTATTTGTGATATCGCGAAAATTCTCAGAAGGAAACCCGTCGTGGTCCTTCAGGATCGGTTGGCGCCCTACCAGGGAAACCACAGTGGAGATGTGCAGCAGCTCCAGGAAGTTAATTTGGCAGACTCTAGTGTGTGTGCGAAATCCCGATTTAAGAAATAACATTCTGGGAGGAATGAATCTATGTGGACAGTGTAACGGGATAACCGAGTAAGAAAAGTACCTTTAGTTTAAATACTAGTTTAGTAACTATATTCCAGAATATTCTAAGTTCTTCTAGTATGTAGCAATTAAGTTAGATCATGTTTCTTGAAAATACTAGAATATTCGTTTTTACTATATAAGCAGTTAAGGGGAGTTTGAATAGTTCATAGTCATTGTAAAACTGTTTAGACGTTTTCCAGCAGAGTTCTTGTGAATCTGTACAATTTTGGTGAATAAATTGTGTTAAAGTTCCTATAAGTGTTTCAGTACAATTATGATAGTATTTAAAGATTATAATTACCAAAATCTATTATATATACCTCTTTACATTCATTGTCTGGTTCTAAACCAGTTTCTGGATGTCCACCAAAATAAGTTACATAAAGTCGACTTGGATCTAATTGAAGCCGTTCAGTCAAAAACTCCCAAGCCCAGGTACATACTTCTTTTTTAAAATAATCTCCAAAAGACCAATTACCCATCATCTCAAAAAACGTATGGTGGTAAACATCTTTACCTAAATTTATAATGAATGTGAATAGCATTTAAAATTTAACTATGTTTACAATGAAAAAACTTATTAGTATTTTTAAAACTCACCAACATCATCCAAATCATTATGTTTGCCTCCTGCTCTTATGCATTTCTGTGTATTAACTGCACGAACTAATTTCGATAGATCACTGTTGGGATCAACTGTTCCCAAAAAAATTGACTTATATTGATTCATACCAGCATTTGCAAATAGTAATGTTGGATCATCTAGAGGGATTGTAGACGATGAATGCCAGTAAACATGATCTTTTTCTTTAAAAAAATCTATATAAGCGTTTCGCACTTCTTTTGCGGTCATTGTAACAGCCATTGTTAAAATCAAACTGAAAATAAAAACAAATTTATTTACAACCGTAACACTTATTATATCGTAATATCACTATTTATTTTAATACTTTATTTAACTAAGCACATATATGAAAAGATGATACAACAATTATTGAAATGATGCAATATGGTAACTATGAACTTACTTGAAACGAGATTATATTCTAAATGATTTAGAGATTAAGGTGCAGCAACAGTTATTAGTTTGTAGTGGTAATGTGGCAAAAAGAAAAAGTGATCTATATTTTTAAAAGAGAAAGTACAAAAAGCCGCACACTTCTCTGCTAAAAAAAGATACTTTTGGGGTTATGATGATGTTTTTGACATAATATAGAAATAAAGGAGTTTGTTGCTCCCTTAGATAACAGTTACTCTAAAAGAAACAATATATTATTAATTAAATTAAAACTTAAGATATGTTATAAGTTTTATAAAGCCTTACGTATATAAGATACATGAAATAAATAAACTACTATTAGAGCTGTCTGTTTGTTCTATATAACTCAAGGCATCAGAAAATTACTTTGAATATGAAAATTAGTTTGCCAACCTGTTTTATTTTGCAGTTTCACCAACGACAACAAATAAATAGTGTAAAAATAAAAGTAACTAATATATCTCAGTCGATTTTTGTCAATTACATCTAAACAATAGAAATATTTTTACAAATACCGCTTTTTGAGATTTATAACAATATATATTATTGATAATACTGTTATTTGTGAAACGTGAATTCAATTTATTTTATTTTACGTTGTTTTATGCCAGACTGTATCAGGAACATCGAACATCGGAACATCCTCCATCCTCCATATTTGATTCTTTGTTTAGGTCGTGGTGCTATTCCTGTTTGGAATAAAAATAAATTTCCTTGAAGGAAAAATTAAGCAGAAAAACGGCCGCACATATGAAGATGAAGCTTGTGGACCAGGTGGTGCGGAGTTTCCGCGTAGCAAAGGTTTTTCGTGAAAATACAGATAAAATAAACAGTATCGATTTCTCTCCAAGCGGCGAAACATTGATATCATGTAGCGAGGATGATCAAATAGTAATTTACGATTGCGAAAAAGGAACACAAGTTAGAACAGTAAATAGCAAGAAATATGGAGTAGATTTGATACATTTTACACATGCAAAAAACACTGCCATACACAGCTCCACAAAACTTGACGATACTATTAGATATTTGTCCTTGCATGACAATAAATATATTAGATATTTCCCAGGGCATACTAAGAAGGTAGTATCGCTTTGTTTATCTCCTGTGGAAGACACTTTCTTATCGGGTTCATTGGACAAAACATTGAGATTGTGGGATTTGCGATCTCCAAATTGTCAGGGACTGATGCATTTGTCTGGTAGGCCCGTAGCCGCTTATGACCCCGAAGGACTGATTTTTGCTGCAGGGGTTAATTCAGAAAGTATTAAATTATATGACTTGCGGTCTTTTGATAAGGTAAAGTATGTTATTTTAATTTAAAGTATCTACAATTGAAATATATACATGTGGTGTACTAAGGATTTATGTTTAAATTTTTAGGGACCTTTCGTAACATTTAAATTAACTCAGGAAAAAGAATGTGACTGGACAGGCTTAAAGTTTTCACGAGATGGCAAAACAATTCTTATTAGTACAAATGGTTCAATAATAAGACTAATTGATGCTTTTCAAGGAACTCCGCTACAAACTTTCACTGGACATTTGAACAATAAAGGTATTCCAATTGAAGCTTCCTTCAGTCCTGACTCTCAGTTTATATTTAGTGGTTCAACGGATGGTAGAGTACATGTATGGAATGCAGACACAGGATATAAGGTATGTTTTGGATTGTTAATATTTTACTGTTGGTTTAAATTAAAACAGATACACGTAAGAATCTTCTGTTTGTACCGTTTCCACTTTTTTAATTTTAATGTTGCCACTTTTTGAACAATTTTTTGTTCGAAATCGGATATTGATGAATACGGGGAGGGTGTCAGCTGGATGCGGACCGTTTCTCAGACAAAGAAAGATGAAATACTTAATTAAAAACCGAAAATAAAATGTAGACCATCTTTTTAATTAGATGTGCTACCGCTAATTAACATCACCTAATATCACTCTGTTGAGGACACTCATTGATACAGTGGTTTTAGTGAATTTGGTAACAAAAATATACATAAACAAAATATTGATCTACTTTTTTACTTATAAACAATACATGATATTCCTTTTACGCCAGTAAAAATAGCCGTTTTTTCGGGTTAACTTTGCACTAAATTTCCGATCCAAAATTTTTTTTTTATAAGATTTGGGATCACTTACTGAGCATAAAATCACAAAATGCTGACAGATCCAGGTGACGCTAGAGGCGTCATCTTGAAAAAACGTTTTCGGCCGATATCTTGGAAACTAAGCACTTTAGAGCAAAAGTCATACAGACCATTATTATAGAAAATAAAATTTTGCATCTTTTGTTTTAAGTAAACTTTTTTGTAAAACCTACGGCTTACGATTTATAGCCCATTTAATGAACCGGTTTTACGATCGCGGCCAAAAACTCTTGAAATATTAGATTAATCAATAAAATGCATCAATTCATTTTTAAAGATCCGTTTATTCTTTACAACTTTTGTTTTAAACCTTTTTATCTAATGTCTATACTTTTTGAGTTATAGGACGTTTAATGGAGAAATGTCGACGCTCGGCGGGTGACGCGGCAGCGAAATATAATTAAGTAAAATAAAAAAATGTTTGTTACTATTGCAGGTAAGGAATTAAATTATTATTTGTTAACTACATAAACAATCGGGATATTTTTTTTAATTTATTTGTTGAATTTGTACTATTATATTCTATGCGTATCTTGAAATTTTCAACTTTTCGCTCGGTAGTCCAACATAAAACGTCCTATGACTCAAAAACTATGGACATTAGAAAAAAAAGTTTAAAACAAAAGTTGTAGAGAATAAACGGATCTTTAAAAATGGATTGATGCATTTTATTAGTTAATCTAATCTTTCAAGAGTTATTGGCTGCGATCGAAAAATCGGTTCATTAAATGGGCCATAAATCGTAAACGGTAAGACTTACAAAAAAGTTTGCTAAAAACAAAAAATGCAAAATTTTATTTTCTATAATAATGGTCTATATGACTTTTGCTCTAAAGTGCATAGTTTCCGAGATATCGGCCGAAAACGTTTTTTCAAGATGGCGCCTCTAGCGCTACCTGGATCTGTCAGCATTTTGTGATTTTATACTCAGTAAGTTATCCGAAACCTTATAAAAAAAGAAATTTGGATCGGAAATTTAGTGCAAAGTTAAATGCTATTTTTACTGACCTATTTATATTAAAACCTGTTGGTCAAGAAATGTAAATATTATGAAATAATGGCACTTTTATTGCAAGTTATTTTTGTTAGTTTTTTGCTTAATAATTGCGAAAATTGCTTCAAACGTAGTTTTAAAAAAAATTATTATTAACTTTTCTAAAAATGCAAAAAAATACTTCAATTTTACATGAAAATATGAACATTAACTTACTGAATTACGAGCTGAATTAGTGATAAAAGTTTCACTGAATAGTTTTTGCAAAATTGAAGCTGTTTATCCCACACCGCTTTTTTTATAACGTTATAATGCGTGAACTATCAAGTCTACATGAATAGGGAACCGGACAACTTTTCAAATAGTGTTTAAAAATAATCTTTATTAATATATATAGCTATAAAAAATAATATTTTATTTAAATAAATCCTCTGGTGTACTTGAAAACGTCAAAAACATAATTTATTTCAAATTGCCGCGAAAACAGCACTTCATGTCAATTCAGATCAAGTGACGTCATTTGGAAGGTAAACAAACTTCTAACCATATTACAAGTGATCAGTGTGATAAATAAAGTATTTTGTGTTTCTTAACTTAATCATCATGGACCGAAAAAGATATCGTTGGTGTGTTGTACCTCGATGTGGAAATACATCAGTAACTACTCCAAATAATTTTTTTATTGATGTATCTCGAAAACCAGACATACGAAAGAAATGGTTAGACCTAGCAAGACGAAAGTGCGATGGAATGTCTGTTACTTCACCAATTTACTTTTGTGAAGATCACTTTGATGTAAGTACTGCACGTAGAGTGTTATTACACAGCCCATTATATAAATAATCATATTTAGTGTGTATGTAATTTAGGTGTTATAGGTTATGTCTTACTTAGAATGTTTTACGTGTGCATAAACAATCTTGTATTTGTGTTTTAGCTGCCAAAGAAGCTGTAGAGAATATTTAAACTTAATTATATCTTTTATATACATTTTATTTTACTTTATATTGAGAATGTTAATAAATAAAACCATTGACAAATTGTGTATAATTACTTTATTTAGTGCTTTCATATAAAATAGGGAACATATTTTTTTCCAACATTCACTTATACTAGAGATATAATGTATAACTGAAGTTCTGTTAGGACTATAGTCCTTCAATTCGTAACTAATTACAATTAAATATTTTTAGAAAAATGCAAATAAATCGTAGAAAAACGCGAAATAACATACAAAGCAGTGCTGTTTACTTATGGCTACCTACACATGACGTTACGCACTGTGATAGGCGTTTGGGTTCTTACACGTCACAGATAATTTACGCAACTTTATTTATTGATTTAAAAATATAAATCATTGTTATTTCTTAAAAATCTTTATTGAGTGATATTGTTGTATAACAAACTTTATTTTAAAACACATCTTAGATTTTTTTTCGATTACTGTCCGGTACCCTATTCTAAAAGCATCCAATTGAAGGCGAAAGCAAGCTTATATCTACAAAATAAATCATTTGTTGCAAAAGTGCCGTGATTTTAAGCTTATTGCTTATTATTTAAAATGCCCTACGACCCTTCGAACCCGAGTTAGCCCTTTTTTTAAAATTGAGAACAACTTAGGATTAGGAATAGTAGATGTTAATATAGACGATAACGAATCTTTTGAAAATAATTGTGACAATTGTCTGCTTTATTTCCAAGGATCAATATGCCAACAATTAATTTGTATAATATTTCAATAAGCTTTTTTAATTTATCATAAATACTTTTATACTCCTACTTTTAATCAAATTGAATGATAATATATTTTAATCCTTGGCCTTTGTTCCTATATACCGCTACATACATTTTGGCGTTATCTTGAAAATACTTACGAGACACCACTGTCTAAACTTTAGACATCGTACAAAATATGCCACATGTTAGCAAAACACAAGAAGCCCTTTGAAGATGGGATAATGATAAAATAATGTTTCATAGAAGCAGCATATTCTCTATTCGGCAACTTCAAAAACAAAACTGAAATAATTTCAGCTATCAAAGACCTACAACTGTTCCGACAAACTGTAACTAGGCGTATTGAAATGATAAACCAAGACTTACACAACCAAACCATGAAAGACCTAGAAGAGTGTATTTACTTCTCTCTGCAATTTGATGAGTCAACCGATGCAACTATGCATTTTTATACGTATGGTATTCCCAGACATGTCTGTTAAAAAAGGCTTCCTAACAATGATTACTTCAAAAGAGACCACTCGCGGAGTAGACATCTTCAATGTATTTTGGCTATTCGGACAGAATTTTAATCTGCCATTGTATAAACTGGTGTGTATAACCACTGATGGAGCTGCAGCGATGCCAGAAAAACACATTACTTTCTGTAGTGTCAATGATGACTTCCCTAACTTCTTCACTTTTCACTGTGTGATACATCAGCAAGTACTCTGTGGAAAAATACTTAACATGAAGGATAGTTAATTCCATACGTGCGAGAAGCTTGCAGCGGCGTCTATTCAAAGACCATTTGGAGGAAACTAAATCTACTCATGAAGAAAAATGGTTGAGTGATTTAGCTTTCTTATTTGACATAACGAAGCATCTTAATGACATTAATTTAAAATTGCAAGGAAAAGAAAAAAGCATAATTGATATGGCGAGCTCCATTAATGCATTTAAGTGCAAATTACAATTGTTAATGAGCGAACTGAAAAACAAAAACTGCAAAAATTTTCCTACTTTAGAATTACAAAGAAACCAGCAACATTTTGAAACATATGAAGAAGAAATAAACAAAATTTTTATTGAATTTGAAAGACGCTTTTAAGACGTATAAAAAATTCAGGTGGTTCTCACCTTTTTGCCATATCCCTTTTAATTACCCGGACATATAAGGAGTTTCTTCATGCATAGCCAACACATTCCATATGGAACTTTGTACGATTGAAAATAAAGTACTAAAACTAATTTCAGATATAAGTTTAAAAGCCCGAGCTGCAGACAACACTCACTTGTCTTCTATGCCAGAACAAAAGTATCCATTATTAAAACAAGTCAGTTTTCAAATAACCGCATTCTTCGCGTCTACGTATTTGTGCGAGTCTACGTTTTCTCAGATGAAAACAATGAAGTCAAAATATCATACCCGCCTAGCAAATGAGCACTTACTTATAGCCTTGAGTGAGAACACACCCAAATTTGAAAAGTTGACTAATGACCAAAAATGTCATGCATCTACGTCTCGCTAATTTTCCGCCACAAAAAAAATATAACTTGACCTGTATTTATTTTCTTTTCTTATAATATTTTTTATCTACAAATATGTGTAAAGAGTAAGAAACTATGTAAAACTGCTAATAATTACTTATTATTACAACTTAAAAATAAATTATAATATAAATATAAAAACGTGTTATTATTATTAATAGATAATAAAAAAAATTCATACAAATAAAGCTGTCGATCTTAGACCCTTAACTTTTTCTCAAGTCGACGTGTTATTATTATTAATAGATAATAAAAAAAAATACATAAAAATAAAGCTGTCGATCTTAGACCCTTAACTTTTTCTCAAGTCGATCTTCACAGCAAAAAGTATGGGCATCTCTGGTCTAAAGGTAAACATCTTGGAAAGGTTAGGGAAGGTTTTACTTGGTACTGGATTTGAAGCTGTGTAGTCTACTTAGTAAAGAGGCGTTACTTAGCTGTTAAAAAACCAGCTTTTTTATATATAATTTATTCACAGTTTTTAATACACACACATGTTTCTTATTTATGTAAAAAGGAAAACATATTAACGTGTTGTTATAATGTTTCAGGTATGTGTTTTAAATGCTGATCATCCAGGGCCTGTTCAGTGTGTTCAGTTCAATCCGAAGTATATGATGTTAGCGTCTGCTTGTACGAATATGGCATTTTGGTTACCAGCTATGGAAGATACATAAAAACCTGTTTAAAGTAGTTCAGGAAATAGAATTAATATTTTTTTCAAGTGAGATTAGATTTTAGAATTCTTTCAAATTATAAGTCACAGTAGTGACACCACAGGTTTTATTTAAAAAAAAATTGAGGTTCAGGCTCTTAAAAACCGATTCGGGTGCATTGTGGTATGCAGAATTAAAAATATTTATTTCAAGAATTTAACAATATTGGTTCATTCCTCGTAAAGTTTTAGTAGGTACTAATTGTTTATTTGTGTTTTGTTTTATATATGTGCAGAAATGTAAAATCGTTTTAACATTTAAACAGTTTAAATATAATATAAATAAAAAAGTATGTATTATTTTTTCACTAATTATTAAATGTCTGTATTGATAATTGTTCTAAAGAATGTAATCAAATTAATAAAATTTTATTAAATAACTTTTCATATTTCCGAAATTATGTAATGTTTCTTTTTTGTAAATAGTTAGTATTAGTTAGTTTTACATTTTAATTCTTAGGGTTTTTTATAATAGTTTATATCCTTTAAGATATTAAATTATTTTTCTATATGTTTTAATTAATTTTCATTTACCTTTGGCGTTTAGGTTTCTATTTACCGATTTAAATAATATGAGATATATTTTTAAAATTTACTGTATCTGTTAATCTTTATTATTTATAAATTATAAGTATGCAACAGATCCAAGCCTTCGTTTATCATGTACACCAGTAACTTCTGATATGATTCTATCATTAACTGATATAGCCGTAACAGCTACAAAACCATCATTAGCAGTAAAGGAGATGTTGTGTCCAATTTTTTTCAAACCTTGGACAACATTTTCACCCTAAAACATTTTTTTTATTAGTTAAGTTGTTTATGCCGAACCTAAAGACTTACATCAATTAACCACTCATCTTCCATAAAAAGAGTCATAGGCAAAAGTTGGTGGTGAATTCTTTTTAAATCTGACGCAGTTTTAATATCTCTATTAAAGTACAATCTATTTAAAATAACCTATAATAAGAACGAAATATATGAAATAATTCTACCATAAAACAACGTATGTAAAGTATTTTCATGTTAGATTTGCAAGAGGTATTGCGGTAGAAAAATCGTCACAACAGTGAGTAACGTAACGTCTCCTGGCCTCTTTATCTACCGTTGCTACCTTCCTCATTCGCTGCACTCACTTTTAAGGACACACCAAGCATGTGGAACTGTAATACCTCGTGTATCTTACGTAAAACTATTTGAAAAACAGGTACGTATACGTAATTTCCTTATATTAATTTGCGATTTAGAATGATTCAATACTTTTTTTCAGTTCTCTCTTTTAGGCTAACGATATCCTTCAAAGTTTTGCTTCTATCGCAATTCACTGACTATCCCATTTTCTTTTTCATAAATTCAAAGGAAGTATTATATTTAGCATTAAAATAGGATGTTGTACCTGTGCCACGCTAGAAGTAATCCTACTACCTCCAGCTCCTCCTATAATCATATACAAATTCTTATCTTTATTCAAGATTATTGAAGGACACATTGAAGATAAAGGTCGTTTTCCAGGTTTTATAAAGTTAGCAGGTGATGGTGGATATCCATATACGTTTGTAATACCAGGACTTGAAAAATCATCCATCGAGTTATTCAATATTATACCAGTGCTTTTTGAAGCAAAACCAGCACCAAATCTAAAAATTAAAACTAAGATTGAAACTAAAAAATACGACTTACTGTCTAAGCAGCATAGACAAATTATCTCTGCTAAGCGGTAAGCAATTACTCAGACTAGACTTGTTTTGATAACCAATATTTAGCAAATAGTTAATGAATAATCCTAACAAAAAATATACTCAGTGACATTAGAAGTGTTACACCCAGAAGGAATAATTTCTTAATCTTAATTTTTTGACAACAGAATGACTATATGTAAAGAATGCTACGATAACAATATCAATGTTTTATCTTTAATAGTTTTTGTAAAAGTAAAATTTTATCTTAAATAAAAAAAAACGATTTATGAAGACCGGTTGGTAAAGAAATTTTTAATTATTGTTCATCAGTCTAATTGTAGTCAGTGTAACAAAATGCCTCGATTTCAAGGACATCAAAATTACCACCATGTTAGCGATTTTGACAGGGGTAGAATTGTTGCCTATAAAGATATGGATTTGTCGTATCGCCAAATTGCCCTTCGTGTTAATTGTACGGCAATGACGATAATGCGTGTGTGTCGTGTGTGGACAAACGTAGGTAGAGGAACACGAAGAAGACCAACTGGCCAACCAAGGCGTACCACAGAGCGTCAAGATAGGCGCTTCAGACTACTTGCTCTGCGAGATCGTTTTGCTGCTACGCGTCAAATCGCTGATCAATGGTTTGGAGAGGAAGGTAGACCTGTTACTATGCGTACACTATACCGTCGCAATCGAGCCTTTGGACTGTTTTCATACCGCCCACGATTAGTGCTACCTTTGACCCAGGACCATTGCCATCAACGTTTGAATTGGTGCAGAGAACGGCAGCAATGGGTGGAAGAATGGCATAATGTAGCATTCAGCGATGAATCGCGATTTTTTTTAGGCATGCACGATGGCCGTAGAAGGGTGAAATGCCGCCGTGGAGAGCGACGAGATACCGGGTTTCTTCTTGAACGACATGTACACAGGACAGTTGGAGTGATGGTTTGGGGGGCTATTGCCTATGGTAGCCGATCACCACTTGTGTTCATTCGAGGCAGTATGACAGCTGCACGTTATGTTGATGATGTATTACAAACCACTTTACTGCCTTATCTAGACGGCCGTCGACACGTCCTTTTTCAGCAAGATAACGCGCGTCCCCATATTGCTCGTCGAACTAAGGACTTTCTTCAAGAAGCTGGCGTTAATGTTTTGCCGTGGCCACTCCGTTCACCAGATTTAAATCCCATCGAACATGTGTGGGATAAGATGGGAAGAAGACTGTCCAATTTACACCATCCTCCACAAACTCTGGCACAGTTAATCCATGAAGTTCAGGTTGCATGAAACGAGATACCACAAGCAGACATTGATCATCTCATTTTGTCAATGCGTAGACGTGTACATGAGTGTATTCAGTTACGGCGTCGCCAAACATTATTATTATTTTTTTTGTTATACGTTATTAAAAATTCTTGAAAATGTTATCTTTTTATTCTCGATGTAAATCTACCATGTTGCCAAAAAATTAAGATTAAGAAATTATTCCTTCTGGTAACACTTCTAATGTCACTGAGTATATATAAATACCATCAAAATTACTTACACATAATTTATGCTGCTAGTTAAAGCTATTCCATCTCCATTTGGTCCCCAAACACACAAATTTGCTGTTCCATGATCGTTAGTTGATCCAGTGTGAGATCCGTAATAACCTGGTTGAGAAGATGTAAAAGTGTCGTTAATAAGAGCTCTAACTTTCGAAGCGAAACTTTTAGAAAGTAGCAGATTAACTATCTAAAATATTTGATTTTATTTCTATTATTTAGTATATGTTTTGATCTTATACTTTATCAACTCCTTGTACAAAGTTCGCATCTCCTAATTTACTACGCATTCCATAAGCATATTTAAGTGCCTCAGTTATTCTTTGGTAGTTTACAGTAGTGAACTGGTTATTGACATCTAAGACATTTTCAAGTATATTAAGGATGAAATTGAGTATTGTTCCTGAACCAGGTAATGGAATTGAATACAGATCTTTACCGGCAATTTCAGTATGCACTGGCTCCAAAATTTCAGTCCTAGAATTGGAATTAAAAATTAATAGTTACCTAAATCAAATCGATAAAACAATCAAAAATAAAGAATATTACTTATAGTTTTCTAGGTCTTCAGCAGTTATAATGCCACCTTTGTCTTGAATATCTTTGGCCAAAAATTTACCTAATAATCCACTGTATAAAGAATTTCCACCTTCGAATCCAATAATTTTTAAGATTTTAGCAAGTTTTGGTCTTCTGTAGAGTTCACCATACTGATACACATCGTCTGTTTTTGGATTAATAAATATTTTTCTAAAAAATATAGATATAAGTTTAAACCATACATATATTTAATTTTATTATTACTTTAAAACAGGATCTGCCCTAATTACTTTAATTTGATCTTTTGCGTTTCTGTATGTTAGATTATTCATAGTAATTCCCTCTTTGCACAGATAGATTGTTGGTTTTAGCAATGTAATCCATGGGAGGGTACCGCCCCATTTTTTATATAAATCCCAGTATCCTCGTATTTCACCAGGTATAGCTACGGATAATCCTCCTACAAAACTATGAATATAATTACGACGCTCATAACTGCATTTAATTTGGAAAACTTGAATACAGCTAGTTCTGCAAAGCTACCAAAGTGTTTTTGATTCTCAAACGCAGGTTACTTTATAATAATTGGTTTCTATCAATAGCTGAGGAATTTTAGCTAATACACTCAAAAACCAAATAAATTGCATTGAAAACTGAAGGAATTTTTGACAAAATGTATGATGTGATAAGAGACAATATTACACATTAAAGATTTAGTAAAATATCTTTAACTTGTAACGCCAGTAGCCACATTTAACTATTATATTTCTTGTACTCATTTATTACTCTATTTCAGTCCACCATGCATATCCCTTCTGAGCTTTATTTGATTTTTTGAGAGGAATCTTAACTAAATGCTATATTTATCTGGAGTTGTCACAGTATGTCTCCTACCAACATTTTTTTAAGCATTTGATGTGTTTTAAATTACGGTTTTTGCATTTAACTCTTCTATTTCCTTTATTCTCGTTTTCCATTTTGTCTCACACACATACTTCAAAACTAAGTATTATATGTTTTTTAATGATTGTTTTTTCTTTGCATAATATGATGCGTATTCTTACGTTATTATACTGATTATAAAATTGGTTTACTTACCACTGCCAGAAAGAGACGGATTTGTTTTAAACATATCTTCTGTAGCACGTGAAGGTGCTGTTTCTCTGGCATTGAAGCTGTAAACTTTGCCAGAAGATTTAATGTATAAGGTTGCCAAGAAGCCTCCCCCGATACCATTGGTACTTGGATTTACTACTCCTTCACAAATAGCTGTAGCGATTATTGTATCAACTACATTTCCTCCTTTCCTCATTATATCCCTTGTAAATACATATATAATAAATTTTAGACAGGAAATTCATTTGCTTTATTTGTTTCAGAACTTAATAAAATTTAAATTATTGTATTAAATAAAGAATGGCTTTAATTCTACATGTAAAAATGGATTAAAAGAGCTCTCTTTATTATTTCCATAGATCACTTTTTAACAATATATTGAATACCAATTTTTACGATTCCGTAAATTATTCAAGATTTTTTTTAATGATTGAGGTTTTTTTTAAATTTTTTATGAAATTTATGTTTTTCCAAGGTTTTTCCAATTTTCCAAGATTTTTCATGTAATTAAACATTACAACTGTTGATATTTATCCAGAGATAATTATTGTTGCATACATTCAAGTTTTTAATTTACATCGTCAATCGGATATTGGTTTCTAATGTTTTTAGTTTAATAATTTCTTGAGCACATCCTGGAGCGTTACTTACAACTACCCCATTTCCAGTAGGCACAGGCTGTGGCCGTTTATATAGTGTTTCTGCATCAACTAAAAGTGTTGATATAAATAATATGTAAACAACTATAATCAATTTTCTCCTGAAAAAAAGTTATATATATATATATATTATATTTATATGCATATATTTTTTTGAAATTAAACTTACATTTTATTTTTGAAACAACACAAGTGTCTTTGCAGTTAAGAGACTATTTTTTTTTAATAAAAAAACTCCTTTTCGATTAGGTCACGATTTTTAATTTTATATATAAAACTTTCTATTGGTATTGGTAAAAATTAAAATGAGAAGTGCAGGATATCGCCCCCTTTTTCAACTAGTTCCGAGATAATTAAAATATTGGTTATTACAAAATAATATGTTACACGAAATAAAATAGAATAATGTACAATTTAATTTTAAATAACTACGATTTTTCGCCATTATTTTGTTGTATTAAATTAATTTGATTATAGGTAACTTATCCGTAAGGTCACCTAATAGTGGGCAGGTATTTTTTAGAGTACCTAGTTAAAATTACCAGCGATAATCGAAATCTGTTTGATATCCCGGTAAAACTGTAGATGTAGGTATTTTCGTCAAGGGTCTGGAGGTAAGAACTAGGCTTGGTGGCATGGTGGCCATTCACTTTGATGACTGTGGTGGTATGGTGTGGTACGGAACTTTGAAAAACAATTGGTTTTATTTAACTCATCCGTAAAGGGATTATTGTTAAAAGTGACCATTTGAAGACTTGGACTATTGTGTATATGGTGATACTAAAATTTTGGTGGTTAGTCCTAGCTTAGGGATTTTTTCACCTCCACACCCTATTATCTCTGTCCACACCATTCTCAAGTGCATTTCAAAAGCAATTTTAGTACTGTTGGTACTGTAACGATCCATTGGATCTATATTCGGTGAGATTTATTTTAATGTGTATGATTATAACTTGTTTGAGACAGGTTTTGACTGATATAGGAGTCTTCTTTTTCGCTAGGATAGGTTTTTACATTCATTTTCATATCTTTTTTCCTCGTGGTAACTTCTCCTCAACAATACAAGTAAGTTAATTTTATTTTGTTTCATTTAATTATTTTATTTGTATAAATTTCTCAAATTGAGGTGATTTTTTTTAAATATTACTATAACATCTAATTTCAAGTAGTTTCACATCAGGTTTTGTGATCTTAATTGAATTGTAGTCCTGTTTACACGTGTATGTAAAATTAGTTTATTCTTAATAATATGGAAAAAACAGAAAGTGATTCTACTTGATTGTAATTCATTAAGGGATAGAATTCTGATTATTAATTTCATTATTAGGGTTATTGCCACATTTGTTAGGAGACCTACGTAGGAGCTAATATTTTTTTTTGGAGGCAAGCTCGAGCCGTCCGTCCGCCATGTTGAGAAAAGAAAGTCGAATATCGAATTAGATCCCAGTTTGTATCCAATTTGAATTAACCGAAGATTATTCAATTCCGTTCAAAAAGACAACAGTTCATCCCAGGAAGAAATTTGTCCAAGGGAATCCTTTCCGAAGAATCAACAACAAAGATAAGAGTTTAAATTAATTTACGAACTAACTAAAATTTAATTTTGTTATTTTTACTGACATTTTTTTAAAATAAATCATTTAACTGGTGTTTAAGTGCTATTTGCTTGTTTGTATACTCTGGCGCCCTATTATTTTATGTTTGGAAAGGACTGGTAAAACTCAGAAAAGAAGACACGAATCAATTGAGCTAGCTAAGGAATATAAATCCCTTCAGTGGGAATTTATACAGTTACAAATTGGCGCCCAACCTGCCAATTTCATTTTTAATCGATTTATTAGTGTTACAATTTTTGTTAAAATCGAACATTTTTACTACATAAAAGGACAACTAGTAAAGATATAATTTCCCTATATAATACTATAAAACTCTTGTCTAAGAGGTAAAATATTAATTAATATTATTCATAGTTTTTTTTTGTTTACTTAAGGTTAGCATTAATTTAAAACTTGAAAATAATAGTACACTATTGCCAAATTGCAAAATATATCTGGGAACTTCTACTTGCTGTCTACTTGCTCCATGGTTGTTTGTATCCTGTATCTTGTCAGTCTGCCTATAGCAGTACGATTTTGATGCAGCGTACTGCATAGTGCATAGAAAGGGAAAGTTGAATGTAGTCCCAGACAAGTTATCGTGCTCTGTATATTAGAAAATAATTTATCGTTTGTCGAACCTGTGATAGACTCAATAACCGAAGATCGATTAACTAACAAATTTCGGATTAAAGATTACAGTTGGTATTTATCAATGCTTCAGAGAGTGAGGAGTAGCCCCAAGAAGTTTGGAAGTTAGCGTTAGTCAGATGGTCTGTTGTGGAAGCATGGAAGAATTAGCATCGTCGTCGGATTCATGGAAATTGGTAGTTCTCAAGTCTGGTCAAAAATTGATAATCCAGAAAGCGCATAATCCTGCTACTTGACGTTGCTAAGTATTTACGTCGTTGCAAAGAGTGTGCAGCTTACATGGTATCGCAAACGGTACCAGTAGATAAAATGGCCTCTCATCCCAAGCCAGATGATTACCACAGAGCATATGGGACCTTTCCATAGGTCGAAACAAGGCAATTGGTATCTGTTAGTTGTCACTGATTATCCGAGCAAGTTTACGTTGATGTGGCCACTTAAGAAGGCAACTGGATTAGCCGTTTGCGTTAAAATAGAAAATGCGCAAATTTCTTGTGAGTAATAATCTGTGTGGCAAATTTTTATGTGGGCAAATTTCAAGTGGGCATTTCTACTTGTGGGGAATTTTCTGTGGAGAATTCGTTCAAAGTCACATAAGTGTGGTTTTTTATAATAGTTTTGTAGCGTGTTCAAAAAACTCTGAGTATAAAATTAAATTTTTTTAATTTTTTTTCCATAATTCTTCCTTACTTATTACCGCCCTGTACTTTCAACTTATTAGACGGTTGCACATCTGTAACGGTTTTCTGTTGCTAAGCAAGAGTATCGATCGATAGATTAGCCAATAAGGTTCCGTTTTTAACATCACATGAGGGGACGCGAAACAGAGCACCCTTGCGTACCGCCATTTCCTAATCAGTCTAGCGTGGGTTTTTGTGCGATACAGACGAAATGTACAACCCCTAGATTCAAGTACCGGCAAATATTCTTAAGATTTTTAAAGAATTACTTGCTCTTTAGTGTTTCTAACTAAGTTAAAGTCAGTGAATGAGTGATGGAACCGTCCTGATGAAAAAGCTGTCGATTATTACCGAAGAATAACTAAATTTTACCGTATTGTATAAATTGGGTGTGGCCCCATTTAATTCTACTATCTA
This sequence comes from Altica lythri, assembly GCA_964028335.1. Taxonomy (NCBI): domain Eukaryota; kingdom Metazoa; phylum Arthropoda; class Insecta; order Coleoptera; family Chrysomelidae; genus Altica; species Altica lythri. The sequence continues at coordinate 37,308,610 of OZ034801.1, forward strand.
GGAATCAAACTAAGTTTTTTATATCATTACTATTGCTTAACTACCAGAAAAAGAAGGGATGCCATTTATTTCTTTGGAACAAAAACTTAATTGTAATCCGCATAAATAATATCCAAGTGTGGGTAATTAACGTAAGAAGTTATCATAAACTCCATAGTGCTACCTGTGTTATAAAAAACCGGTACCTTTTCTACAGACCCCAAAAGTGTGAAAATTCGGACAAGTTTACCGAATACATGTTTCATTTATCAGTGAAAGAGTTGCGCTGAGTCTGATTTAATATTTTTGTAACACATTTATGGTAAATTTTTGATTTCTTAATGTTCCTTATAACTTAATTGTTTTAATTTAAACTATAATATGGTACCCCATTCTTTACTCGAGTAAAAAATCTTTTAAGCTAAAAGTGATTTATTATTTTTTTACATAACATTTTGATACTTTTAAATTTCTTTCACTTCACATTCTGCTTAAATGGGTACACGAAAATAACAATATAAAATTACTTAGCTGTTATTGGATGTGTAATATTATTTCTATATGTGATTAAACACTAGTGTGTTTCACTGTATTTTACCTTATTTAATTTGTTGATATTTTATATGTCTATTGTTTCGTTCATACGCCTGACTTATTACTACTCTCAGTAATAAATATTGTTGATTGTTTATTTATATGTTTTATTTCTGACCTGGTGTAAGTTATTCTGATCTAGTTTCATCAACAATAAGAATGAGACGTATTTAAATCATAAATCTTAACTTTTGAATTCATTTTTATCTCATTAATATAAATGGAGCTGTTGTGATATGTAAGAACAAAAAGTAAGTATAACTTTCTCTTTCTAGCTTTGCCAATAAAAGTGTTTAATTTAAAGTTTTAACAAGAACATCTACCGGGTTACTCAATTTTACCGTATCTTATCTTATATTTCCTATATCTTTCTAATTTTAACTTGATCTACAACAACTTATTAATTATCCTATCCTATTAACATAGTCAAATCTTTTTTCCATCTGGGTTTCTTATATTTCCCCATCCTTATGATAAAAAAATAAGTGGCGCCCATTTACCTTTCCCTTTTCCAAACATTTCTCTCATTTTCTCTTTAGTCCCTTTTAAATTCTTCTATCTTTTATTTTTTCTAGTAAATATATCCCCTTAAATCTTTCCAATACGATATCATCTAGCTCGTTCGAATCCACGCTCGCTCTCCTCCTACCCTCTGAGTGCCGTTCGCATTGGTTAACCTCTATAAAACGAGCATTTAACATCACTTGAGAAAAAAGAGGTTACAGTTTATATCCTTTAAGATATTAAATTATTTTTAACCGACTTCAAAAAAGGAGAAGGTTATTAATTCGACCATATTTTTTTTATGGATGTTACCGAATATCTCCGGTGTTTATAATCCGATTTAAAAAAATCTTTTTGCATTCAAAAGAGTAGAGTGTCCCATTGGTTCCATAGAAATTTGGTTAAGGTCTGGTAATCAATGTGAAAGATATTCCAGAAAATACCACAAAAATCAACAGAATAAGCTCGGCAGTTAAGTTAATATGTAAATAATGATGTAAAACATAAAAACATAATATTTGGCGCGTTACTGTCGCACTATAACCGATTTAAAAAAGAGGGGGTTCTCAATTCGACCATAGTTTTTTTTTATGTTACCGAATATCTCTGGTATCTATAATTTTTGCATTCAAAAGAATAGAGTGTCCGTGTGATCCCATAGAAATTTAATGAAGGTCTGGTCATTAATGTGGAAGATATTCCAAGAAACACCACAAAAATCAATAAAATAAGTTCTGCAGTTAATTTAATATGTTAATAATGATGTGTAACATAAAAACATAATAATTAGCCCGTTACTGTCCCACTCTAAAGCCAAAGACCTCTTCTCACAAGGAGAAGGAATGAGCATTTAATCAATTCTCTTGCTCACAGCGTGTTGGTGATTTCAGACAATTCAAGTCCATATTTCATCATGATGTTTTCCTTTACCGTACGTGCTTCGTGTTTCTAGGTGTTAGACAATTTACTTATGTCTCCAAAAGGTCACATTGGTACATGGGATTGTTGGGGATTGAACTTAGTACCTCTTGCATGGTATTTGGAAGGTTTTGAAAATATAGTACATCATGAATCAAGTAGTAACTAAAAATGATAAAATAAAAGCTTTTTTAAAAAAATTAAACCTCCTTCAAAAAAAAAAATGCACTAAAAACCCAGAAATAAAATCTTTATTTCTTAAAAAAAATTGGAAACAACTAGGCATCTGATTTCGATTTCCTTGAAGTCGGCTCCAATGGCAAATTACCCTCTATTTTAATCTTAGCTTTAAATCTAGATTTTGAATGTTAGTAACTCAAATGTTTTACAAAGATATAAACCATTGGAGCCGACTTCAAGGAAATCGAAATCAGATGCCTAGTTGTTTCCAATTTTTTTTAAGAAATAAAGATTTTATTTCTGGGTTTTTAGTGCATTTTTTTTTGAAGGAGGTTTAATTTTTTTAAAAAAGCTTTTATTCTATAAGTATGTTTTGATTAATTTTTATTTATCTTTGGCGTTAAGGTTTCTATTTACCTATTTAAGTAATCTGAGATATATTTTTAAAATTAATTGTATCTGTTAATCTTTATTATTTATAAATTACAAGTATGCAACAGATCCAAGTCTTCGTTTATCATGTACACCAGTAATTGCTGATTTTATTCCATCATTAACTGATATAGTCGTAACAGCTACAAAACCATCATTAGCTGTAAAAGTGATGTTATGTCCTATTTTTTTCAAGTCTTCGACAACATTTTCACCCTAAAACATTTTTTAATTAGTTAAGTAGTTTATGACGAACCTAAAGGCTTACATCAATTAACCACTCGTCTTCCATAAAAAGAGTCATAGGCAAAAGTTGATGGTGAATTCTTTTCAAATCTGACGCAGTTTTTATATCTCTATTAAAGTACAATCTGTTTAAAATAACCTAAAATAAAAACCAAAAATATAAATTAATTCTACTTACTTATAAAATAACATTGTTAAAGTAAAGCTTTTAATGTTAGATTTACAAGAGGTATGGCGGTAGAAAAATCGTCACAACAGTGAGTAACGTAACTTGACCTTGCCTCTTTATATGCCGTTGTACCACCCTCATTCGCTGCTCTCACTTTCGATGACTTCAAGCATGTGAAATTGTAATACCTCGTGTATCTTACGTATAACTATTACGTATTGTTGTATTTAATTTTCTTATATGAAATTACGATTGAGTTATATTCAAGTGACAAATATTGATAAACAAAATGATTTAAAACGATATTTTTCAGTTCTTTCTGCTCCGCTAACATTATGCTTTAAAGTTTTGGATCTATCGAAATTTACACTTTTGTTTCATATATTTAATAGAAGTACAATATTTAGCATTAAAATAGTAGGTATGTTGTACCTGTGCAACGCTAGAAGTAATCTTACTACCTCCAGCTCCTCCTATAACCATATACAAATTCTTATCTTTATTCAAGATTATTGAAGGGCTCATTGAAGACAATGGGCGTTTTCCAGGTTTTATAAAGTTAGCAGGTGTTGGTGGCAATCCGTATACGTTGGTAATACCAGGACTTGAAAAATCATCCATCGAGTTGTTCAGTATTATACCGGTGCTTTTTGACGCAAAACCAGCACCAAATCTAAAAATTAAACAAATGTTTGAAACTATAAAAAACGACTGACTATCTAAGAAATTATGTAGAGAATATAGTCCCAAAATTGATTACCAATATTTAAAAAATAGTTAATAATCCTAATAAAACGTATATAAATACTATTAATATTACTTACACATAATTTATGCTGCTAGTTAAAGCTACTCCATCTCCATTTGGTCCCCAAACGCACAAATTTGCTGTTCCATGATCGTTACTTGATTCAGTGTAAGATCCATAATAATCTGGTTGAGAAGATGTAGCATTGTCCTTAATAAGAGCTCTCACTTTCGAAGCGAAACTTTTAGAAAGTAGCAGACTAACGAGCTAGAATATTTGATTTTATATGTATTATTCGGAAGTATGTTTTTATCTTACTTTGTCAGCTCCCTGTACAAAGTTCGCATCCCCTAATTTGCTACGCATTCCATAAGCATATTTAAGTGCCTCAGTTATTCTTTGGTAGTTTACAGTAGTGAACTGGTCATTGACATCTAAGTCATTTTCAAGTACATTAAGGATGAAATTGAGTATTGTTCCTGAACCAGGTAATGGAATTGAATACAGATCTTTACCGGCAATTTCAGTATGCACTGGCTCCAAAATTTCAGTCCTAGAATAGGAAATTAATCGTTACCTAAACCAAATCGATAAAACAATCAAAAATAAAGAATCTTACTTATAGTTTTCTAGGTCTTCAGCACTTATAATGCCACCTTCGTCTTGAATATCTTTGGCCAAAGATTTACCTAATAATCCACTGTATAAGGAATCTCCACCTTCTAATCCAATAATTCTTAAGGTTTCAGCAAGTTTTGGTCTTCTGTAGAGTTCACCGTATTGATATACATCGTCTGTTTTTGGATTAATAAATATTTCTCTAAAAAAATAAATATGAGTTTGAAACCATACTATTTTATGATTTTTATAATTACTTTAAAACAGGATCTGCTCTAATTACTTTAATTTGATCTTTCGCGTTTCTGTATGTTAGATCATTCATAGTAATTCCCTCTTCGCACAGAGAGATTGTTGGTTCTAGCAGTGTAAACCATGGCAATTTACCACCCCATTTGTTATATAAATCCCAGTATCCTCGTATTTCACTAGGTATAGCTACGGATAATCCTCCTAAAAAATATGAAATAATTTCGATGCTTACAAGTGCGTTTGGAAAATTTTAATGCAGATAGTACTGCAAAGCTACCAAAGTAATTTTGATTCTCAAACGCAGGTTACTTTATAATAACCAGTTTTCTATAAACAGCTGTGGAATATTAGTTAATACACTTAAAGACCAAATAATAAATACATTAAAAACTGAAGGAATTTTTGACAAAATGTATGAAGTGATTATATAAATACAATAATAGGTACACATTAAAGATTTAGTAAAGTATATTTAACTTGTAACGCTAGTAGTCACCTTTAACTATTATATTTCTTGTAATTATGTATTTCTCTATTTCAGTCCTTCATGCATATCCCTTCTGTGCTTTATTTGCTTTTTTGAGAGAAATCTTAACTAAATGCTATATTTATCTGGGGTTGTCACAATATGTGTCCTATCAACACCGATTTTAAGGATTTTATGTGTCTCAAGATACGTTTTTTGCATTTAACTCTTCTATTTTCTTTATTTAACACACATACTTCAAAACTAAATATGTTTGTTAATGGTTGTTTTTTCATTGCATATATTATGCATATTCTCACATTATTATACAGATTATAAAAATGGTTTACTTACCACTGCCAGAAAGAGACGGATTAGTTTTGAACATATCTTCTGTAGCACGTGAAGGTGCTGTTTCTCTAGCATTAAAGCTGTAAACGTTGCCAGAAGATTTAATGTATAAGGTTGCCAAGAATCCTCCGCCAATACCATTAGTACTTGGATTTACTACCCCTTCACAAATAGCTGTAGCGATTATTGTATCAACTGCATTTCCACCTTTCTTCATTATATCCCTGTAAATACATATATACCGACACTCTTTAACTTAATTTTAGAAGTACATAATAAGGCAAAATATTGTCAAAAATCAACTCCAAAATAAAAGCTTACGCAGATGGCCCAGCCATCATTGCAAACACAAGGACAGCACTTATAAATGCAATTTAAAAACTAGACAAAGGGGCAAAATAAATGGGTTTACAGATAAATGAAAATAAAACAAAATACATGAAGATAGAGAAGGAAAAGATAACTCCACAGGAAAAATGGATAGGCTTGAAGCGGTCACCTTTAACTATTTAGGAAAGACTGGGAACGAGAGAGTGGAAGAAAGAATCTTAAAAGGCAATTAGGCGTTCGGTATGAAAAGAAACCTTCTGAGAAGTAAAGTATTGACTAAAAAAACGAAAATGACAAAGAACAAAATGATGAAAACATAGTTATATATACTAAATCACGCCGTCTAGAATGGATTGGACTCAGAAGGCCACACAAAGAAATGCTTCGAAGATTAATGAACTGGACACCGTTATGGCCCAGATGCAGAAAAAGATCAAGAAAAAGATGGTTAGATGATGTGGAAGAGGACGCAAAAGCCATGAACGTTACAGATTGGAAAGCAATGGAAGAAAATCACAACAGCAGCAAAAAGACACAACAAATTATGATAAATTAAAACGGAGACAGAGGAATAATCCACCTCTAAAAAAATAGGATTGTTGAAAGCCCAGACGTTAGCCATAATCTTAGAGATTGTAAGGCTATGATAATGAAATACAAATACATATACCTATAATAAATTTTAGAGAGGAAATTTATTTGATTTCTTTGTTTCAGAACTTAATAACAAACGGCACGTAATAAAATTTAAATTATCATGATACTAAGTTCGTATAACTTTTGTGCAAGAAATATTGAATTGTTGAATTTTCCGTACCATTTCATTGTATATCACGTAAATGTGAGAGTTAAATTTATTTCATTAGAAATACCGACTAAAAATGTTTATCCCTAGTATTGTGACTCTAGTTATAATTGGTACCTACATTTAATAAGTAATAGAGTTTAAAGAAGTTCCAAGTGCGATGCCTCCAACCAATAGTGCAATAAAAATAAAAAAAAAACATCTCTGAGTTTAAGTAATTAACTCGTAGATGTATTTATGTAATACAAGTGATTATAAAAGTATTAAACAACTAGCTGTTGCCCGCGACGTCGTCTGCGTGTAATTCGAATAAAATCAAGGTCTTTATGTAAGCACACGCCTGAGTAGCTCGCAGATTGCAGAATTTTTTCAGACTTAAATGACATTTATCGTTATATTTTGGACAATTCACACAATATCTTTATAAATTATAGCCTATATGTTATTCTGATCTATAAGCTACATTACTGTAAAGTTTCATTAAAATCCGTTTAGTAGTTTTTGCGTGAAAGAGGAACAAACATCCATACATCCATCCAAACAAACTTTCGCCTATATAATATTAGTAGGATGATTTATTCATTAGAAAAGTAATAAACTTTATTTATTGAAATTTAAAAACACAGCGTTTAACCGCGGGATAAATAATATTACTTACCTTGAATTCCATACTTTGAAAATAATTTAACTTATATTATAAAAATCTTACCGATCTGTTTAATTAAAAATGTATTCAATAAGTGGTTATTCCAATGATTAAAGAACATTAATAAAAACCGGTAACAAACTCTGATAATGTAACAAATTGCAATAATGAGAAATACTGATTAATTGATTAAAAAATTTATTGTATTTTCTTCAGAATAATGGTAATACCATTGTATAGTAATACTAAAAGGTTTTGGTTAATAAACACTTTTATTCTAAAACTATTTATATGATTAGTGGTTGAAATGCTACTTTACAAAAGTAACGACGCTTATCTTCTCGCTACTTGGTAAAATAACATGGGCGCTATATACCGCTCATTGTTATTTCATTTATAAAAGAAAGAATATAGATATTTGTATTGATTGTATTATTTATTAAATAATTTAGTAAATTAATGAATGGAAAACATAATTGGTATTAGACGATGGTTTTCAAAATTTTCGACGCGCAATCCATGCCTTCTGTTCGTCAGGACAAAATTCACAAAACTAAAAATTCTTTCGACAAACGCTTTAGTTGACAAAACAGTATTACATTTCAAAAACAAATCGCCAATAATCTTATATTCACTTTTTACTAAAACAGCTTACTTTTAAACAACCGAGAATCGTTATTTGCTGACCCTTTGCACTAACAACATCTATGAGAATATTGAATGCTGGAATATCCCGGATGAGCCCCCTGGGTCGGATCACAGGACAGGCATGTCAGATTTAATATCTTGGACTCGTTGTGGACAGTCGATTACGCTAGGAAGGTCATATAAACCAATTAACAAACTCATTAAACATACGTCAAAAATACTTGATCAAAATTATTTTATTTAAAAATAAACTTTATTTTAGCGAACAACTTTATTTAGAGTCAGGCCTACTGGATATATACAATGCATATTGAAATCGTATGTGTTCGTTAAAAGGGTATCAGAGTTGAGTCATCCTTTTAGTACACGTAATCATCTTGGGGGGACTCTTGCCGGTCCGAAGATGAGGACGACACTAAACCAAAAATTTATTGCATATCTCGGTTCAAAATTTTATTATAATGAACCTGCCAGCTTGAAGAGGATCAACAATCCTTCAATGTTTTCCAAAAAGCTGTACTCCCATTTATCACAACACCGCTCTGAATATTTGTGATTAATGTAAAAACATCCTCTTAAAATAAACGTGTGGGCAGGAATTTATGGGGATCCTACGTTTGGGCATTTTTTTGCCACAAAATTTAAACGGAGAGACATATCTCGAATTATTAGAACACATTTGATCCCGCTCTCACAGATATACTCGAAAATATAATAGGTACTCAGAAGATGATCTCTTTTTCCAACAACACGGCGCACCTCCACACTACTGCAGTGCTGTAAGGAAATATCTTGATGAACAATTTCCTAGGCAATAGATCAAAAGGAGGCGCCGTATAAGATGACCTGCAAGATCCGATTTAACACCCCCGGATTTCTTATTTTGGGGTTATTTAAAGAGAAAAATTTTATAAAACCGAAACCGTTTCGTTGGAAGAACTAATACGACGAATAGAGTTTGCTTGCAGCTTAATAATCCCTAAAATGCTTCAAAACGTTAGACGTAATTTCGAACAGCGGCTTTACAATTGTATGGAAGTCGACGGACATCATTTTCAACATCTTATTAATTAATTAATTTAATATTAATTTGACTAAATTGTTTAATGTATTATTTATTTAATTAATTTTCGTTACATTACAATTAAATAATAGCGTTTGTAATATTTGTTTTAATTTACTTTTGTTGTGAAAGAAAAAATGACAGTAAATCATAGGCATTACGTTTCATTTTTAAGAGGTGTTGTTCTTTAAATGAATAAAGACTTTTTTGCAAAAACAGTACAAATATCGAAAAAAACTCGTAAACAATCGTTATGTCTGAATAATTCATCTAAATACCATTCTAATGATGTGCCGCACATGGTATATTCCCTATTTAAAAATCAAATCAAAAATCGACTTTCACATTTTCACATTTTCCTAAAATCTAATAAATACTGCCAAATATCGAGATGGACGTGAACTGTTTTCTGTGGCCCACACTGTATAATTTGATTTTTTTCTGATCTTTCCAATATTCCCCCAATGCATTATAATTCTTTATTAATGTTTTACGATTTTTTGAGAAACGAAAAATTATAAAATTTATCAATTAAAATTCTCAAATTAAAATATTATTCTGTATAGTTTATAAATTATATATTATTTATTAGACGAATTTTTCTATTTAATAGTTAATTTAACAAAACAATATAAATATACTTACTTTAATTAGCTCCCAGAATAATATGCAAATAGTTGCATACATTCAAGTTTTTAATTGTACATCCTCAATCACATACTGGTTTCTAATGATTTTAGTTTATTAATTTGTTAAGTAATAAATGGTAAAATGGTACTTACCTTCCTATTTGAGCACATCCTGGAGCGTTACTTACAACTACCCCATTTCCCGTTGTAGGCACAGATTGTGGATAGTTGAAAAGTGTTCCTGCATCAACTAGAAGTGTTGATATAAATAATATGTAAGCTACTATAATTAATTTTCTCCTGAAAAAAAAAGGTATATACCTATATGTGCATATATATTTTTTTAAATATATATTTCTTTAAAATTAAACTTACATTTTATATTTTATTATTATTTTCCATACAACACTACAAGTGTCTTTGCAGTTAGGAGACTGATTTTTTTATATAAAAAAAATTCTTATCGATTTTGAATCTTTAACATATAACTTCCTATTGGTATTGGCAAAGATTACAATGAGGAGTGTAAAAAAAAACTTTTTAAATTTAAGGATATCGCCCCCTCTTTCCAACTAGTTAAGTGATAATTAAAACATCGGTTATTACAGAATAATACTTAAAATAGTTGCAAGAATAATTAGAAATTTAAAAAATATTATGATTAGCGATGTACTTCGTATCATAAATCTTGTCTTGTTTTAGATATTATGTCATTTTTAGTTATGATAATACATATCTTTATCTGTAACCCTTTTTATCTCTGGCATATATTTTAATAAAAAAACTCCAATTTAAACAACAGTATAAAAGACATTATTAGCAATTATACTAAAAAACACTATCAGAAAGAAACATTATTAAAAAAATGGTTTCAAGCAAATGAGGTGTTTTAGGTAGTCGATTAAAATTAAAACAAATACTTACACTTTTTTATTTATTTCGAATATTTTTCAAGGATAAAACAAATACAGGGTATCCAGAAATTCTTCTACCAAACGGTAATCTCACAATACGCAATTTTATGTCGATTTAACTTGATACAAAAATGCTACTTAAGAAAGTTAAGGCCGTTTGAAGATAGTATCGTTAAATATCTCTGGAACAACATTAACTCAACTAATTAAACTGGGTAGTATGATAACTACAATACTATGAATACGTCTTTTTATTGCCACTAGAAGCAGACCGAAAAAAAAATTTATATTCAAATTTATGCCTACTAAAAAGTTCAGTGCTTGCTGCTTTTTTTATATTTTTCGAGAAAAACTATTTTAATTTTATTGTTTCTGGATCGATACACACTTTTGTATAAAATATTAAGTTAAATCTGATAAATCAATAAAAAAGATATATATATTTACAATTTTTGTGGCATATTTGAAATCATGATATTCAAATAGATTCATTAAGTTGGCTGCGACCGTTACAGATCTATTGTGAACACCCATCATCTCTAGAATGGGATTATAGCACCCTGTCTAGCCCTGCCCTCTTAATGAGACTTAATAGCCTTGACAGTGACCTCTCCACATAACTTGGAGCAACCGGTTACTCATCTCCCATTACCAGATACCGCGTCCTTGCAAGGCCTTCACATTGGCATAGGACATAAAATGCGGTTTTCTCCTCCTTTTGGCAGTATCGACAGATACTTTTGTGTTTTCTGAGCCGACAATGTCCTGTCAAGAGACTGACAATCATTCTGACATCGTTTTGCTTTTGTGATAACAGCTCTTCAGTAAATTTCGCGAGTGTCTTTTTATGAAGACTTTGGCTTGTCGCTTGCCCGGTGATTTTTTCCACCACTCTTGGGCCTTCTCTAGCCTTCATTTCTAAATGGCTGCCTTTCTGAACATGTCAGCAGCTCCGCCGAATGGTTCCCGGCCAATCATTGGGATATTAGCTCCCACTCGGGTCAATTCATAATCCTTCTCATGGCCCCGAAAACCTGAGTGTCCTGGTATCCATGCCAGTGTCAGAGAATTCCGACCTGCAGCATGTGTCTGGGCCCTAACGCAGTCCCGCACTGGCTGTGAGCTTATTTGTACCGAGACTATCGCCTTTAGAACTGCTTGGCTGTCCGAGTGTATGTTTACGGTTTTACCCGTTATATCCTAACTTACGATCTCCATTACACAATGTTGTATGGACATTACTACAGCCTGAAACACTTTAGCATACGCACCTAGACTTAGTTGGACTTTTATCCTGTGTTCTTCTACTATATATACCTGACCCTGTATCTTTCTCAGTCTTTGAGCTATCGGTATAGTAGATTGACTCCACTTGAATTGGGGGGCCATTGTTCCATGAGTTCCTTTTCAGTAATTTTACTAGAAAGTTTCTCGCAAAGTTATACCTGGGGACTATCCTATCCCGAGGCATACTCATTATTTGATCGTCACTATGAATGATACTAAAACATTAGCTCAGACTGTTTTTTGTATACCTATCTCTTTTCAATGTACTGAATGTTTAAACAGTATTCAAAGGACTTATATTGATGACTAATAACATGTGGTAAATATTTCATCTTTGTTTTTACCGACCAATATATAATATTGCAACGTAATGTAATGATTTTGCCGTTGTAAACCCAAAACAAATTTCCAACGCCTGGCGCACAATTAGAAGTATTAACTACAAAAATATATTTTAATTTATTTTGTATAACAATATTTGCAATTCGAAAAAAAAATAAAACATAGTTTAATGTAAGAGAATGATTGACAACAAAAAACATGAGTTTTTTAAATAGTTGTAAAAGTTTGCGTATGCTTGGTACACTCAAAAATTTTCGTTAATCATTTTTGTAACGATTTTTCTGTCGCTATACCTCTTACAAAGTATAACTTCATAAACGAACTTAAACCCATTTAACAAGAGGAACAACTAGTTTTACAACAAATGTTCGAGATAGCGAAAAATTTGTTTGAGGACAAAATTTATTCTTCTTATCGGACATTTTGGGGGACGGAAAATACTTAAAAAGGGTGCAGATTTTAAAAAAGCGATTCATCTACCGCGTGAGCGCACACGCATTAGTGAATGGTTACATTACGAGAAGATTTATAAAAAAAATCTCTGACAGGTTGTAATAGAGATTTGTGGCTAAGCTAGCCTAATCACAATCAACACAGCCACAAATTTGTGGCTGAGCTAGTTTAGTCATAATCAGCACAGCCACAGAATTTGTAGCTGAGCTAAACGCGTAGCAGGTGGCTCAGCCATATGCCTAGAAACATATTTTTTTGTTGATAGCCTGTTACACCCTGTCAGAGAATTATTCAATTGGCAATGTTTTAAACATGTTTTTTCCAACTTACCCTTCTGGACCAAAGATACCATTACAAGCTTCGCCTCCATTAAAATGTAAGTTCCACACGTTTTTAAAATTTTATTATTTGTTTTTTTGTGACTTTTATTTGTTTAGCACTGTAAAATCTATTACAACAACTTAATCATATAAAGTTGACAAAGAAAACAAATAAGGATAAAAAAACACTCTTAAAAAGGAAAATCCTATTTATTACATTTCAAAATGTACAAATAAAGTTAAACAAATAGGCTTAATAGGCACAAAAATTATTCATAAATAATAAAAAAATATATAACAAAACATTTAACTACTATGCTATATAATCATTAAACGTAACTAATATTTGCACTTATACCTTGGTAGAAGAAACATTTTATTTAATCTAAAAAATAAATGTAATTAAAAATCTCTTTACATGAGTTAAGATGGTTTGCATAAGATTACTTTTAAGGAAATATAGACAAACATGGTATATCTTAAAGGTAAATATAAAAATTATTTGTACTATAAATTTGAATTTTGCGGTAATATTTGGTTCAAATGAATTTTGTTTGGTGTTAAAAAACTATTCTATGTTAAACAACTTTAACTTTAAATGAACACCAAATTATTAATAAAGAGAAAAGAATTTTTACTTGAAAATAAATATTGTTTATGCTTTATTAAATACAGTAAAAGCTCCTTATTCGCGCTTCCTTCATTCGCGTTTTCAGTATTCGTGGTTAAAAAAAAGAGTGTGCGTGTAACCTTTACGCGCGATTGAAGTAAAACTTATTTGACGTACGTATCATCGCAAAATAAATTCAAAATATGTTTATGACAATTTTGAAAATTTGGAAAATTTTGAACATTTTCATAATTTTGAAAATTTTGAAAATTTGATAATTTAAGCTCCTCCCATAGCTGAAATCACACCGTTACTTCCTTCAGAATCTTCCGTCAGAATCTTCCGTTAGAATCTAACGTTATAATCTAACGTTAGAATATGACGTCAGAATTGTAACGTTCCGTTACAATTACTTCCGTTAGAATTACAATCTGAGTTACCCCTAGTCGCGCCTAAAGAAGTATTACTTCAAAAATGCAACCGAATTTCTATATTCGCGGCTAAATATTTCTTTATTCGCGGGTGTAATGTTTTGGAAGAGAAACATTCATATCTTATACCGGAAAGTCTGCTCCTGAATTTACGGCAGCAAAAGGGAGAGTGGCAGTCTTGCAATGTTGCCATTACCTAATGCATCTGGAGATGTTATTCAACAACTATTGCTTTACTGAACGTTAAGTTTTTGTGCTGATGACCTAGAAGCCCTCCATGAAGAATCCCCACTCTCTTACAGGCAGATGTGTGATGGTGCGAACGACTGGATACAAAAAAAGTCCTTGGCGAAGGTTCCCGTGGTCCCCTTCGTTCTCGCTAAATGGGAGACCTCACGACGGAGGAGACACGCCACAGGCCACAGCGTCAATCTCCCAACCCTACACTGACACTAAAAAAACGAATGAACGGTTTAGGCACGTTCGAGGAACTTTGGAATCAGAAGAAAACACAGGAGCTAGAGAAACAAGACATCAACAACAAATGGGGGACTTTGTGACTGCGGGGTCGGCGACCGATGCTAACATCATCCAAACCTTCCCATCCACTCTCTGAAAAGGACATAAGTCCTACAACAGGGTCCTTAAATCCAACACTCCTTTAAATGTTCTTTTATCTACCTATCTATCTATTGTCTTGTCTTGTAGTTTTAGCCTTGGGCAATTTACCAGGTCATTCTCGCAAACTTTAAACTATGCTCACAAATATAAATATCTCCCAACAGGACCGCTTTGATTTAAACTCTTCAACACGAACCTTTAAAATTATATTGGTTAATATGGAATCTGATCCTGATATGAGTGTTATGGAATGCTGGAAGAAATTTGACACAAAAAAATGAATCGTTGCAAGAACTGTAGCCTCACATTAAAATCAAATTCAAACTTTGACTGCAAACACAACCGAAATTGTGAATTAAATAACAGACAAGTTTGAACAGATAGAATCAAGTAACATTCAGGAATTGCTTCAATCGAATGACGAAAATTTGACTAAAACCGACTTGGATGGAATGATAAATTCAAGACCAATCAAAAAAAGGCTTCAACATGTATTGGAAAGATGACATTTAACATTAAAAATCTCAGTGAAGGTTTAAAAATGGTAAATGAGCTTTTTGATTTGTTGAATAAAATTGATTTTTTTGTGAAACTTCAATAAATTTGATTTTTATTTTGTCACCTGCTAGGAACGTATCCCCTATAATCCCATTTAAATTACCATTCCGTATTCCCAGTTTCTGTATACGCGTTATATTTGCAGAACATATACCCCGCGAATAAAGAGCTTTTACTGTACTATTATTCGATAAAATTACCATATGTATTTTTTCTGTCCAAACCATTAATTTTTTCCTGATTAATGTTGATCATAATTTTGTTGCAAGGTTTCGATATGACTTCGTAATTCTCAGTTAAATCATTTGTAGACTTAGCGAATTCTTTTGCTAAATTACTGACAGATATACGAACTGTACCATTACACTCTGAATTAATGGGATTACATCCCAAAAGATTGTCCTATAAATTATATAAAATTAGAATCAGTTGGAGCTATATAACAGTAAAATTTTACCATAGATTCAGTCCTCTTTTTTAAGTTAGATTTGTTCAAAGTATGACTTAGTTCCGAAGCTAAATTACCAGAAAAATTAACTGTTTTTCTACCTACAGTACCACTTTTTAAAAAATCTAACTTCCCTGGAAGTCCTTTTCCAGCAGCATATTCTCCTATACTAATATTGATCCCTTTGGGTATTTCTACTCCTCCAAGCGAAGCAACTGATCCATTTGAAAGCTTAGAAGATAATGTTTTTTTTTGGAAATATGTGCTGGGTGGTTTTGGTCTTATTGTATTTGGGTTGTTCATTTTAAACGAGTCCAAAGAATCCATTTCAACTATATCATTTGTAGCTAATGGTTTTATGGTAGAAGAAGTAGAGGAGAGACTTAAGGTATCGTAATCTGGTGTTGGACACGGTGGAGGTTGATGACAGGATAATACTGAACGTTTTACAGGAACAGGTGGCGCTTTTGGTTTTGATTTAATTGTAGTGGATACAACTGAAGGAGCTGGAGGAGTTGAAGTAGGGACAGGGGTTGTTGTATTTTCGATTGGTGGCTATAAAATAAAATAAAATCGTTACTGTTATGTCGATACAACTGGCAATTAATAACAATTAACAAGTTAAATACACTACTGACTGGAAGTAAGAATCGTATTCTAAAAATTCATATCTACATATCAGTACCACTGTGTTGCGATTTGTACATACTTAGAGTTGAATAAAAGAATGAAGGAATGAAGTTAGTGAAAAATGGTCCACAGAAAAAAGGAATGAATCATCTGAAGTATTATTTACAACAAGATTTTTGATTACATTAGATGCTTTAAATCTACTTCAGTTTGAAAAAATGGATTCTAAAAAAACTTACTAGAAACCACAAAAATATTTAATATAATTAAAAACGCTGAGGTTAAACTTTTTGAGTAGCAGGGGTCCATTGATGTTCAAGTCTGTTATTGCATTTTATGGACTACCATGAACCATTGCTTCTTGGATTCCAGGGCATAAAGGTAATGAAACCGCGGACCTTCTGGCCAAGAAGGCAGCGGATACACGATTCACTGGTCCAGAACCTGTATTGGGACTGCCTAGAGCTTGGGTAAGGACCAAAGTCAGGAACTGGGTCTGGGAAGAGTGGACCAAACACTGGAGTTATACTGTGGGGCTGAGGCACTCGAAGCTGATGCTCAAAGGCTACTCCAAAAAACTGACGTCTGACATACTGAATCTTGGCAGGAGCCAGATAAGAGTACTAGTGGGCCTGCTCACTGGGCATGGACCATTCAGACTACACCTTCGGAGGATGGGGATTCTGACACAGGAACCCACCTCGTGCCGACTGTGAGCCATGGACGATGAGACGGCAACTCACATTCTATTCGAGTGTAAGGCCTTGGACTATAAGCGGTTCCTCATCTTGGGTGACACGAATCCTGAATCCTATTACCACCTTGAGGAGCTAGTCACAGGACTCTTATAAAGGGAACTGCCCTGTGGCAACAGTAGCTCAAGGAATTTCGGACATCTGGATTCTAGCCTACCTGAAGATCAGCGTGATGTTAATTTTTAGCTGAACAAACTAGAGTCCTGCACGCATCGGGTGCATGTAAGGGCTCTTGGTGCCGAACCTGGTCACAATATTCCCATAGGAAGCAGTGCTCAAACATGGGGCTCCACAGGAGAGACCATGCCAGGTTTATTTAGATTAGATTAGATCAACCATTACCATAAAATATGACAAAACTGCTTTTTCAAACTTGGTTTACTTATTTTATGTATTAAGAAGGATAATGAAAAGGTCTCCAATCATCATTATAGAAGCAACGGATTGTGATGATAATAAATATGATTCTTTAGATTTTAGAACATACAGAAAGATCAACAAAATTCGTTGAATAAAGACTGAATAAATTACACTAAAAATGTAATAATTTGTATAAATTTGTAAATGTAATTTCCCGGGAATACAAAAATCAAAGAAATTTAAATAATTTAGAGGGGATCCCACATTTATATAAGAAAAACATGTAAATACGATATAAAATATATACAGTTAATTTCGCAAAATCTGTAATCTGTAAATTTTTTTAACAATTTTATTGTTTGGATTTTTTTGTCAAATTTAATTTAAAATCTGAGTTTTGGACAAACAAATATATTTTGCATTTTTACTTACCGGTGGTGGTGGGGGCGGGGGAGGTGATACAGTATCTGTTGGTCTATTATTTTCACTATTAGCTAAATTGAGCAAACGATCTGAAAGTTTCTGAGAAAGTTCCTTATGTGCTAGCCGTTCCTAAAAAAAAACAAAATATACATCAACGCCTATTTAGGTTTGCTGAAAATAGTCAGTTTGATAATTTTATGAGACAAAACCCCGCTACAAGTTTTAGTCAGACAAGTGTTTATTTTTGGAATAAAGTTCGGTTTCTGTAGCAATACTTGGAAAATTTCGAGTGTAGGTCTATTTTAGCTGCAAGTCTTAACTTTAATACGCATTTTTTCCCAAATAATTTGATCTGAGATTTTGGTGTCCTCTACATATTTGATCAGATCTAGAACCTCTGGTGGAATCAATAAGAAGTCATCAAAAACTGACCGTTTCCGGCGATCCACTGTTTGCAGTTGCACAGTATGTGCTTAACTGTTTTAAATTTCGGGTGTAGGTATATTTTAGCTGCAAGTCTAACTTTATTACTCCTTTTTTCCCAAATAATTTGATCTGGACTAGTGGGAATCGAACTAGTAAATAAATAATTGGGGGAGTTTTTATTTAAAACGTTTTCCTTGTTTTATTTTTTTATTAAAATAAACGACCGCAAACTGTGCGCAGTTTGTACTTGGCACCCTATCCTTGATTTCAGAAAAATTGGAAAGCAAACCCTCGATTATGTTTCATCTACGACTCTGAGCTATAGTGGGCAATATATTTCTTTTGTTTAATATAAATATAGAATTTTGGAATTTTTAGGAACTTCAATAAAAAAAAGTGAGAGTTAATACATAGTTCTTCAATGACTCACAACTTTTTTAAAGGGTTTAACAGTAAAAAAAATTAATTTGGCATATAATAATCATTTATTCTTATCTTAACCACTAAAAAAGAATATGATATACTGTTTTACATACCAAAGTGTTTTTTCCTAATGTAGAAATTTGTTTTGAGCAATCGTTTTGAACAGGAGATTTAAACATCTTTTGGTGAGCTTGTTTGAATTCATTCATCAACTGAGTATGCTGAAATTGCTGATCTGAGCTTATACCTCTGATTAACTTCTTCTTTTGAGTTTGATCATCAATGCTCTCTTCATTACTCTTCGTAGCTTTTTTCTAAAAATTATAAACAAAAAGTTAACAATTGCTTACTATAATAATCAGTGGCACTTTTTCCTCAAAGTTACAAGGATCTAAATCCTCTATAAGTTAATGAAAAATAAAAAAAAATAAGTAACTAAATTTATCTTAGCATCTTTCCAATATTCCCACTTAAATAGCTATATAAATGGCACAGAAAATGAAACAGACTTGCAATATAAAAAACTTAAAAATTTGAAATAAAGATTCTTGGCTAAATAAATTTGTTACCTGTTAAACAGAAAGTTTAACAAGTTTCATATAAATACTCTGGTTCGCCACTGTATATTGTTAGAAGATTCGAACAGATTTCACGTGGGTCGAGAATGTTCGATTCTTTTCTAGGACGGATAACAAAAGCGGCGACAGACAGGGGATAGTCTTTTACCAAGTTACGTTGTATACTACATAAAGTTATAAAGTGTTAGTGGTTTTTGTGTTTCTTTACAGATATCAACCTGAGCTGTTTCATTGCTAACTGAAATTAAACTAATATGAATATCTATATCCCAATTTTAATATAAAAAATATTAGAACAAAATCGTAGTCTCATGTGTGCTAAATATAAAATAGATATGTCGGTGCCTCTGAACGAATAAAAATTCTATTTTGTTCACTTAAACTTGATTAAAGGAAAAAGTTGCGAGTTGGATTTAAACAGTGTTAAGGGATTTGAAATATATCTACAGAAAGTAAAAGAAACAAGATTCAGTTAAAAAAAGATGGTAACATTAGCATAAACTAAGTGGTTCCAAAAGTATTATGTCCCCTTTTCATTCACAACCGCAAGATAATAATACACTATTATATACCTCTGATCTCCTCTTTAGTTCCATGGATATAGCTGAAGAAAGACTGCTACTTGCTGCACTGGTAAAACTTGTTTTACTAGCAAGACTGCTGTTAGAAGAACTTTTAGTGAGTCTGTTTAAACCATTTGGTTGGTCATCTTCATCACTTCTGTGTACCTCTACCACAATTTGACTATCTCGCTGATTTGGTATCTAAACAATTAAATATTACTATAAAACGTGAATATCTAGATGAAATAATAAAAACTGGAAAAATTGTTAGGATCTTGATATAGGAACAATATTATACTCGAGTATTGTACTAAAAACACTAATTATCAGTATTACTTGCACACATAGAAAATGGATAAAAAGTTACAAAAGAATGTGTCTGAAAGGGAAAAAAACAAAGATAACACGAATTTAAAACATTATTAATTACTTAATAATTTACTATTTTTTAAAGGAGTTCAAACTAATACTTACTTTATTTAATTCTGTAATAATTTCATGCCTGGTGTGATACTCTGTTCCATTATTTTTAATAGTTGTTCCACTTTCTGATACGTTTATTATTGTAGGTTTATAAATATTTTTCTCCTGTGGTTCTTCTTCCCATTGTGTTAAATTCCAAGATTTATTTGAATCTATAAAGGTATAAATTAAACTACCACCATCTGTATTGCATAAAATACTTACTTCTTTGGAGTAATCTATCTTCCAAACTTTGATTTTCTTCTTTTACTATAGAGAGGCGTTTGGAATCACCCCAAGAAGAACTTTGGTCTTCAGTAACAGAACTTGCTGAACTGTTGTAACCACTAGATTCTCCGGGAAAGAGTTCTGAAGCAGCTGCTTTTCTGATGATCAAGTCTAATTGTCGAGAATTTTTCATAATATTGACAGCCTGAAATAATTGTAGGAATATTATTTTATTATAGTAACGATCATTAAAAGGATATTTATGCTCCTAGAATTTTTGTTTTTATGGAAGCCGTCTGACAGTCACCGGTTGTACTGCAGCCTAGTTAGGCTTATTATCCTTCTTCCATTGGCTTAAAATACCCATTCTAAGATTTTGGTACCCTGTACAAATTTGATCAGATCTAGAAGATGCTGACCGTCTCCTGGGATCCACTGTTTGCAGTTGCACAGTATATGTTTATTCTTCTTCTTCATCTTTTAGAAGGCGTACCGCCTGTTAAATTCCGGTTTCTTTGCGCTAACAGTTCTTGCCAGCTGTCCCTCCATCGCTTAGGTGGTCTTCCTGTAGGTCTCCTGCAATGAGGTGCGTTGTTTCTTACTATTATAGCCATTCTGTCGGGATTGATTCTGTTAATATGCTGGTTCCATTCTCTCCTTCTTTTTCTGATCCATCTGACTATGTCGTCTTCTCTCTTATGTTTGTGTTTCTTTGTTTGTCATTTAATGTGTTTCCTGTTATCATTCTTAGGGTCTTCATCTCCGTTGTTCTTAGGATCCTCTTTGTTATTGATGTTTCAGCTCTTACTTCCGCACCATATGTCATTACTGGACGTACGCATGTTTTGTAAATTCTTGATTTACATTCTATACTCAGATGTTTGACTGTTTAAAATTTTCTCCCACATAATCTATAGCTAGGGTCTCCATTAAACAGCCCAATGATTGGATAAAGGAATCCTGTAATTATTCTTGGTTGATCTCAGCTTGTTTTAATGGTAGGGCTCTCAGAATATTTTGGCTGATCTTTTCCGTGCAAGGTTATTGATCAGCTCGTTGTCATGTATTCGTGTATGTTCTGGCACCAATACTATTATGTTCTGTCAAAGAATCGTGTTCTTCTTGACAGTTGTTTGAAAATCATCTTAAGGCACCCAACTACCGCGTGACTACTAGGAGGATAATTCTTTTTAAAATGGAACTTTTTTAATAAGTACAATAACTTAATTTGGTTGGAAAAGGACTAATCATATTAATAAGCAAATAATCGTAACGTAGAGATCGTTTAATGGTATTTTTCTGTCTGGACTTGGGCTGTAAACTGGCCAACCTTCCATGTTTATTTTTTGTTGAGTGTCTTTAACTACTTGGCAATTAAATATTCACTGTTGAGATCGGCTGTTGGATTTTCTATTTTAAGTCATATAAGATTTTTTCACTCGATATGTCTTGATTTAATCTTATAGGTATTGCTAAAGGTTTTTTTGATTATTCTTGTTATCTACCTTAAAAGTATGATCAGAGATGAGTGTATGCCGCATGCTAAGGTCAATCTTGGTACAAAAATTCAAGACTTAGGTTTAAGTTTGGAATATTAAAATATAGATTGTGAGGTTGGACACTTTTTAAAAAATTCTTTGGCCTTGCTTTCCTGAATCCTTTCGAAATAGATGACTGTTTCACTGACAATTTAATGTCAATTTAGCCGAACGATCAGAGAGTGAAAAAGTTTGTGATTATATTCTGGAAAACTATATCACAAATGATTCACAATTTTCACCTGTTATTTGGGCAAACTCTTCTTCCTCTGTTGTACAAACCACTAATGGTTGTGAATCTTTTCATTCAAAATTCAACTATAGTAGGAAACTATTTTTTGAGATGCAGCACTTCATTATTCTATGCACTTGTTGAAATTTAGTAAAATAAATAATTGCACAACGTTCTTTACCTACTTCTCCCTTGCCTACCCACCTGACCGTGACCTGCCGCGGTAGGGATTAGGGATTAACTTGGGTAGTCGGTGTTTTTTTGACGACGGAAAGGAATTCGAGTACACCGATCACTTGTAGTGAACTGCAAGTATCTATAAGGTATTATTTGACTGTCGTAAGTAACTCTTACGTGATCGTGATTGTATGTTAAATTTCATCCAGCTATGAAGTTGTTTCAGCTTAAGAAATGGCTATTTTCAAAGGGTTTTAACCATTGGGAGCTTAATAGGAAACTCCAAACAAAATAATATCAAACTTACCAAAAAAATAATACACGTGCATGTGAAAAAATTCAGCGAATGTCATAGGTAGAAAAAAGATTATGTATAACAAATCAATCAATATATAAGAATAATATCGAATGTCAATTAAAAGAAACTACTTATCAATTCAAAAATAGAATAAAACGAATATAATAATTACATAATTAATCGATAATAATGATACATAGTAAACTGTAATATAGAGCTATATTTATAAGGGTATTTATATTTGTAATTGTATTTATATTTATATTTATAGGTTTATGTATTTATATCTATATTAATTAGGAAACACTCAGTAGATTTATTACGATTATTGAGAAACTATTTAAGTTTAGTTAAGCATATTAGTATTTAGAAATAATGTAAATTATGTCGTCACGAATTCCGACGACTCAGCAAGAGTTATGAACTCGTCGGAGTGAGTGACCGAAAATCGGGGCTTTTTAATAAAAACTATTAAACTGGTAAGATGTTTTTTAATATAATTAAGAAGTAAAACTCATGAATAAATATATGAAAGAGATGTTTTATTACATGGCGATCCTGCCAGTCCAGCGTTATCACTTTGGTTAATGTTAATGGGCTACTCTGTTATTTTAATAAATAAAATGGGACAACAAGAATCAAAAGAGGAAGTTATAATTGCACAAGCTGGTAACAGTGGAGGCCAAACAAATAATACTCAATCCAATGGAGTAAAGGAGGTACTAGAAATTATATTTATTACATTGGCTTTTCTTATGGTATTAGCATATTTATACCGTAAATGTAAAAATATGGTAGAAAGGAAAATCGACAGACATATAAGGGCGAGCCAAGAGTTAGTTTAAGAAGATAGAGAAGATTTTATTTTTAGGTTTTGCAATTAAGTATAAAATGAATGGATCTAGAAAGACAATTCCAAAATTTTGCTGAAGAACTAAAAGTGTTTTATAAGAACTTAATAAAAGACAATACCGAAAGAAGGACGGATGAAAGTGTTACAAATCGTAAGTTAGAAACTTTAGCTAAGTGTAAAAATAGTTATAAGAATTTAAAAGATTTGTTTAATAAATCAGACATAGATTTTCGTATTAAAACTAATATTAAAGAACTTGCTATTACAATAGAAAAATTAATTAATGCAATAGAAAATAGTTTAACAGAAAGATTACGGGTTTTGCAGCATACTGAACAAATTGTACAGGGTAATAGTGTATCAAATTTAGATTGTTCAATTAATAAAATGACGGAAAAATTCGATTTGAGAACAGCGGCAAGTCTGCTACCGGTTATGGACGGTTCTGAAACTGTAACCAAACAACTTATTGATGGAATTGAATTGTATGATTCTATGCTTGATGCAAATGGTAAAATATTATTAACTACTTATATTTTAAAGAAAAGTTTAAGTGAAAATGCAAAAATTAGATTAAATAAAACTTACACTGATAATGGGGCTCTAGTAAATGATTTAAAGAAATATTTTATAACTAAAAAATCTGAAACATCCTTAGCTAGTCAATTACACAATGCTAAACAAGGGTCAAAGACTATTGATCAGTTTGGAAAAACGTTAGAAAAACTATTAGCAGAGCTAACACTTTCTCAAGCTGGCGATAATTTAAGTCATAGTAATATTTTAAATCAAGTTAACGAAAAGATTGCAATCAATACTTTTGCAAATGGGCTTAGAAATAATAATTTACAAATAATTGTCAAAGCACGAAATTATACAAATTTAAGTCAAGCAATACAAGGTGCAAAAGAAGAAGAACTTAATAACTGTTGCAAAAGTAATGACCAAATCTATCAGATAAGAGAGCATAGGAATTTTAGAGGTAATAGTTTTAGGGGTAATAATAATAGCAGAGGAAATAATTTTAGACCAAATAATGTTAGAGGAAATAACTTTAGAGGAAACAATGGTAACAGAAATTCTTATAGGGGTACCAATTACAGATCAAATAATTTTAGGGGTAATAATAATAATAATAATACTAATAATAATACGTTCAATAATAATAATAATAATAGAAGGGTATTTCACCTAAATAATTCTAATGCTAATACAAATGGTGAATATTCAGAAAATCCTCAAATATCTCAACCATTTTTTCGTGACCAACAATAATTCAGAAACATTTTATAATATTTTTGCTTTAAATGGATTGAATTTTATTAATTTATTTTATAATGGTACTAAACTTATATTTTTACTTGATACAGGCGCTAGTGTAAGTGTAATTTTTAAAAATAAAGTAGTTATTAGCGAAAGAATTAATTCATCAAAGAAAATGCATATTAATGGATTATGTGGGTCAGTAGTATCAGTTGGCACAGTACATCTTTCATTACAAATAAATAAAATAGAACTTTGTCAGGAATTCCAACTCCTAGACGGCCTTGCAAATGACATTGAAATGCACGGTATTTTGGGATCAGATTTCTTTTATGACTACGGAGCTACGATAGACTATGAAAAGTGCTTATTCTCATTTAATTTATATAAGACCAGACAAGTAATTCCTCTTGTGTCGGAACAACAATTGTATATATCAATTCCTAGTAGATGCGAAATAGTTAAATATTTTAAAGTTCAAACCAACGGAGATTATGTTGTTCTGCCGGGTGAACTGTGTGAAGGAGTCTTTGTAGCGGGAGCTTTAGTTCGTGCTAACCAAAATATAATCCCTATTAAAATTTTAAATGTTAGAGATCAAGAAGTTATCTTAAAAAATTTTAATCCAAAATTAGAAACAATAGATTGCTATAATTTATGCGAATTTAAAGCAAAGCCAACAAATTCTGTCAGTAGAGCAGATAAACTGTTAAATTCAATAAATTTCCAGCATTTGAATTCGGACGAAAGAGAATCATTACAAAAAATTTTAGTAAAATATTCAGACGTATTTCATCTTGAAAATGATCCGCTCACGGTGTGCAATATTTATAAAGAAAAAATTATACTTAAAGAATCAACAAAACCACATTTTATTAAACCTTACAGACTGCCACATGCACAAAAAACACAAATTCATAATGAAATAGATAAAATGCTTCGCGACGGGATTATAGAGGAATGTAGGTCAGAGTTTCAATCACCTTTGTTAATTGTTCCTAAAAAGGGTTTTGATGAGAATGGTGTTAGAAAGGCTAGAATTGTGATAGATTATAGACAATTAAACCAGCAAATAGAGGATGATAAATTTCCATTGCCTTGTATATCTGAAATTTTGGACTCATTATCAGGAGCAATGTATTTTTCTCATCTTGACTTATCTCAGGGTTATTATCAGATCGAACTAGACAAAAATAGCAGGAAATATACAGCTTTTGCAACCGATAGAGGTCAATATCAAATGACGCGACTCCCCATGGGATTAAAAACAAGTCCCAGTTCATTTTCACGGGCAATGACAATCGCAATGTCGGGACTAAACTACGAATGTTGTTTCGTTTATCTTGATGATTTAGTAGTTTTTGCAAATAATTTAATTAATCATAATAAAAATTTGGTAAAAGTTTTTCAAAGATTAAGACAGGTTAATTTAAAATTAAATCCGAATAAATGTGAATTTTTGAAAAAAGAAATTCTTTACTTAGGTCACCAAATATCTTCAGAAGGTGTCTCTCCTGATTCTTCTAAAATAGAATCTATTCAAAAATTTCCACTGCCCAAAGATTCCCAAGAGGTTAAAAGATTCGTTGCTTTTACTAACTACTATAGAAAATATGTAAAAAATTTTGCAAAAATTGCTCAACCTTTAAATTATCTCACGAGAAAAAATGTTCCTTTCATTTGGACTAACGATTGTCAAAATTCTTTCGAAAATCTAAAAAAGGCTCTAAGTAATCCACCGGTTCTACAATATCCAAACTTTGCACCAGAAAATGAATTTATACTTAAAACCGATGCATCAAATTATGCATTAGGTGCTGTACTATCTAATTCAGATGATAGACCTGTTGCATTTGCAAGTCGATCTCTTAATAAAGCCGAGAAAAACTATAGCGTTATAGAGAAGGAGCTTTTAGCAATCGTTTTCGCAGTAAAACACTTTAGACCTTACCTATTTGGTAGAAAATTTTTGATCTTGAGCGACCATAGACCGTTAGTTTATTTATTTGGAATGACAAATCCCAGCAGTAGATTAATTAAGTTTAGACTCATTCTCGAAGAATACGATTTTACAGTAAAATATATTAAGGGTAAAGATAATGTTGTAGCGGACGCGCTATCACGTATCGATATATCTTCAGAAGAACTAAAAAATTTAAATAAAGAAGTGTGCGATTCAATTTTTGTTACCACAAGAGCACAATCAAAAAACGTCGAAAAAGAATTTTTAAGTAGTTTTAAAGATGATTCTGACGAAAGGATTGATCACCCTGGAGTTTTAGAATTATTGAAACCGCCTAAAGATTCGTTTAGTTTAAATATAATTTCAAAAAAGGAATTTGACAATTTAGTACGTAAAAATAAAAAAGGTAATTATATAGTTGGAAACTTAATATGTGATAAAGATTCGCGAATCATATATTTTTATCAGGATCCTCGATCATCATCAGACTTAGGTACGATGTTGAGAGACCTGAAATATATTTATAATAAAAATAAAATTCCGGAATTAATTATTTTAAAGAATCGAAAAAGTGCACAAGTAATTAAATTGTTAATGAAATTCCGTAACGAGATTAAAAATATAGGTATCAAAATATCTATTATAAAAGATGTAGAAAATATCTTAGATAATGAAACTAGACAAATTATTCTAAATGATTTTCATATTCTCCCTACTGGAGGACATGCAGGTATAAACAGGATGTACAATAATATTAAAAAGAGGTATTTTTGGCAAAATTTAAATAAGGATGTAGAAAGTTTTGTAAAAAGATGCGACCATTGTCAAAGGTGTAAACATTTCAATCCAAACAAAGAACCTTTATCTATAACCACAACTGCTTCATCAGGATTTCAAAAAATTTTTATAGACTTAGTTGGTCCACTCCAAGAAGATGTAGAAAATAATAAATATATTTTAACGATACAGTGTGAGTTAACTAAATTTGTAGAGGCATATCCATTAAAAAACAAGGAAGCTAATACAGTGGCAACTACACTAACTAATAATTTCATATTACGTTACGGCATTCCAGATGAAATTGTCTCAGATCAAGGTACTGAATTTATGGCGTGTATTTTTAAAGAAGTCTGTCAAATTTTACAAATTAAGAAACTTAATTCAACCGCGTATCATCACGAGACACTAGGCGCTCTTGAGAACTCTCATAAGAATTTGGGTGCTTATTTGCGAATTCAAGTTGCAAAATTTCAGAATGCATGGAGTTCTTGGGTTCCGTATTGGTGTTTCGCTTACAACACAACAGTACACACTGAAACAAAATATACCCCTTACGAACTTATTTTCGGAAAACTCGCAAAAATCCCCTCTAATTTAAATTCTTGGATAGACCCTATATATAATTTTGAAGATTACCCTCACGAACTAAAATATAGATTACAACAAGCATGCAATGATGCAAAACACAATCTAGAGGTATCAAAAAGCAAACGAAAATCTATGTATGATAAAGACATAAAATCTGTAAAATATAAAGTAGGGGATAAAGTAATGTTAAAAAATGTAATTAAAAATAAATTAGAACCATTGTATATAGGTCCATATACGGTGATTGAGGAGAAAGATCCCAATATTTTTATAAAAATAGACAACCGTATAATAGAGATTCACAAAAATAGGATAAAGTTATATAATAGTTAAAAAAAAAAAAAAAAAAAAAATATATATATATGTCTAATTGGTTAAGTAAAGAATATATTTTTTTTTTCTCCTTCCCGTGGGAGATGTAATATAGAGCTATATTTATAAGGGTATTTATATTTGTAATTGTATTTATATTTATATTTATAGGTTTATGTATTTATATCTATATTAATTAGGAAACACTCAGTAGATTTATTACGATTATTGAGAAACTATTTAAGTTTAGTTAAGCATATTAGTATTTAGAAATAATGTAAATTATGTCGTCACGAATTCCGACGACTCAGCAAGAGTTATGAACTCGTCGGAGTGAGTGACCGAAAATCGGGGCTTTTTAATAAAAACTATTAAACTGGTAAGATGTTTTTTAATATAATTAAGAAGTAAAACTCATGAATAAATATATGAAAGAGATGTTTTATTACAAAACTTTAGTAGATATGTTTGTAAACTTACTTCATTAAATGGTATATCAGAAAAATCCACATTATTGCACTGAATTATTTGATCTCCAGGACGTAATCCTGCTTCTCTGGCGATTCCTCCTTCTTTTGTAAATTGCACAAATATTCCCGGTTTCCATTCTGGACCTTTACATATTCTGAAATATAATAAGTTAAAAAATAAGGTTAATTAAAGACGATTAGATTATAATCTAAGCTTTCTGATTGCAATGTGTTATAATTAAGTATTATAATTATTATTAATGAGTAGGTAAGCATTAAGACGTAACGACATAGAAAATTCATTAAATATACTTTCAGGTCATATTTATTGATTTTTTTACCTTATTTAAAAAATAGAAAATAACCGTGATACAAAGTTAGCAGAAAAAAAACTTACCCGCATCCAAGTTTAGATCTTGGAGCCACCATAATGTTAATACGAACATCTCTATTTCTCTCTATGAATTGTGGAGAGGATCGGGATGATGATGAAGATGTTGTGTCTGTGATAATTTGCCAGCTTAATATATCAGTTTTTTTACTGAAATATAAGATACAATATTAATACAACTCTTCAAAATATAAATACCTACTTGTTTATGAATTTGACCAACTACCTTTGTACTCTAAATACCTACAGTTCCAAAAATGCAGCAAACTATCACTTTGTCTATATTTAAGTAAGTACCTATTTCCTCGTCCTTTCTAACCAATTTTATTTCTGTTTTTCTCTATGTGCTCTTATAATGTGTTACCAGACATTGATTGTATATTTTCTAGCTTATGTAGAGATTGTGGATAAACTTTCTGTCAGTTCTCTCCAATCCTCTTGGCTATTTATCTTTACCAGATTATTTGTCACTATTTTGTTTCACCCCTTTTCTAACTGTCTATTTTGTTTTATTAAACATCCAAATATGAAATGATTAGTTTTAGTGTCGTCAAATATATATTTGTCTTAAATTTTGTGTACCAGCATTGATAGACTTCAGTAACGTCTGCAGATTCTTGCAGCGCCGTCGAGAACTAAGATCATTTTCAGGACCTTTTCTTTTTGCAAATGTTGTAGGTATAATTAAATAACGGATCTGGAGGTGGCAGCATCGAAGAGTAAAGTTAGTAAAGGTTTTGAGGCAAAGAAGTGGGATTTTCTTCAAATTGGCCAACACTAGCATCTGGCTGGATCACAAACAATTCTTCACTGAGCACGTAAGGCAAGTGACAATGAAGGCCAGTAGGCATACGGCAACGGTACAAGGGCTGCTGCCAAATGTAGGTGGGCCTGGCTGCTCCAAATGGAGGTTGCTGCCCGAGTGCCCGGGGTGGTGCATTCTACCATCCTGTACGCAGCGCCGATATGGGGCAGCGTTACTAAGTTTAAAACGTATAAAAATGTTACAGAGTGCTCCAAGGATTTTAATAAAAGTTATTTAGAGGAGGGGTTTTAAAGCTGTGAATTAAAGAAAAAGAAGAAGATTTGGAATAGTCGAGAGGAAGAGTTTTTTTAGTGGGTATCCGGGAAGGCAGCCTCCCGGAAGTCCCACACTACCTGGACTGACCAACCAATGGCCAGGTGTACGTAAGGTATTTTTTTCCCTTCAGCATACCCTGCCTGAAGTATGTGGAACAGACGGTTCCAGGCTGGGCCATACCAAATAGGCAAAATCAAAAAAGGTATAATAAATTGCGAACATGAAATTTAATAAATAATTTTACAATTTGAAGTACTAAGGTTTAAAAACTTGTTTAAGAATTAATTATTATTTTTTTGTCACAAGGGCCAAGAAACTTGGGTTTAAATTAATTGCTTATATACCGTGTGTAGTAAAACTTCGACGGTCCTAGTTTCTTTTTACTGTTCTTTTTCGCTATACCTACATAGTTTGATCATCTGCTTCTTCAGTAAATACTCTAATATACCAGTTTTCCCAAATTAACACTTTTTCGTTTTATATCTATATATTTTTGTGCTGTTCATCTCTATTAATTTGCGTAATTTGTCTTGTTCGTACTTATTTCTAGTTTGTACCATATAACTCTTCCCTACAATATTGTATAATCTATTTTTGCTTGGGCTTTACTTCATATGAAATGTTGTGATCTTAATCCATTCGACATCACTTTGTATTTGGTATTTTTTAATGCTAATAAAAAATTCCAATATTTTTTTAGAATACTAATTTGGTCTTTTATTTATTAAACACTTATTGACCTGATGATTATCTTTATTGAACGAAGCTGGTTCTGTTTTCATTACATTTGTGGTCATAACTTTGTACTTATTACTATTGTTTGAAGTGCGAATATATTTACACAAAAAATAGCTCAAAAGTGAATGTATATCTGATTTTTCCTTGTAATTATGCGAAATCAGGCGCAATTATCTGATCTCTGCTCACTATGTGTAAAGGTTACATACCTACTTACACAAAATAATACGAGTATAAAACTTATTTGAATAGAAGATACATAAAAACCAATATTTATTGTTTTCTAGGTCGATATAAAATATTCATAATTCTAATCTACTTACTCCTTGACTGGAATCATGCCCACACCTGCAACAAGAAAACATTTATTAGCAGAAGTAAACGTGAACTCCACGAATCGTGATAGTTTCATAATGGAACTATTGTAAAAGAATGCCGATATCGGCACCGGAATTATTTAACAGAACAAATTGTTCGCTATTATTATAAGCTCCAGGGTTTTAGCTTTAAAACAGTGAAAACGCCGTCAAAATCCATTAATTCATTCTTGATTTAAACCGTTTTCATTGTTACGCCCAAAACTTGGGAAAGAATTTCTAACAACTTACATTTTTATTCGCATAATTTTATTTATCTATATATAAATATACTGAAATGGATTTTTCTTCGAGTACACATTCCTTTCATTGGATTTCTGGGAATGTAATTCGCCCTTAGAAAAACGGTTGCTAGTTTTTAGTTTTGATTTTTAGATCGATAGGTTTTTGTTTTATATGGTTTGTTTTGTCATAAAAGTTTATTGAATGAATTGCCATGAGAATCATTTTGAAAAATGGCATTAAGATGTATTAAAAAATTAAATTAATTTGAACTGAAATTTTAAAAAGGAAAATAGAATCAAATGTGAGAAATATATGTAATATAATTAAAAACTAGAAAAAACACATAATAAAGAAATTGAATCCAGACTAGAACAGGATCCCAAACAAGCAGAACAAGACCCTTCGTAGACTAGGAAAAAAAACAAACAACCAGAAAAGAAGAAACGAAAATTGTATTTTTGTTTGTATATCCCGCACCCAGAGATTTTATTGATTGGATTAAGTCCTAAGGGAGGAATTTCATAACAATGTATTTATATTTGGTATTCGGGACTGTTAATTTTAATGATCGTAATTTGTAAAACTCGACTTCACTATTAAGTTTTCGAATTTATTTAAATTCTTTGTCAAGACATTTGAATAAAAAGGATATTTAGTTTATTTATTTTTCTTAATTCGTTTAAACTTATTGGTCGTCAGATTGTTACGGAGACCATTGAACACACACTACATTAATTTAACTTAAAAACTAGATCTTATTATTTCACATTATATGAGATAAAAATTCAAAACTAAAGACCAGCCTACAATTACAAAGTTTTAATTATTCTTTAATTATTTGTTTTTGAAGTTATACCTACTTCTATTCGTGGGCCCGGCGTTGTAAATTTATATGGGAGTAAATCGGCAAACTCATTACATTACGTTACATATGTAATGGCGTGAGTAAAAGGGAGACAGAAACAAATATACGTATATTGGTCGGTAAAAAGAAACATGTTATTAGTCCTTTGAGTACCAGTTAAACATTCAGTACATTGAAAAGAGATAGATCTACCAAAAACAGTCTCAGCTAATGATTTAGTATTATATTGACATATCACTTTGTGTTTGACAGATTATTTTATTATTCTGTCACGTAAGTATACCTACATGTTAAGTTTAGTATTTTATATTATAAATATTAATAATATTCAGTAATGAGTATTGTATTGTACCGTCACATGGTTGCAGTATAGCTTATATTATATCCTGCACTATGCTTTTGCGGTTGTTGGCTACATAAACAGAGTTTTTAAGAAATGTATTTCAGTTAAGTTTTTGGGAAATTATAATGTATTTTATAAATATTCTTTCATTATTTCCACAAAATTATTATAAATATTTTAAATATTCTTTCATTCATCGCATTATACATGCGTATAGGTTACTTCTTCGGGAATTTTCGAGTTTAACTTTTTATTACTTGTATGAATACCTGGTGCAAGGGGTCAACAAATACGCTACCTAAGTGACTTCTTCTTGAAGTTGCGCTATTTAATACTAGTTTTTATATCACTCTCTTTCTTCGATCTTTCTCTAGGCTCCCTCACCTTGTAGCCAACCTATACGTTCGTCAAAATATTTAATACGGCACACGTTGGCCGCTGTGATTAACTTTATACTTTATACAGATTTTAGTTAATATTATGTACACACGTTATATATTTTCGTAATAAATATTTTTAGATTTTGATCGATAAGCGCGATATTTTACGATATAATACGATGTAATTTTTTTTATTGTACATTGCATTTTAGTGTAGTAGGTCCATGCTTTAAGCATATAATGATTTTGGTAAGTCATTCCCATACAAATTTCTAACGCAAGGGCGCGTGCTTAGAAGTATAACTTCTACAGGCATTCCCACTGACTGCCACACCCGTTTTTTGTTATATATTTTATCATTTAAATTATTTTATTTTGCTAAATTATAATTTATTAAACCTTAAATTTTTTTTATATTATGAGTGCGTAGTAATTTGCAATTATGCTTTGGATGGTTTAATCGAAAAATGTTTAAAAAACATTCTGTTTAACAGTCCATTTGTAAAGAGGTTTGTGGATTACTTAATATTACCAGTAGGTACCTACCACACAATAAGGTTGATGAAGTACTAGAAGTTTTTAATAATCAATGTAACGGTAGAACGAGAAAAAACCACAAACTACCATTTCTTGATATTATGGTCCATTGGACTTAAGAAGTCCGGGTAGAATGTGCGCAGTGACTAGGAAAAATATTCTCATTCCATATTTGTACAATCTTATTTGAAACTAGTTGTACTCGCAACGTCGTTCGCGTGGCGTGTGATTGTTGTATAAAAATTTCTTACCGCACCCCATTTAAGGAATAGGAGAGAAATTTTTATACACCAGATGTTAAGTTGAAAGAAGACAAATATATCTGTGAAAACCGCATTCGAATCGGATCAGTAGTTTTCATGTGATGCGCGCACAAACATACAGACAGACAGACAAAAAAATCTAACCACATTTTTGGGTTTTATTTCGATGTACCCGCGACGTCGTTCGCGTGGCGTGTTGATTTTGTATAAAAATTTACTCACCCCGTTAAAGAGAAAGTTTTATACACTAGATGTTAAGTTGAAAGAAGACAAATACGTCTTTGAAAACCGCATTCGAATAGGATCAGTAGTTTTCATGTGATGCGCGCACAAACATATACATTTCTACAGTTTTATTATATGTATAGATAGATAACCACATTTTTGAATTCTATTTTGATGTACCCGCGACGTCGTTCGCGTGGCGTGTTGATTTTTGTATAAAAATTTCTTTCCTTACCCCGTTAAAGGGGTGGGGGGAGAAAGTTTTATACACCAGATGTTAAGTTGAAAGAAGACAAATACGTCATTGAAAACCGCATTCGAATAGGATCAGTAGTTTTCATGTGATGCGCACAAACATATACATTTCTACAGTTTTATTATATGTATAGATAGATATAGATATTCCTCTTAAACCAAATATTTTTTTTGTCCGGATGGTTATTTCGTTACTTCTCCGGCTTTTTACTTTTTTATATTCTTCCCAATATTAAAAAGTAAAATGTTTTTCTGGAAATTAAAACTTATTATAGCAAAATCTTGAAATGAAAAATTTACATGTATGATGCTCCGTATTTTTTTTTCAGTAATTTCTCTTGTATTTGTGTTTCTTTAAATAAATATTTTTAAAGACATTAAACACATTTATTGTTTTAACTATTCTTTTTTACTTGGTTTTTCACATCATAACTATAAATAAAACTTTCTACTGTTATTAGTTATTAGTATAAAAAACATTAATGTTTTAACGATATTTTTTTATGATTTATTTATTGCCTTATATTTATGAATGAAACAATTCTTAAATGAATAGTTTCTTTTCTTTAATGAAAGCGATACTTGTATCTAAAGTTACTAAGATCCTGAAGACATAAAATATTGGTGAAGTAGGTTAATTAAAATATAAATTAAAAACTAAACGCAATACTGCGTGAATGAATTTTAGAATAGCTTTTTAAAATAATTTTTATTACTTGTTTATTTTAATGTGGATTAACAATGAAATTTATCTCTATAAAAAGGGATTTTTCCCTGGAACATTAGGTCGTTATGTATCGATTTCATTTAAGGAAAAAAACTACATTATCAAGGTCTAAGTCTTAGGTCTATTGCGAATAGAAATGTTAGAAAAATCTAATTTTGTAAATTCCACGTAAAAGTTAACTGAAATAAAAAAAAGGTGTGGCAGTCACTGGGACTGCCGGTAGAAGTTATACTTATATACACGCGCCCGAGTTTAGAAATTTGTATGGGAATAACTTAGCAAAATCATTATATTTTTGAAGCAAGGACCTACAATACTATAAATTCAAACTTTCCTGTTATAATGCATTTTAAAATGCAATGTAAAGTCAAGGAAAATTCATATCGTATGATAAAACTCCTCATACCCAATACCTAGTATGTTACAAAATATAGCTTATCGATCAAAATCTAAAAATATTTGATGCGAAAATATATATCGTGTGTACATAATATCAACTAAAAACTGTATAAAGTATAAGATTACTCAGTGTCGCCAACGTGTGTAGTATCAAATATTTTGACTAGCGTATAGGTTGGCAACAAGTTGAGGGAGTCAGCATTAAATAGCGAAAATTCACGAAGAAGTTACTTAGGTAGCATATTTGTTGACCTCTTGCACCAAGTATTCATGCCAAGTCATAAAAAAATAAACTCGAAAATTCCCGATGAAGTAACCTATCGCATATATAATGCGATGAATGAAAGAATATTTATAATAATTTTGTGGAAATAATGAAAGAATATTTATAAAATACATTATAATTTTCAAAAAACTTAATTGAAATACATTTCTTAAAAACTGTTTTTTGTATACCTATTTCTTTTTAATGTACTGAATATTTAAACGGTATTCAAAGGACTTATAGTTATGACTAATAACATGTGGTAAATATTTCATCATCTTTATTAAAGTATCACGGGTTATTTTGAATACTTTCCAACCCCGAACGATTAATTGAGTATACCTATGAGTAAGTTATGAAGGAAGGTAGAAGCTCCATCTATTGAGCATTTGTAAAAACTTCACACGCAACACTTGTGCCAAAGTTGTCTTTTTCATACCTATAGATAGAGGTAAAATTTACATCAATAAAACACTGTTTGCACCAAAGGCTAATAAAGGTGAATTTACATTTTTGTTTTTGTCTCGGAAAATGTACCTTGACTAGAAGATTAAAAAAATGTAATTACCTCGTTGGTTATATTATAGTTCCGTTTCTACCAACTCAAATTTTCTCACTTTTAAGGTAAAATGTCATTTTAAGATTTTTTATCATTTCTTATATAACTGATTATCGATCTATCTTATAATTTATATTTACTTCAACAAGTTATTTTAGTATATTTTAATAATTGCTTGCATGGCACAATGGAAATAAAATTTCGTTCGCAAAAAAACTGAACACACACGTTGATTATTTTGCATTTATGTGTCACATGGACGAAATTTCAACTTAAACACAGCGTCATGTATTGCATACTTACACAAACAAAAAATATGATTGAGGAAAATTGTATAACTCTCACCGCCATCTATTAAAAATTAAGACGAGAATTTAACCCTTTAAACCCTATCGACAAACATCAGCTCCGAAGTTTCTTAGGTCTTTGTTCCTATTATCGACGATATGCCAAGAATTTTGGAGACATCGCCAAACCCTTGACTGGACAAGACAAGACCTTCTGTTGGGATCACGAATGTCAAAAGGCGGTTGAAATATTGAAGAAACAGCGGACGTCAGCCCCTATTCTTGCTTATCCACTTCATGACGGTAAGCTTATTCTGGACACCGACGCCGGAAATGTGGGAATTGGAGCCGTCTTTTCACAGCTAGGAAACAAATAGTGATCCCAAGAAATGCCGTACCGGAAATTTTAAAACAAATACATAATGATGGTTCTGGAGGACATCTAGATATCACGAAAACGCTGCAAAAGGTCCGAGATAGATTTTACTCGATAAATTGCTCTAACGATGTTAAGGTGATATACTCCAACATTTTGGCGCGAAACCTAGAAAGAGCAACGATACTCAAACAAACAAACCCAGTACAGAGAATAAATGTAAAAATTTTGTCAGGTATAAATTAACCCCGACATTTAAAACAGATACTGATTCACCGAACTGTACTCGGAAGTTCATAGTAGAGGGCGCTTTAAATCAACGAATAGAATATTTTAAATCTGTATTGCGTTTTTCTCAAAAATTTCAAAATATTTTGATATGAAATTTTAGGCATGAATAGTTTGTTTCATTTTACGTGGTAGACGCATACTTTTATTTTGAATAAATGATAACTTAAAGAAAATTATGATGGTTTATAGAGAAAAAAAATAATTTTTGTAATAAACACATGCATCTACCACGTAAAATGAAACGAACTATTCATGACTAAAATTTCATATCAAAATATTTTGAAATTTTTGAGAAAAACGCAATACAGATTTAAAATATTCTATTCTTTGATTTAAAACGCCCTCTATACTATGAACCTCCCAGTACAGTTCGGTGAATCAGTATCTGTTTTAAATGTCGGGGTTAATTTATACCTGACAAAATTTTTACATTTATTCTCTGTACTGGGTTTGTTTGAGTATCGTTGCTCTTTCTAGGTTTCGCGCCAAAATGTTGGAGTATATCACCTTAAAGATTGGTGTCATAAATACACCACATGTGCTGCCAGTAATGATCCGCCTGCAAAACCGAAGGCGGAAATGCAACAATATCTAGTCGGATGCCCTTTTGAAAGAAGATGTATTGGGGCCAATTTCACAGAGCGATGTAGAATTGCATTCAGACCAACGGATAAATTTTGAGAGCAGGCTCTTTCAAAAAGTTTGCCAAAGGTTGGGCATCTACAAAACAAGAACCACAGCAATGCAGCCTCAGTCTGATAAAATAGTGGAACGAATGAATCGGACTATAACCAACTATGTGTAAAAAGTGGTGCCAGAGTGTCAGAAAGATTGGGCTCGACATATTACACTATGCCTAATGGCAATTCGATTAGCTATTAACAAATCAACATGCCAAACGCCTGCGAAGGTCCTGTTCGATAGAGAAATAAGACTAGCATGTGACTTGGTAGTCAGAAGAAAAATATTAACGATGTCATTTATCGGATCGTGAAAATTCCCAGAAGGAAACCCGTAGTGGTCCATCATGATCGGTTGGCGCCTTACCAGTGAAACCACAGTGGGGATGTGCAGCAACTCCCAGAATATTCTCAGTTTTAAGGTAATGTTTTCGTGACTGTATTACAGAATATTCTCAGTTCTTATAGCATGTAGCAATTAGGTAAGATCATGTTACTCGAAAATACTAGAATATTCTGGAATACAGTCACTAAAACATAACCTAAAACGCTCTTTTAACTGAAGGTCCTTTTCTTATTCGGTTATCCCGTTACAATATATATTTACTTCATTTTAACTTCAGATGTTTTCGTGTTTCCTAATGATCCATCCAGTTTCTGTGTTATCTCAGATCTACTCTGGGTTTCTTAATTTTTAAATGAAATATTATTTGTTTTAATTAATGTTTTTTATTTGTATAATTTGCGTTAAGCAACTTTTAGCGAATAAACAAATAAATTCATTAATACAATCTACACATTTTGGCAAAACCATATAATTACATTCCGTTTAAATATATATATGATAAATTAAACAGTTATGATAGATAATTTTTTATCATTAACAAGCTGTTACTTTGATATAAGCTCTACACACTTAAAACAAAATTATAATTTCCGTTACAAGACATCTACCTTGATAGTATAATTTAACAAAATCACAGTGATGTCGGTTGAACTTGAAGAAAGAAAACAGCATTTCGGGGACATTAACCTAACCATCATCCTGTTGTTAACGATATACGAAGAGGTGTACAAAAATAATAAAAAAATCTTATTACAAGACGGTAGACCAGTTTTATTAAAAAAAAATGACTTCCGTTTATTTGTAAGTACATAATAGTTTTAGAAGGTCGTTTTCAAATATCAGAAGCAAATAAAACTGTTGGTAACGGTGAATGAACTATACTCACTGTATACATATTCATCTGACCCATGCATGCAAAATTTTTATTACGAAAGTTGTCGTTTTGACGGTATTAACCTGTTTACAATCGTTTCTCAAAAATGTTAATTGTTGCCTCTAGTGTACGTATGTAGTTTAATGATTTTTAAAATCATTAGTTTATCTAGATAAACACTAAACAATGGTTTGAATAATGTTAGTGTTCTACAAAGAAAATAAATTACCAAAACTGACTAAAAAGTAATAAAGCAGTTCTGGTGTAAATAGCTTTAGACAAGTTAAAAAAACAGTAGCAATTACTAGTACAATTTTGAAGTATATTTTACAAACACACAAAACAAATTTATATCTACAGGTTGCTGTAGATTTTAATATCGCTTCGAAAAACAGCTTAAATAATTAGTTATTAAATGGTCAAGTGATTACAATAATTTGTCAGCTTTTGGATTTTTAAAATTTAAGATTTAATTTTTAAGGACATTCAAAAACTTTTAGCACGCCAAATTCTAACAGACAAATTTCATTCGAAACAATCTGAAATTAATTGGTCTTTACCTCTCAACATTTGGTCAGCATTGGTTTCGGAAAAAAATAATAAATTGGAAAAAAAATATATAGAAAATAACAGGAGGTCTTTAAATGAGCTATAAAAGAGACCCTTTTCCGACCCTAGACTCGAGATCCGGCATGTAGTTGTATGCATTCATAAATAAAAATAAATAAATACCAGAAACGTAAAGATAATTTTTTTCTGATTATAACCATATATACAATTTTGAAGTTTACAGGCGCTAGATGTATTTTATGTTATTATGAGTATAGGAATTTGATTATATTCTTATCTAGGGTCGGAAAAGGGTCTCTTTTATAGATCATTTATAGACTGCTCGCTGGGCCCAGGACTTCAAACAAAGACTCTTTAACCAAAAAAATAGTTTTATTTTGGACAATGCACCAAGTCATTCTCGCGAACTTGAGACTATGCACCCAAATATAAAAGTGACATTTTTACCTCCCAACACGACGACTTTGCTTCAACTTACAAATCTAGGGATAATCCAGATCTTAAAGCTCTACTACATTAGACGAACCTTTAAAATTATATGTATTGGATAATATGGAATGTGCTCCTGATATGAATGTTGTGGAACGCTGGAAGAAATTTGACATAACAAAATGCATCGTATACATAAAAAGGATCATTGTAAGAACTGAAGCCATAGATATTGAAATCATGCTCGAAAAAACTGTGAGCTATACTCTGACTACGGTAAATGACCAGGAATCTGAACAAATTCCAACTTTGACTGCAAACATAGCTAAAATTGCGAATGAAATAGGACGAGGTAGGTTCGAACAGATAGAATCAAGTGATATTCAGGAATTGCTTGAATCGCAGGATGGTAATTTGGCTGAAACCTAATTAATAATAATAATAAATGTCTTTATTAAAAAAATGTTAAAGAAACAAAATACATAAAAAAATATTATTGTCAAGTCAATGCCTGGCGAAGTGTAGCTTAGAGCTACTCTAGGTACTGAACCAACCAAAGACAAAAAGAAGTTAAGGTAAATCCATTAAATGGCGCATAGGTTTACAAAAATCTTAAATACGAGTATTCTTTATATTATATAATAAAAACAGTTGTAATTACAAATAGACAAAAAAAGAAACCAGATTCTTAGGAGATTAAAATGAAAAAACGTGCAAACTAAACACATATGCCCCCTTTTTCTTATATTATAAACACACAGGCATTTTGCACTCGTTGAACTCTATTCTTACTTTCCAAATCTTAACAAAAATCGTATACAAAGTCACAGTATGTAAGATTTAAATTTGAAGGTAATAATAACTTCAGCGCCCATTGAACAAGCACTGAAGACATGACATTTAATTTGAAAAATCTTAATGAAGATTTATAAAAAGTTTTTGAAAAAATTGAACCGCCTTAAAAAAAGAAAACTGCACTAAAAACCAGAAATAAAATCATTATTTCTTAAAAAAAGGAACCAATTAGGCATATGATTTGGATTTCCTTGAAGTCGGCTCCAATGTTTTTTTTTTTTGTAAGATTTGAGTTACCAACATTCGAAATCTAGATTTAGTAGCTAAGGTTAAAGTAGAGGGTAATTTGCCATTGGAGCAGACTTTAAGGAAATCGAATTTATGTGCCCAGTTGCTTCCAATTTTTTTAAAAAAGTTTTTATTTTATCCTTTTTAGTTGCTACTTGGCTTTGTAAGATGTGGGCACAAATTCATGATGTACTATCTTCAAAACCTTCCGAATACCATGCAAGAGGTACTAAGTTCAATCTCCAACAATCTTGACATGTACCAATTGATTTTTTGAAGACATCGTGATGAAAAGGGGACTTAATTGTCTGAAATCACCAACACGCAGTGAGCAAGCGTGTTGATTAAA
The DNA here is from genome assembly GCA_964028335.1 of Altica lythri. Lineage (NCBI taxonomy): Eukaryota > Metazoa > Arthropoda > Insecta > Coleoptera > Chrysomelidae > Altica > Altica lythri. The sequence goes on from OZ034801.1 coordinate 37,350,409, forward strand.
TGCTCATTCCTTCCTTTTGTGAGAAGAGGTCTTTGGCTTTTGAGTGGGACAATTATTATGTTTTTATGTAATGCATCAATATTAACATATTAACTTAACTACGGAGCTTATTCTGTTGATTTTTGTGGTATTTCCTGGAATATCTTCCACATTGATGACTAGGCCATAACATCAGGTAACATATATTTAAAAAAATATCGTCGAATTGAGAATCTTCTCCTTTTTTGAAGACGGTTAAACTATTGTAACGTTTATTTATTTTCACAGTTTATTATTTAATTTATTTATACAACTAATACACTTAATTTATGTTATAACACAATTTATTTACAATATACTAATTTATATGAACACTGAACATTGATTTATATAAACACTTATTTACTTAGACTCAACTCAAAACTCTAAAACTAAAACTATCTTTCAAAATAAAAGTCTATTTATATGCGCTTCGAACAATGAAGAAACATCTCGATATCTCGCGTAAGGGCAGAGATTCTTCCAGTCGTATGTGGAATTCTCGATATGGTTCAATAGAACATTCCACGGCGTCGCCCGCCGGTCGGACTCGCCCATTTGGCCAACCAGGACAGAGCCGGAGTCGCATTACATTGCCCCCTCCTTAAGAGATAGTTCCTCCTGGAACTAGAGCTGGATGGGAGTGATTGTATCTGCAGTCGGATCCTCTTCTACAATTTCCAGTTGTATAAAAAAAACAGGGGACGGTCTTCGTTGTAAACTGGACACTGGGCGAATGGCTGCAAACCAATACTTGGACTTCGGTATCTTGAAAGATTACTTCCACCATGTTTCGAATGACCCTCCAGTCTAACTCCTTACACTCGATCTTTGGCATTGCTATATTCTGTATATTGGACTCCAGTACGTGTTCCCTCAGGCTAAGTAAAGATTCCCATACATCTTGATAAGTGGGTCGGTCGTGATAGGTGTTCTTTGTCACTAGATAGAAGAGGTAACGTGATCCATCTTGGAGTCTCAAAGCTTTTCCGGGGGCTGGCAATTGGCTTTGCAGTTCTGATAGTCGACCAAACTTTTTTCGGAAAACGGACGCTAATCCTCGGGCGTCGCTGATACTGGCAGGAATATTATGGACCAACGAGCAGTCATCTGGAAGCGTGAACAGGTCTTGATGTTTCTCAATGGTTACGCCATATCTTGCTTTCCCGGTACCCCCATAAGCACCCATAAACTCATCGAAGGCAAAATCAGGAGTCTCTTGGAGTCGATTTACATCTTCTTCTTGGTTATGATCTCCTTCAAACGGTGCCAGCCGGTTTCCATGTACCACTTTCGGTTTTCCATTTGGAATCTTACTTATTCGGTATATGACATCATTGATTCTTTTCTTAACGATGTATGGACCTTCCCAAGACGTTTGTAGCTTCGGCGAGTAACCCTTCTGTCTTCTTGGGTTATGAAGCCAGACTTTGTCTCCTTCTTCGAAACATCCTTCCGTGGCTTGAGTATCATACCGTTTCTTCATTCTATCACTGGCAATTTGAAGATGTGAGCGAACCAGTTCATGCATATCGTCCATTTTCCTTCGTAACTGGATCACATAATCTTCTCCAGCTATATCTTCTCCAGGTCGGCATCCAAACTCAAGGTCGCATGGTAGCCTCATCTCTCGTCCGAACAAGACCTTTGCTGGTGTTTGGCCTGTTGTTTCATTGACTGCGGATTGGTAAGCCATCGCGAAGAGTGAAAGGTACTGATCCCAGTCCCGCTGGTGGTTGGACACTACTTTTGACAGATACTTTCCAATGGTCTTATTCATTCTTTCTACCATTCCATCTGATTGTGGATGTAATGCTGTAGTTCTTGTTTTCTTCATTCCTAGAGTATCGCAAATTCCTTGGAAAAGCTGGCTTTCGAAATTTCTACCTTGGTCACTATGAATCTCCAAGGGTACTCCAAATCGACTGATAAATTCTCTTATTAAGACATCTGCAACAGTTGTGGCCTCTTGATTTGGAATGGCGTAGACTTCTACCCACTTCGTGAAATAATCCATAACCACCAACATGTACTTATTTCCATTCTCAGTCGTCGGAAATGGTCCAGCAATGTCTAAAGCAATCCTCTCGAATGGGCTACCGACGTTGTATTGTTTCATGGGAGCTTTCCTTTTTCGCTGCGGTCCATTACTCGCAGCACAGATGGTACACTTCTTACACCAGCTCTTCACATCATCGGAACTATTCATCCAATAAAACCTTTCCCGTACTCGTTGAAGGGTTTTCTTAACACCGAGATGACCTCCTGATGGACTGTCATGTAACTGTCGGAGTACTTCAGCCACTCTAGTTTTTGGAATAACTAACTGCTTTCTGATTTCTGAACCATCATCATTCTCGAGTACTCGTTGCAATAAGTCTTCTTCCAGGATGAAAGAGTTCCACTGAGCCCAATAGGATTTAAGTACTGGACAGAATTTTGACACTTCTTGCCAAGTAGGTCGTCGATCTTCTCTCTTCCATTGGCGCATTTTCTTTAAAACAGAATCATTTTCTTGTTCCTCTCTAATTTTAGTAGGTGCCCAGTAATCGTTAACTACAGTTGTTCGTAGTATAGCAGTTTCTTTGGATTCTGCCTTGTTGCAATGGAAGCAATCTGCTGGGCACGGTCTTCTGGAAAGAGAATCGGCGTTTCTATGGCTTACTCCAGCTCGATGTTCGATCCTAAAGTCGTACTCTTGTAACCGTTCGATCCACCTGGCAATTTGACCTTCAGGGTGCTTGAATTGCATAACCATTTAAGGGCTGCATGATCGGTCCGGATTAAAAATTTTCTTCCATAAAGGTATTTATAGAAATGTTCCACGGACTTCACAACTGCCAGAAGTTCTCTTCTCGTAACGCAGTAATTCCGCTCAGGTTTAGAGAGCACTTTACTAAAATACCCCAGAACCCTTTCTTGCCCATCTTGAATCTGAGAAAGAACTCCTCCAATTCCTACATTACTGGCATCGGTATCTAAAATAAATTCCCCCTCTGGTTGTGGGTAGCCCAGTATCGGTGCTGTTGTTAAATGCTTCTTTAGAGTTTCAAAGGCCGTTTGACAGTGGTCATCCCAGCAGAATTCTCTTGCTTCTTCAGTAAGTCGTGTTAATGGCTTAGCAATATCTGCAAACTTCCTTATGAACCTTCGATAGTACGTGCATAGCCCAAGAAAACTTCTTATTTGATGTTTATCGGTTGGTTGTGGCCAATGCTTGATGGAAGAACTTTGTCGTTATCTACAGCCACGCCTTCCTTGCTGACAACATGACCCAGGTACTTAACTTTATTTTGGAATAACTGACATTTCTTGGGGTTCAACATCAGTTGGGCAGCTTGAAGTCTTTTTAAAACATCGTCTAAGTTCTTTAAATGATCTTCAAATGTCTCTCCCAAGACTATGATGTCGTCTAAATAGACCAGACATGTCTTCCAAGATAACCCTCTCAATACATTTTCCATAAGCCTTTCGAATGTCGCAGGAGCATTACATAGTCCAAATGGCATGACATTAAATTGCCATAATCCGGAACCGGTGGTGAAGGCTGTCTTTTCCTTGTCTACTGGGTCCATTTCCACCTGCCAGTAGCCAGATTTCAAGTCTAGGGTAGAGAATAATTTACTTCCAGCCAAAGTGTCCAAGGTGTCGTCGATTCGAGGCAGAGGATAACTGTCCTTCTTGGTAACATTGTTCAACTGACGGTAGTCTACACAGAACCTCGTAGTTCCATCCTTTTTCTTAACCAAGACTACCGGAGAGACCCATGGGCTGGTAGAAGGTTCTATCACCCCGTCTTCCTCCATTTCTCGAACAATCCTTTCAGCTTCCTCTCTCTTTGCCTGCGGTAGTCTTCTAGCTGTTTGACGAATTGGCTTGGCATCCCCTGTGTCAATTTTATGCTTCACTGTAGAGGTTCTTCCTGTCTTACCTCCTTTTGGCACAAAAATGTTCCGATATTGATGGAGAAAGTCTTTAACTCTTCTTTTCTCTATTCGATTCAGAGATGGACCAGCAACTGCCACCATGTGTTCGAACTTGTCGTTGGAATTATCCGAAGTGGCCGTCTGACGAATTATGGACGATACTGGTACACAGGTTCCAATTCTGGTATCTTTCTTGATTGTAATAGGGTGATCATTGATGTTTATAATTCGTACCGGAATTTCTCTAGCAGAAGTGACCAATCCTTTTCCGATCAAAATTCCCCGACCGACGTCTTCATCATGGTTCAAAGGTTCCATCATGGCAGGTGTTCCTGCATCAACAGTTCCTTGAAGACGTGCCACTACGATAGTTTCACTTCTACCAGGTATCACAGTATCCTCTTCTAGAGCTGCTGGCACGGTTCTGTCCTCATACGGATGAAGGAATACTTCTTCGGCACCCACTTTAATAACTCTGTTTTTGAAATCCAGCTGGAAACCATGTAAGTTCATCACGTCCATTCCTAATATCACATCTTCCTCGATATCAGCGACAATGACAGTATGCGTGAACTTTTCTGTACCAATTCCTATTTGAACTTGGACTTCCCCATGGATGTTAGCTCTTTCACCTGTGGCGGTCCGCAGCCGTAGCCTTGTTGGTAGAAGTTTCTTGCTGCTACTTATAGTTGTTGGTCGTATAATGGTCCTGGTCGCTCCAGTATCTATCAACAGTGTATACTTTTTACCATTTACTTCACCATCTACATATACACTGTCATTGCGACATTTCAGAGAGGCTATGAGTATGAGAGGGTCTCTTAAAAGGTTACGGGTCGAAGCTGCCCCCTCTAGGCCGACCCGTTCTAGTTTTCCTGTGGAGTTGTTTCTCGATTTGCATTGGCCACTGGACGTTTACATGATTTGATGAAGTGTCCCATTTCGCCACAATTGTAACACACGCGGGGCCTCTTCTTTTTGTTTTCAGCAAAGTTCTTCATCATGTTAACTAATTGGTCCAATTTATTTTCGTCTTCTTCGTCTTTTACAGACCTTACTTTACTGTATCCCCCACAAGCCTTCGAAGCCGCTTCATACTCAAGCGCAGCGGACAAGACATCGACTAAAGTTTTGTGACGGGCTAAACGAAGAGTCTTGTTCATTTCAGGATCACGGAGCCCATCAAGAAATGCTTCTACTGCTAAACATTCTATCATTCCTTCATCAGCTGCAGGATAGGCAAATCTGACCAACCTGGCAATATCTACTTCATATTCCTGAAGGGTCTCTTCTCGCTTCTGTTTTCGTATCTTCAACTGTGACCGGTGCAAATTCTCCAGATGTTCATGACCATATCGCATGTTTAATCTCTTCTTAAGTTGTTCAAAGTCATCTGTCTCTTCCACCGGTATAGTCTGAAGAACGTCGCAAGCATCTCCTCTAAGAGCGATCGTGAGATTTACAGCCTTTTCTTTTTCTGACCATCCGTTCGCTCGTGCAGCTGTTTCAAACTGTTTAAGGTAATTTTCCCATGACATTTTTCCATCAAAGGTTGGGGCTTTAATGCGGACCAAACTTTCACTGCTTTCCAGTTTTGATTTTTGTTCCACTTTACAGCTTGTCTTTTCTTCATCATTTTTCTCTTTTGATTCTTCCACACTAATCCTTTCTCCCTTTCCCATTTCTTCCATTTTTCGTTCGATCTCTTTTATTTTCTCCTCGAATGAAGTCATCTCAGAAGAGACTTTATTTTCTAAAGAAGCAACTTTAGTATCCAAAGATGAAATTTCAGAAGAAACTTTATTTTCCAAAGAAGAAATTTCAGAAGAAACTTTATTTTCCAAAGAAGAAATTTCAGAAGAAACTTTATTTTCCAAAGAAGAAATTTCAGAAGAAACTGTATTTTCCAAAGAAGAAATTTCAGAAGAAACTTTATTTTCCAAAGAAGAAATGTCTGTTTTCAGAGAAGACATATCGGTAGAAACCTTATTTTCCAAAGAAGATATTTCAGTAGAAATATTTTTTATAGAAGACATCAATGATGAAGTATCGTCAGCAAATAAAAACTCCTCCGGGTCTAATCCTTGATCAACTATCGCTTGTCTAAGTTGCTCCACCAACTCCGACTTCTTTTCTGTAGTGTCCAATTCACGGTCTTCAAGTTCCCGACGCAAGTGTGCCACTTTTAAATCACAAAGTTTTTTCGACATTTTTCTACACTATTTATTTACACTATCCCACTTCTGACACCAATGTAACGTTTATTTATTTTCACAGTTTATTATTTAATTTATTTATACAACTAATACACTTAATTTATGTTATAACACAATTTATTTACAATATACTAATTTATATGAACACTGAACATTGATTTATATAAACACTTATTTACTTAGACTCAACTCAAAACTCTAAAACTAAAACTATCTTTCAAAATAAAAGTCTATTTATATGCGCTTCGAACAATGAAGAAACATCTCGATATCTCGCGTAAGGGCAGAGATTCTTCCAGTCGTATGTGGAATTCTCGATATGGTTCAATAGAACATTCCACGGCGTCGCCCGCCGGTCGGACTCGCCCATTTGGCCAACCAGGACAGAGCCGGAGTCGCATTACACTATGGTAAATGAGCTTTGTGATTCCTTAATGAAAATTGATCCATCTATGGCACAAAGTCTTATTTTTAAGAGGCAAATTGCTAATGTCACTGCTGAATATCAGTCTGAACTAAAAAATCTTTTAAAAACTGCCAAGCAAAAAAAGATTACAACATTCTTTAAACCATTGCCAAAACCTGAAGATAACTACTAATCAATATCGTCAAAAAATTCAATTACATTGATTTTTTTATATATTTTAATTTTATTTAGTATGTCCTATAATTCAATATAAATTACCATTTCGTATTCACGGTTTATGTAGTCGCGGCATATTTACGGAACATATACCTACCCCACGATCCCACGAATAAAGAGCTTTAACTGTTTAACTATTAAACATTTATTATATTTATTTTTTAAGTTGAAAGATAGGGTTCAATTTGATCGGAAGGCTTTTTCAGCTTTTTGTACATTTATTTACTATATTCTTATTTAAATCTTCTATTTGGTAAAACATCAATTGAAATGGGCAAATTGGAATGTTTGTAATAAAAAATTTAACCGATTTCAAACAAAATTGCTTTAAAAAGAAAGAGCGCATTTCTGTTTTATTTTTTCCTGTTTAAATATTAATTATTATATTAATTTGATTTAACTAATAATAATTCTTTAATTAAAATCTTCGCATACATACATAAAAACAGTAACGAACTTAATTTAATAGGTTAATAGATTAATTTCCTTGCAATTACAGTAATGATGAAACATTTAAAGTATGTTATTAATCACATTCTAATAGCCCTTTTAAGGATGGATCACTTTCTTTTCTAAAAGTAGTTTCTTAAAGAAAAGTTTCACGGTTAACGTGTGCCCTAATGATCAACAGTAAATTACAAACAATCAAATGGCAACATTTAACCCTTACCTATCAAAATAAATTTGTTTTGAATAAAGTGATCGTGACTGATCATCCTTGTTTCTTGAAAACAATCTAAAATTGTCGTGAACGTGACATTCTCAGTTGCAGTTGTGCTAAAAAAACATTTAAGTTCACTTAAAATAACACGCAGATCTTGCAAAATTTACTATTATTGCAAATACGGTATTTCCTGAGAAACTAATCAATTTTACATGCTAGTCATGTGAATAGATTAAAATAATAAGAAAATTAGTTTAGTGATTACCATTGTGTCAATTAAATTCTATGAAATATAATATTTATTTATAAGTTTTTTAATTGGAGCAAGGTTGATATAACATTTATTTAAAAGTATTTACGTACTATATATAAATAACGTTTATTATTCGTATTATTCGTATAAATATAGGATCTTTTCCTGTCTATTTTTACGAACTGGTTCGTATTTCTGTAACTAATTCCGAATCGTTTGTTATATATTTGAAAAATACAAGTCGATATAAAAATGCTATTTCTAACGATATCTTCGGAAATTGAAAAACTTTGACCTTAGTTAAACGTTGGGGATTTTATGTAATACTAGCTGTACCCGGCGCGCGTTACTACGCCAACAACTAAAATAAATTTAAGAAAAATAAAAGATAAGAAGAGATAGAGAAGAAAAGAAAGTTTATAGGTAGTTTTGTTTTACTTATCGCACCAAAAATATATTTTTTATAATTCACGTTCACAAAGTTTCTATTTCGACACTAAAAACAGTATCGAAATAGATTCATTGTAACACTGTTTTTGGTAACTTTTTATTTTACACAATTGGTTGCACTGCACTGATTTTCAACGAAAGAGTTCAGGTAGTAAATCAAAAAGTATGTTGTAGTAAATTATTAACTACATTATCAGCGTTATTGCTAAATTCGGAATATTTTATACAAATTTGACAAACAATCTAATTTAATATCATTAAAACTGACAAGTGTCAAAACTGTCAAGATTGCCAACATAAATAAATATTTCGAAAAACTCTCATTTTATTTTTTTTTATACTTTTAAAAGTTCATTATAAAAAATAGTATGTAACACTCGAATTACAATGACGGTTTGTAGTACTCGTTCTTTGCGAAACTCACCGCTTCGCGGTTCGTTTCACAAACTGAACTCGTACTACGAAACCTCTGTCATTGTAACACTTGTATTACAATATACTATTTCGAACTTATATTTATACGAATTCGTATAGATATCTATTAACCAGTATTGAATTTGATACATGGAAGCGCCATCTGGTGGTAACTTCCATTAATACGAATATCATGTTCATCTTACCCATTAAAAATACATCATCATACTGATTTTCATGACAATCGGTTGAACGGGACAGAAGTTGCTACTCTGCATCGCCACCTGGTGGCGAGTGGCATCAATGAACATAACATACAAACTTTCTCCGTGGAAAAATACATATACATACCAATTTTCATGACAATCGGTTGAACAGGACAGAAGTTGCTACTCTGCAGCGCCTCCTGGTGGCGAGTGGCATCAATAAGCATATCATACAAACCTTCTCCGTGGAAAAATACATAAACATACCAATTTTCATAATAATCGGTCCAGTAGCTTTTGAGTTCATTGAGTACATACAGACATACAGACTAACATTCATTTATATATATTGTTACGTTCTAGGGGTTCAAAATAAAATCACTGCTGAACGAAAATGTCTAATTTATTTACACACTACAAACTAAACGAATTATAACTAAATAACTAAACTAACTATAACACACTAATTTATGTACAACAATTAACTTAGATTTATATTCACTATTTATTTTCACTTCGTAGATCGCTCGAATATTTAGACTGTCGCTGTTAACTTTTTACTTCCCCTGTGGTCCGCCGTTCTCCGCTTATATACCAGTCCACCGCTTCCAGAAGATCCTTCGAAAACAGTTTCTCGACGCGCGTAGAAGAAAAGGAATATTCTCGATCGTACGCGCGGTCACTAGACTTCCGGGAATCAGTTGTTTACCTAGCGCTATCAGGGCGACAGGAGCGTACTAGGGAAGTCTCGCTCGTTACACTGCCCCCTCCTTAAGACGTTCGGTCCCCGAACACCTTGGTTGGTATGTCTGAACCTACAGGTATCTCCCTTTCTGCAGCTCCCTTGCTTTTCGAAATAGCAATCCACAGTCTTCTCCTTCATTGTGTTTCCGCTCGGGTTGAAAATGCACACGAGTATCTCTATTCCTGTCTTATGGAAAAGCACCTCGAGCATGTTCCGGACGACTCTCCAGTTGAGTTGATCTACACCACAACCCAACTTAGGCACAGCCAGCTTCTTCACTTCCAACCTGGTGAGTTCGCCTCTTAGGTTCAGCAGGGTATTCCACATACTTCTATAGCTGGGCTTGTGATCGGAAAACCTCTTAGTCACCATGTAGAAGAGGTGACGATGACCGTCAGTGAGACTTAGAATTTTTCCGGGATGGGGCTGTTGTCTGGAGAGCTCAGATACACGGCCAAACTTCTTCCTGAAGACTAATGCTATTCCCCTGGACATACGCAGATCTTCGGCGACACAATGGGCTAGGGAATAATCTCCAGGCACAGAGAAGAGGTCCTGCTGCTGCTCGGTGGTAACTCCGAATCGTGCCTTCCCAGTTCCACCATAGTTCTCCATGAACTGGTCGAAACTCATCTCAACATGCTCTGGGCTGGTCGTCCTTCTCAGATGGGTCTCGTCTTGTTCGTCGTAGTCCGCCTCGTATTTCGCCAACCGATTTACATGGACCACGCGCCTCTTGCCCCTTGGTAGTTTTTGTATACGGTACACTACATCATTGATCCTCTTTACCACTCTGTATGGACCCTCCCAATTCCTCTGTAGCTTAGATGATAATCCTCTCTTCTTCTGGGGGTTGTACAGCCAGACCAAATCTCCAGCGTTGAAACCACCTTCTGTAGCTTTGCTGTCATAGCGGGTCTTCATTCGGTCACTAGCAATTTGTATGTTTTGTCGGACCTTCTCATGAATGTAGTGTAGCCTGCCCCTCAATGTGCTCACGTAGTCCTCACCAGCTATCTCTGTTCCGGGCTTACATCCAAACTCTAGGTCACAGGGTAATCTTATTTCCCGGCCGAACATGACACAAGCTGGTGTCTCTCTAGTAGACTCTTGCACGGCTGATCTATAGGCCATGGTGAACAGATGAAGGTACCGGTCCCAGTCTCTTTGATGGTCAGAGACCACTTTAGCCAAATATTTTCCCACAGTTTTATTCATTCTTTCGACTAGGCCATCTGACTGTGGGTGAAGAGGCGTTGTCCTGGTCTTCTTGACTCCGAGTATTTCACAAATGCTCTGGAATAGGCCAGACTCGAAATTTCGTCCCTGATCAGAATGTAGCTCCAGTGGCACTCCAAACCGACTAAACATCTCTTTTATCAGCACGTCTGCCACTGTCGAGGCCTCTTGGTTTGGGATGGCATGTGCTTCAACCCATTTGGTAAAGTAATCCGACGCCACCAATATGTACTTGTTCCCATCGTCGGTCTCTGGGAATGGGCCTGCGATGTCTATAGCAACTCTTTCCATAGGACTGCCTACGTTATACTGATTCATTGGCGCTCGTCGTTTTCCTCTTGGGCCATTCGTTGAAGCACAAAGTCTACATTTTCGGCACCAGTTCTTGACGTCTTCTTTGCAGTTGACCCAGTAAAAACGTTCTCTGATCTTTTCCAACGTTTTCTTGATGCCGAAGTGTCCACCGGAGGTTCCATTATGAAGTTTCTCCAATACTTCTGTCGTCCGACTCCGGGGAATTATCAGCTGAGTCCTAGCTGCAGTACCCTCGTCATTCTCGACGGACCTCTTCAATAATCCATCCTCTAAAATGATGGAGTCCCACTGCGCCCAGTAGGACTTGGCCCTAGGACTCAGGTGACTCACTTCTTCCCATCTTGGTCTCTGCCCTTTTGCCTTCCAGTCAAGCAACATCTTTAGTTCGGTGTCACCTTCTTGGTCTCGCTTCAGGGATTCTGGCAGCCAATCTAGATCCACGACGGTGGTTCTTAAACAGAATTCCTTCTCTTCTGCTTTGCTGCAGTGTTTGCAGTCGGAAGGACAAGGTCTCCTAGATAATGCGTCAGCGTTGCCATGTGACTTTCCGGCCCGGTGTTCCACAGAAAAATGATATTCCTGCAGCCTTTCTATCCATCTCGCAACCTGACCTTCTGGGTTCTTGAATTGTAGAAGCCACTTCAGAGCAGCATGATCTGTTCTTAGAAGGAATTCGCGACCGTACAAGTATTTATAGAAATGTTCCATGGACTTGACTGCGGCGAGAAGTTCTCTCCTCGTAACACAATAGTTACGCTCAGGCTTCGACAGGACCTTGCTGAAATATCCTATAACTTTCTCTTGGCCATTCTGAATTTGGGATAATATGCCTCCTATGGCCGTGTTGCTTGCGTCCGTGTCCAATATAAACCTTCCACTGGTCTGAGGATAACTTAATATAGGAGCTGTTGTTAGTGCTTGCTTCAGCCGATTAAAAGCATCCTCGCATTCAGTATCCAATTTGAAGTCCCTTCCATCTTCCGTCAGTCTTGTTAGAGGCTTCGCGAGGTCAGCAAATCCAAAGACGAACTTCCTGTAGTATGTGCACAAGCCAAGAAAACTCCTTACTTGGTGCTTGTCCTGTGGTACTGGCCATTCTCGTACAACCTTGACTTTGTCTGGGTCAGCACTAATGCCATCTGCAGATACTACATGTCCTAGATATTTCACTTCTTTCCTGAAGAGGTGGCAGTTCTTTGGACTGAGTCTTAAATTTGCAGTGCGTAGCCTTTCAAGGACTTCTCTTAAATTTTCCAGGTGTTCGTCAAATGTCCGGCCAAATACTATGACATCGTCCAAATAAACTAGGCACGACTTCCATGACAATCCTCGAAGAATGGTTTTCATTAATCGCTCGAAAGTTGCAGGTGCGTTACAGAGGCCAAATGGCATTAGTGAACTGCCACAATCCTGTCCCAATAGTAAAAGCTGTTTTCTCTTTGTCTTTGGGATCTAATTCCACCTGCCAATACCCACTCTTCAAATCCAGCGTGGAGAACCATTTCGAGCCAGAAAGCGTGTCCAAAGTGTCGTCAATCCGTGGAATGGGGTAGCAATCCTTCTTGGTGACTTCGTTCAGACGACGATAGTCGACACAAAATCTGGTGCTGCCATCTTTCTTCTTCACCAAAACCACAGGTGATGACCAAAGACTATCAGATGGTTCTATTATTTCTTGTTCGTGCATGTCCTTGATTATGTTTTCTGCCTCTTCTCTCTTTGCTATGGGAAGCCTTCGCGGTTGTTGGCGAATGGGATCTGAACTTCCGGTATTGATAGAATGCTTCACAACATTCGTCCTACCCATCTGAGTGTTGTCCATAGCAAAAACGTCTCTGTATTCATGAATCAGTTTCTTCACCTTGCTAATATATTCTGGTGCAAGTTCTGTGCAGGAAGAAGCCAATGTCTCAAATAATTTTTCCGAACTCTTCTCGCTTCTTGGTAGCGGGTTCTTCACATCCTGAACGCTTCCTGTCACACAAAGCACAGAACAGCTTTCTCCCAGGATCGTACCTTTCTTTAAGATCACAGGGTACATGTTGGTGTTCAACATTTTCACAGGAACTTCGTTTCCGCCTCTAACCAAGGTTTTTCCGACTAGCAGTCCTTTCCCGAGGTTACTCTCACTGGCTGGTTCGATGAGTCTTATACAGCCATCTCGAAGGTCTCTATCTAAATACCCCTTCACTATGGTTTCCGCCTGTCCACGTAGGTGAACATCTTCGCTGAGTAAGACTCGAGTCGTGATATCTTCACATCCCAGGAATGGAATTTCCAGACTTCCGATCCTCAGGACATCGCTTCTCATATCCATCTGGAAGCCATAACCCGTAATGACATCCATTCCCAAGATGACTTCCTCCATGATATCTGCCACCAGCACCTCATGTTCGAAAAACCTGTCCCCAATGTTGATGACGATCCTCTTCTTTCCATGTGTTGGCACGTCTTCACCAGTTGCAGTTCGTAAACGAACCATCGCTGGTAAGGTTTTTCCATTTCCTTCAACTACACTCGGCTTAACTATAGTTCGGGTTGCGCCAGTGTCGACTAACATTTTTACGGACCTCCCATTAATTTTACCGTCGACATAAATACTTGAAAAAATGGCCTGAATTATAACCTCAGGGGCATTGTCGTGGCGGGTCGGTTTATGCCCCTTCTTGCCAACCCGCTTTAGTTTTCCTGTTCTTGGCGTTGTGGTTTAACCGGCTTCTTGCAGTTACGCCGAATGTGTCCTCTTTCGCCGCAGTTCCAGCATCTTGGTTCACCATTACGTTTCTCCTGGAGAACTCGGCGAACTACTTCTTCAATTGTCTCGTCGCAGACTGGCGAATCATCAAGCTGTCTCACTTTGCTCTGTCCTCTGTGCGAAGCTTGTTTAGCAGCTTCAAATTCTAGGGCATGGGCCAGGGCGTCATCTAGGGTTTTGGGCCGGGCCAACCGCAACGTCTGCTGAGTCTCCGTGTCTCTCAAGCCATCGACGAAGCTCTGGACAGCAAGTTGTTCTAGGAAGCTGTCCGGTGCTGAAGGATAGGCCAGCCTTACCAACCTTGCTATGTCTGCTTCGAATTCCTGCAAGGTTTCTGCGCTCTTCTGATGGCGACTCTTGATTTGTGCGTGATACACTTGTTGGAGATGTGCATCACCATATCTCATTTGCAGTCTACTCGTCAGAGTCTTATAATCACCTTGTTGACTTACAGGAATGGTCTGAAGGATATTCAGTGCGTCTCCTCTTAATGCAACAATTAAGGCAGTTGCTTTCTCTTCATCGTCCCAGTAGTTGGCGTTGGCTGCTGCTTCAAATTGTTTCTGATAAGTGCTCCAGGGTGTTTTGCCATCAAAAGTTGGAGGTTTGATCTTTGTTCGCCCTGGCTCACCCCGTTCTCCCAGCTTAACAGAACAATATTTGCTGAAGTTCTTACTCAATCGCTCTTCCATGGTTTTCACCTGTTCTTCCAATTTTACCTGCATTTCTTCCTCCATATTTACCAATCTGCCTTCAATGTTTCCAACACTGTCTTAAAATTTTCCAATTTCGTCTTTTACGCTTCCAATCTCATTTTCCAGTTTGGAGTAATTATTCTTTAACTCATTTTCAATGAATGTCAATTTATCTCCCAAATTATCTTCCATTTTCTTAGTGTTTTCTTCCATTTTCTGGGTGTTTTCTTCCATTTTATTCTCCATTTTCTGGGTATTCTCATCCATTTTCAAGCTCATTTTTTCAAGGGCTTGCTTGAAAAATTCCATTGTCGCCTGATCCATTTTCTTCGCCTGTGATCTCGTTATTGGCATACAAAATATTCAATAATGAAGTCCACAATTTAAATTAACACAGCAGTTTAATTGACCCCACACCTGACACCAATTGTTACGTTCTAGGGGTTCAAAATAAAATCACTGCTGAACGAAAATGTCTAATTTATTTACACACTACAAACTAAACGAATTATAACTAAATAACTAAACTAACTATAACACACTAATTTATGTACAACAATTAACTTCGATTTATATTCACTATTTATTTTCACTTCGTAGATCGCTCGAATATTTAGACTGTCGCTGTTAACTTTTTACTTCCCCTGTGGTCCGCCGTTCTCCGCTTATATACCAGTCCACCGCTTCCAGAAGATCCTTCGAAAACAGTTTCTCGACGCGCGTAGAAGAAAAGGAATATTCTCGATCGTACGCGCGGTCACTAGACTTCCGGGAATCAGTTGTTTAAAGATGATTACAAAAATAACGCGACAGCTCCAGTAAAATTCGGCAATGTGGTGATATACGCCGACGATCTCCGATCGGCGCGCGCCGCAGCGCCTCCAGTCGGAGAATTCTAGTACTATTCAATTGCTTAGCGGATTTCGTGTGCGGTGTTTGTTAGTCCCAGAGCCATCTTCACAAAACCTCTCGAACTGGGTAATCGGTAGCGTTCGAGTCGACGGTAAAGATAGGTGGGGAAACCTGAGCTGTCGCGTTAATTTTGGAATCGTCTCTACCTAGCGCTATCAGGGCGACAGGAGCGTACTAGGGAAGTCTCGCTCGTTACAATATATATAGATTAGCAGACCTATAGAACTTCGTTTCACCTAAAAATTTTCCGTTTTTATCTATTTTTTTTTAGTTTTTTCTATTGATTTCCATAGATTAGCTGACCTATAGCTGACCTATAGAACTTCGTATCACCTAACAATTTTCCGTTTTTATCCATTTTTTTAGTTTTTTCTATTGATTTCCATGATTTTATTACTGTTTCTGTCTATTTACAGGTTATTACTTGTCTATTTTTAGTTTTTTTTCGATTGTTTACATTTTTCTTTTATTCACAATTTTTGTTTGTTTTTAAAGTGAAACTTTTATTAGATCGTTTTAAGTACATGTTGCATGTCGCATGTCGGTCGAACGCCGAGTAGGTATAAAGTATAAAGTAGGCGGCACTTATAGTTTAATACAAAAATGTACGGGAGTGAGCACATCTGCTAATGAAAACAATCTTACTATTCGTATTAATACGAACTTCGACTGCGTAAGTATCTACGACATGTAAAGTCGACGGTTATATTTTACCTATTCGTATTAATACGAACTTCGACTGGGTAAGTATCTACGACATGTAACGTTTTAAAAATATTACAGTCGTAAATAATAATTTTTGAAACTGAAAATATGGAACTTGAGCAATAAATTATGTAACATATATTAAATAAAATCTTTTAAAATTAATCAAAACACTTTCATTTTTAAACAAATAAACTTTGTAATTATCCTACCCTTGTTATATATATATTCATTTCATTCTTTTGTCGATTTACTGAAGTTTTCACTTCTATCGTGTGTGAATCGCACACACACCTTTTGATTTTGATTTTGATTTCGATTTTGATTTCGATTTTGATTTCGATTTTGATTTCGATTTTGATTTCGATTTTGATTTCGATATTGATTTCAATTTCAATTTCGATTTTGATTTTGATTTCGATTTTGATTTTGATTTCGAATTCGAATTCGGTTTCGATTTCGATTTCGATTTCGATTTTGATTTTGATTTGATAAAGCGATTTTTATACCCTTAATGGAATATTATTCGAAAAATTTTTAGTTAAATGTCTATAGGGTAAAAAAAGTTTCACTTTTACCGTGCTTTCATAAAACCACACAATGCTTTTTTTCTGTTTTTTCCGTATTTTCAATTTTCACCATTTTACATTTTTATCTAGTTATTCTTTTTTTGGTTTTTCGATTTTTTCCAATTTTTCTAGATTTTTATCTTTTTCTGTTTTTTCAATTTTTTTGCGATTTTTCTCCATTTTTTTGATACTCGTTTTTTTAATTTACTCCATTTTTTAATTTTTTTTATATTGTCAGCAATTTCTTACGATTTTCAACATTATTGTATAATTTTTGACAGATTTTTAACCGTTTTTGTTAATTTTTCAAAATTGTGAAAAACTTCTTATAATTTTCTACAATTTTTTGTGTTTTTTAACATTTCTCAACATTTTGACATTTTTTATCCATTTTTATCGATTTTTTAAGGTTATTAAGAATTTCTAATAATTTTTTCAACGATTTTTTACGTTTTTCAACATTCCTATACGATTTTCGACATTTTTTCACCATTTTCAACAATTTTTCAAGATACCAACAATTTTTTACGATTTTCATGATCCTTTCACGATTGTTTTTTCAAGATTTTCAACTTAATTTTTCAGTTTTTTTAACATTATATCACGATTTTCAAAGATTTTAGTTAGCTATTTACAAAATTTACGAATTTTAACAACTTTTTACGATTTTCAACAAACTTTTTAACAATTTTTAACAGTGAGTCCTTATCATAATTTTTATAGAAAACGGAGCAATAAGAAAAGTTTTAACTCCTTATTTGCACCCTTATGGGGTGAATTCTAATAAATTATAAAATACGTGTTTAATGAAATATTTTTAAGACTCCGAATTTCAATTTTTATAAAATTCGGTGCAGATTCAAAGATTTTTTCATATTTCACCCCCTTCAGGGCTATAATTTCCAAAATTCTTTAAGTAGGAATTGCTCGTTTAAATATATCAGATATTAATTGCGGCAGCCTACGGTGGCGTTATATTACTTCATTTAGAAAGGTATTTTCTTGGCTTTCTTTTTTCCGCAATTTTTTGTGTTTTTTTTTAATATTTTCCATTTGATTATAGTTTTGGACCAACTTAATTTTTTTTTTAACTAGTGACTAAAGGAATTAAATCCCAATTAAGGAGAAAAATAATCGATTTTCTTCATAAAATCGCCAACAAGCAATATTTATTTAGTCGTGAAATCACTAGTGATGAATCGTCTATTTATCAAACACCATTCTGAGATCAAGAAGCAAAATGAGTATTGACAGACTGCGACCTTTCATCGACCAAAGAAAACTCGAATGTACAAATTTAAGGCGAAATCAATACTGATTTGTTCTTTTTACGACTCCACAGAGTATTTGTTTCTAAAAAAACTGCCGACCAAGTTTTTTCTAAAGAAACGTTCTTAAAAGATTAAGAAACAGGGGTCATCATGAAAAAACTGACAACCAAGTTTTTTATAAAGATGTCTCTCAAATAGGGTCATCCGTCTCCCAGCCCTCCCTGTGACATGATTTTTAACTTCAAAAGACATTCTTGTGATTCCTCAGCCCCTCTATTCATCTGCCCTAGTCCCACTTACTTTTTTTTCCTAAACAGAAAAATGTCTTCTTTAAGGAGGTCACTTCGGAAAACATCTAAAAGAATTTAACGGACATGCTAAAGGCCATACCGGTTGAAGTTTTCCAGCGCTGCTTCCAACAGTGCATAGAAACAGAATCTCCATCGATGTTTAACTTCCCAAGTAAATTACTTTGAAAAGAATAAAATTTAACTTAATATAAATCAGTTTGATTTTTTACTGCCCCACCTCGTATTATATCAAGTGTTGCATACATACATACATACATAATCGAAAACCTCTTATACCCGAAGGTGTCGATTTTTTTAATTTACAAATTTACCCCACTCTTTTCTGTCTCTAGCCAGTTCCTTCGCCTCACTCTACGTCTTCCCTCTTTCTTCTAGAATCTCACTTATGCTATTGTCCCATGTTTTTCTTGGTCGTCCCCTCCTGTTTTTCCCTATTTTCCTCGCCTCCCATATCTTCTTCACTTGTCTAGTTTCATTCATTCTGATCATGTGTCCCCACCATTTCATTTTCTTTTCTTCTACTTTATCCTTTAGTGATTTCGTTTCTAATTCTTTTCTAATGTCTTCGTTTCTTCTTCTATCTGTTCTTCTAGCTCCCAGCATGTTTCTCAAATATTTCATTTCACTTGCTTGCAGTCGTTTTGTTTGTCTTTCGTCAAGTACCCAGTTTTCTGCTCCGTAGGTTAATACAGGTTGGTACACTGTTTGATATACGATCATTTTTGTTTTTGTTGTTATTTCTTTTCTATTCAAGAAGTTTTTGTATAGTGCATGATATGGTTTTGTTGCTGAATTTATTCTGGCGCCAATCTCGCCTTCTTGTGTCCCTTTATTATTCAAATTTATTCCTAAATACTTGTATATTTTTACCTGTTAGATTCTATTTCCTTCAATGTTAATGTTTGTTTTTGTTTTGTTTTTTGTTACTACCATCACTTAAGTTTTCTCGGTATTTATTCTTAAGTTGTATGTTTTTAATTCTTCTGTCCATATTATCATGTTCTCTTGTAGTTCTTTTTCTGTTTTTGCTATAACCACTATATCATCTGCAAATATGCATGCTTCTATTTTCACTACTTGCATGTTTCTATATCCTGCAATACATTCTTTAGTTTTGACCAGCAAGCTTTTATTACCTCGTCCATCACGCTTATGAACAATAGTGGGCTCAATACAACACCCTGTCTGACACCTTTCTTATTTTTAAAGATTTTTGATGTTTTATTTCTTGTTCTTACTTGGTTATTTGTATTTTCATAGAGACTATATATCACTTTGAACAGATCTTCATCTATATTCTTGTTCTTTAGGCTCTTCCAGATTCCTGTCCTGTCCACCATATCAAACGCCTTTTTTATGCCTAGGAATGCTAAGTATATTTCTTCATTTTTGACTATAGCTTTTTCTATCAATTGTTGCAAAGTAAAATTGTGGCCTTGTACACTGTGCGCTGGTCGAATTCCACTTTGTGCATTTGCAATTAAAATTGAATGACTAATGAATCTTTTTTATTTTGTTTTTCATGTTCTTCATTATTGCCTTTTGTGTTTCATTTACCGAGTGTATTTTAAATACGTGTGTAATTCAATAGCAATTCTTTGTTTTTGTTCACATCCATTACTTTTTCTTTGATTTTTGTTTTTCGATGTCAGTTTATTGCATTTTTTTAGTTGTTAACCAAAACCACTTTTTGATCGTTATTCTTAGTTTGTTTAAGCTTTTATATCATTTAAATTTGTATATTTTATGCTAAATTTTCATAATCATTTTGTTTCGCTTTAATATCGTTGAATTTTGATTTTGCAGGTTCTGATATTGATATCGACTAATACAAAAACAATAAATAAAATGAACGAATAATGTTGATAGAGTATTTTGTTACCTGTGGGTATTACTATATGCTGCAGATGAAGTCAGTATTGATATTTTATTTATTTATGTAAAACCCTTGGTGAAACAAGCTCTATTGTAGGAGGAAGTTGTTTAATGTGGGTGTGATAACTATTTCTACATGGTCTGTTGAGTCAGAACTTATTGTAAACGAGTGTCTACGATTTTCCTGTTAATGTTTTCCTGTATGTCTGATCTGTCAATTTACATTTTTCTTAACGTTGTAAAAATATTTATTACATGTACTTTTTTTAATTAGTGATTCACGTTTCCGATGTGTTAATTTCCCATCATAAAATAATGCCCTTTGTAAGATTATCAAACCGCTCTTTTACAACTTCTCACTGAAGAGGATTCTTTTCTTATTAACCTCTCGTTAGTTAGAATTCACTGCTTTCTCGAGTTCTGTTAGTTTGTACAGAACAGAACAGAGGAGAGGAAATGGATGAAGAGTGTTAAATATTCATTTAAGGTTTTACATTTTGGGATACCGTAGTGGTCTTCTTTAGGGATGGAATGGGCCATTGGTCGGCGTTGTGGTTCTCGTTTCAATAAACCTGCTCAAACAACACAAAATAATCTCGGGGTTGTATTGTTTTATAGTGTTGTCTAAGTGCGAGTGTGTTGTAGTGTAGCCTCATGTTGCGCAATTTGTGGTGATGCTGTGGCGTGTCTTCTCTAGCTCTTGTAGTTCATCATTCCATTATATCTGTCTTCATCTTTAAAAACTTCATTTCTTGTTCTAACCCGTTACAACAAC
This sequence comes from Altica lythri, assembly GCA_964028335.1. Lineage (NCBI taxonomy): Eukaryota > Metazoa > Arthropoda > Insecta > Coleoptera > Chrysomelidae > Altica > Altica lythri. The sequence goes on from OZ034801.1 coordinate 37,371,366, forward strand.
TAAATAGATATTTCTCGCGTTTCTTAAGTAACTTCTAAATTTGTATGAATTTCTTCTCAATGTTGTGAGGTTTGCGGGCTGACATTCTTTGTCATCATTAGTTGTAGAAGACTTTTTTGGTAATTTTTTTGATATATGATTGAATCTAAATCTGTATCATTTGGTACTCATTTTCGTTGTAGGTTTAACCTATTTTTCTTCTCGAGAGATATAATCTTGACGTGGTGAGAAGGCTTGCGTGCTTTAATCATTATCTCAGATTATAATTAATCTTTAAAAATATTTCAAATATTTGTAAAATCGTAAATATCGAGTTTCTACATAATACAAGTGAAGTCCGATCCTGCACCAAGCAGTTAAGTAAATTGTCGGCATGAAGTTTGAATACAAAAAAAGCAAAAATTAACTTTGAGCCATACTATAAGTGGCGAGAATATATCCGTAATGAAATTACTAGAACTGTCCATTTCTTCATCAATGATGAAGTGTCGGGCTTTTTGAATTATAATTATTGTAAGTGCAATTTTAATATCCTAAGTAATTAGATCTGTAAATTGTTTCTTGATTTTATTTAATGGGTTTTGTGCAATCATTTACTAATTCGAGTTAATAAATATACTTAACTATAATCCTGGAATTTTTAACTTCTCATACCATAAAAAGTTTTCTATTATAGTATAGCTAGAACCACTTGAATAGGAATTATTTTTAGGATTTTACCAGGGGAAACTCAAAAGAAAGTCATTGTATGAACGAACCTAGTAAAATTTCTATTTAATTTTAAATTTAACTTCCCGACTCACGTCTGTACGCCCATGAAGAGAATTCTTGGAAATTCGAACAGCGCGTTGACCACGCCCATTCAATTAGTTTTGGATAAACTATAATAAGATATAGTTTTCCACTCATATCCGTATTCAGGATTATCAACATATCCATACCCCGTAAACATTCAATTTACCATATTAGTAAATGACATTTTTTTGTGTATTATTAGCTATAATTTTAAGTATTTCTGTATCAAATTTCTGTGTCAATCATATGTGTGGTTAAAATACCCCTATTTCCACCTGACTTCTCATTGTACTAGACCGACCTAAAACAAAATCTTAAGGAAGCAGTGGTGTATTTCGATCTTAAGTCTAATAATTGTGCTACTAAAATATGAAGTTTATTCGGAATTCTTAACTTCTTCTTCTTCTTCTTCTTTTTTCTCCTTTGACTAGAATTACTCCTGTTTGTCTGCCTTTAATCCGTTTCTTTGGTTGTTGTCTGCCAGCTTTCTTTCTATCATTTGGGAGTCTTTGGAAATTTTCGGTAGTCTCTCCTGCTCCATTTTGTCCACTTATTGATCTGTATTTATAAATCTAGTGATGCTTTGTATTCCACATTGTTCTCGTATGCTTCTATTTCTTTGTCTGTCCCTTATATGAAACTCCTTTTATTGATCTTAGCATTTAGTAGGTACTTTTGTTATTTTTGTTTCAGCACTTGTTTCGGCTGCATAGGTTAGAATAGGTCTCACCCCTGTTTTGTATATATCTTTACTTTCTGTGGTTATATGCTTGTTCTTCCATACTGTTCCATAAAGACATCCGTTCACTTTTGCTGCTTTTTTGGCTTGTGCTATTACCTCTTTAATTATTTTGCTACTGCTTGTTACTTCAACCCCTAAATAATTGAATATCATAACCAATTCTATTATTCTGTTACACATTATGCAACGATACCAAAGTTCTTTAAAGGAACCTTAAAATCGAAAGTATTGGCAAGAAGAAATTTATTCACACATAAATAAATATTAATTAAATTACACTTTTATGCATCTTTTACCTGAAATGGTATACATAATGACCTATATGCCAATAAAGTTTCCATATTTGTCTATTCATAAAATATTCTGTATTTTCGAATTCGGATCGACTTTTTACATTGTGAAATTAAATGTCTCTAAAAGTAAAAGACGGATATAAATAAATAGATTCAATAAGAAAAAGTTGTTTGACAAACGAGAAAGTGAGTCACTCGCATTCTTAGAAGTTTTTTCCTTTCGGCTGGAAGGATTCATGTATTAAATTCTAATTAAATTCATTTTTTCTTATAATATCTACTTTACATAAGTATTAATAAACACATTAACAATTATGCAGATAAGTTTCGCAGTAAAAACCACAGAACAATGCTTACTTAGCAGATTTGTTTTAAGAAATATATCTCTATAAATATTTGCAGTCTTCCATCAAAGCAGAATTGTTGAAATATTAAAAAAAAAATGATTTTAAACACTTTCCTACACTCCATCCCCAATGCAAATTTCCAGACAGTACGCCAGTAAAAATAGCCGTTTTTTGGGTCAACTTTGCACTAAATTTCCGATCCAAAATTTTTTTTTATAAGATTTGTGATCACTTACTGAGCATAAAATCACAAAATGCTGACAGATCCAGGTGACGCTAGAGGCGTCATCTTAAAAAAACGTTTTCGGCCGATATCTCGGAAACTAAGCACTTTAGAGCAAAAGTCATAAAGACCATAAATAAAATTTAGCATCTTTTGTTTCCAGTAATTTTTTTTTAAAACCTACAGTTTACGATTTATGGCCCATTTAATGAACCGGTTTTTCGATCGCGGCCAAAAACTCTTGAAATATTAGATAAATCAATAAAATGCATCAATTCATTTTTAAAGATCACTTTATTCTCTACAACTTTTGTTTTAAACTTTTTTTTATAATGTCCATACTTTTTGAGTTATAGGACGTTTAATGAAGAAATGTCGACGCTCGGCGGGTGACGCGGCAGCGAAATATAATTAAGTAAAATAAAACAATGTTTGTTACTATTGCAGGTAGGAAATTAAACTATTATTTGTTAACTACATAAACAATCTGGATATTTTTTTAATTTATTTGTTGAATTTGTACTATTATTTCTATGCGTATCTTGAAATTTTCAACTTTTCGACCGGTAGTCCAACATAAAACGTCCTATAACCCAAAAAGTATGGACATTAGAAAAAAAGTTTAAAACAAAAGTTGTAGAGAACAAACGGAAAACGGATCTTTAAAAATGGATTAATGCATTTATTTGATTAATCTAATCTTTCAAGAGTTATTGGCTGCGATCGAAAAACCGGTTCATTAAATGGGCCATAAATCGTAAACGGTAAGTTTTACAAAAAAGTTTACTAAAAATAAATGATGCAAAATTTATTTTCTATAATAATGATCTTTATGACTTTTGCTCTAAAGTGCTTAGTTTCCGAGATATCAGCCGAAAACGTTTTTTCAAGATGACGCCTCTAGCGTCACCTGGATCTGTCAGCATTTTGTGATTTTATGCCCAGTAAGTGATCACAAATCTTATAAAAAAAAAATTTTGGATCGGAAATTTAGTGCAAAGTTAAATTCTATTTTTACTGACCTACAGAAGATAATATGAACCTGCTCACTTTTGCGTCTATTTTTACCTTCCGAACAGCAACGCTGTTAGAGGAAGGTATTGTGATCGCGAAAAATTTCGATTTAGGGTTTTTAGCGGAAATACGCGTTTTAGGGTTCCTTGAGCCTAAAAAACCCAAAAATAAAAAATGTCTGTCTGTCTGTCTGTGTGTCTGTGAACACATTTGCGGCTAAACGGCTAATCGGATTGGAATGAAACTATAAAACCTTACTTATAATAACTATCGGAGGAATCTGATAGAATTTGAGTAAAATCGGCCGACCGGAAGTGGACGTTTACTCTTATCAAAAAATGGAATTTTTGAAAATATTGGGTTTTCATATAGTTATTGGCAAAATATTTATACTTTGTGGAAAGAACATGTAATTTCCGACATTTTTGAAAGAATACATTTTTTTGATATTTTCATTAGTTTTCGAGATATTGACACTTTTATCAAAAACTGGAAATTATGTGAAATAAAAGTTGTGGATTCGCTCTTGTTCGGAAGGTCGTGTGGTGCCCACACCAGATTTTTTTGTTTATAATCATTTGGTTGTTTTAAGATAACGTTTTTTTTTGCCAAAAATACAGTGAGTAGTTAGAAATATTAATAAGTGTAACTTTTCGTGTTTTGAAAGAAACAAAAAAAAGTAGCACAAAAAAATGGAAATAAACGAAAAATGTGAAAAATCAAAAACACTTGAAAAAAAAAACAAAACTGAAAAAATTACAAAATACAACAAAAAAAAAATAGTGAAAACTAACAAGGAAGTGGTAAATACGACAAAAACAAAAAAATAAACAAAAAACGGGATACCATTGAATAATAGGCCTCCCTCGTTGTCTCGGCTCTAAACAGGTAGCGCGTACGAGCGCGTATGTTAATTAATCAGTTCCCAGCCCTTTAACGTAAATTATTATTATGAGGAAGATACTAATGTCAGAATATTATTTTGTTTTTATTATTGAGTACAAAATTTTCTAGGAAACCATTTTTTTGAAAAAAGTTCCTACAAGTTTATCTAAAAATTATTGCACTGTCTCGTTCCATTGGCATCTCGTGGCAATCTTTCTACCTCTTGGTTACCACACTTGTAGTCAGAACTCTATTGATTGTGTTTGGAAAATCGATTGGAAACATTGTTTCTGAAGAATTACAATTAAAAATTTTTAATTGACTTAAATATCTTACCTGGTTGAAATGGATCGCAATAATCTTTGATATCGATTAACTATCTATTAGTAAGCTTATCGTTAGACAAAAAAAAAACGAAAATTTCTCAACTTGTATAACGTAGTCGTAGGTATTGTTCGAGATCAATAAAATTAGTGCTAATCATAACTACGACCAAAAGATTTTCTGCAGGTATTGAGGTCAGAGCTTCAGTGATTGAATCGAAGCATGCGAATGTGTTACAAGCTTATTATGAGTGTTAATATTATTCAAATATACAAATAGAATTAATTACATTTATGACTTGAACTTAACCACTGTTGTCGGCTGCTTTTTGATCTCAAAAATCTGCGAAGTGTAACTTTTAGTAGTAATTATTGTTCAGTGGCAATAGTTATGATTATAATCAATTGTTCATTACTTGACTTTCATTACGTCTAGCATTAATTAAATTATGTTTTTATTCTACACTCAAATTAAATTTTGGAATTTTCTATTTGTTTTTACAGAATCAGTTTGTACATATGGCATAAACTACATTCAGATGGTTATTAATGAATACATTTTTAAATTAAAAATATTTTAATTCTAATCAGGTGTAATAGTGAAAATATGAAATAAAAGTAAACAACTATCAAAACAACTGACATTTGTTAGAAGCATTTAATTTACAAAAAATATTACTCAAGTCATAAAAAATGTGCTGATACGTCAGAAATCCCGACGGTGGTCACCTGAGTGAATACAAAGGAGGTGGCAGACATCTTTTGTTTCTACCCAGCTTTCCGCTTTTTTGGATTTAGGCAACAATACGTGATAAGAATATTATAGATGACCATTTTTTGTCCCAAATTTTGGCCCTCTTTACCCTTGTCCACCACCTCCTTTGTATCCACTCAGGTGCCCGACCATCGGGATTTCGAATTGTCGAATTTTCTTTCGACTGGGAAAATTTTCAACCGTATTATCGATGACGACAATTTCCCGTAAAAAATTGGCAACTTTCACCCCTTATAGCTACCCCCTGTATCCACTAGGGTGTCCGCCTGAACAGGAACGTAAATACCTGTATGGAATGAACATGTTGCAAGAGAGAAATGTCATATTACGAATGACGAAGAAATTTCGGCTCTAGTTCTTAGACTAATATCTATTCTTCGGTTCCCATTGATGGATTTTCTCGTTTCTTTTTTAATTTATATGTACTTTTTGCGTACATTACAGTCATATCTTTTGTTTAATAAATAAAATACTTGTCAAAGTACTTCTTTACCTTATTTCTTACCTTTTATTATTATACACTGGGGGCGACAGATAAAATTATAATGTTTGCTATAACCACCGGGGAAAACCGATTTTTTTTCTAATAAAATTATTGATATACTATAACAGAAAATATTTTTCTGCTCACGATAGAGATGGTAGAAATAAATAATAAGAGTACCGGTTTTCAAGATCCTATATATCTACAGAATTTGACTCAGACACAGTAATTTTTTTATAATTTTCGATGGCTATTATACTAATAGTCAACGTGTTATTAATTACTCCTGTCCGGCGCCGCGGGCAGTTGAAATAAATAATATGCGGTTATTATCAAAACCTAAATGTCTTCAGAATTTGGCACAGACAAAGTAAAATCTTAATAACTTTCTTAGTGTCTTAAATTACTAGACCATATTTTATTATTTTTTAATAAATAAATAAATAATTATTAGTAAAGTGTTTTTGTTAAGAACTATTCTCATAGAAAAAAAAATATTATCAATTTGTATTGTAAAGCGACTGGGGTGGTAGTAATGGATATTATTTAGTTATCACTAAATCCTAAAAGAAGGCCAGTATTTCTTATTGAGGGGAAAAGAACTAGCAGAGCTATATGATAGGGTTAAGGTGGATCAAATAATGAGTAGGTATGTCTCAGGACAGGATAGTCCACTTTGCGAGAAACTTTCGAATAGGCTTACTGGATAGGGATTCATAAAACAATGGCCTCCTCTATTTCTTATTACTGCATTCATTTGCCTTGGCATACTGGAGATTAGGTTTTTAATACTCTCCCACTCTGCTATTACTGCATCTATTAGTTGATTATTGTTTTGTTAACAGGTGAGGGCGTATGACTACGAACTTTTTTTAAGAACGTCCCATATGTGCTCTATGGGATTTAAGTCTTGACTGTTGGCAGGCCATTTCATTAACTAAAGATCAATTGCATTTATATAGTTAACCACTTGCCTAGCCATGGGGGGACGAGCACTATCTTGCAATAATACACAATTCGGCTCCACGAAGCAAGCAAACGGCACAGCATGTTTACGAACGATTTTTTCAAGATAATAATCCGCATTCATGGATCTCATGCAGATAGGAACCAACTCTGTGCGGCCATTAAAACAGATTCCTTCCCAAAACACGACAGTGCTTCCACCAAATGGAATTTTAGGAACAATATTGCAGTTCGCAAATCTCTCACCAGAATTAGCTCACGTCCATCCGAAATTTTAAGTTGATCTTTGTCTCATCTGAGAACAAAACCGTGCAGTTTTGATGGTTACGAGCGAAACGTAGTCTTACAACTTTGTGTTCCCTGGTTAATAAAGAGTTTTTCGCCGGACTTTTACTGTTCAATCCATATTCATTTAAACGTCTTTTCACAGTTTAAGCCGATATCAGTACATTGCGAGTAATAGCCAACTCATTTCGTAACATTGGACCTGTTTCGAAGAACAGAATGCATCTGCCGGCATTTTGCACCCTACCAGATTTGCGATTAAAAGATTCTGTCTGGTTGAATTGTTTAACCATACGACTTAAAGTATATCTAATGATTTCTTCCTAACAAATTAGCAACATAACGAATAGAATATCCTTCTGCCAGTAAAGTTGATGCCTTTACCGTATCCTCTACTGATAAATCACATTAAACAACCACTACTAACAACACAAACCCTTCTACAAAATGAAATCTTTTGATAATCAACAAATGACAATGTGCTCAACTTCCAACACAACTTAAAGTTATGACAATAATAATTTTAACACAAACGACTATTTGACAGCTTTGTCTAGATTATCAAAGAAGAAAAAAATTACCAACCTTAATCATGATCAATGATCATCATTTTGAAATTTAAAGTAAAAAAAGGGGTGGTGCTTTAATTTTGTCCATGCGTTTATTTTAGAATTTGGTTTGACAGATTTCCGATAACTATCATAGTTATATTATCTCCACAAATGGACAAAGCAAAATTTAAATATGAAAATCCTTTTTCCGGTCTCAGGGGCGGTAGAAATATATAATAAATACTTATTACTAATCCTATATCTAACCACAAACTGCACTGGACCAAGCGAAATTACAATATTTTCTTTGTCTTAAGTTGAAGTAAATATAAATGTTTATTATTAACTCCCATATATATTAAAGATTCGAACCGGACAAAAATAAATTATGCTTATTATCGATAAATCAAAATTCCGATATCGATATTAATAGTAGCAAGGTAGGTATTTCTTTGTTTCTACGTATAACCATTGGAACCACCTGTTGTATTTACTACTAATAACTTTGACATTGCTGTTTTGATTGATATATGAGGTCATAAATATATTGATATTATAATTAATAATAATAATATTTCGTGTAAAAAGGTCTACATTTTTAAAACACTCTATGCTAACACTTAAGTAGGTCGGTTGTTTTTTTTCTAATCACGATTTATTTATTATTAAGACTGATACAGTGACTCGGTGTGATTTGTTTTGTTAACAGTTAAATTTTATTTATGAACATAAATTATCGGTTATTAAAATGATTTTTAAGACGTTCTTCGTAGAAATCAGTTTGTAATGAGTATTTCGAAAAAACTCTTATTTTTAAAATGTAAGCTTTTCGTTGTTAAAAGATTTTTTAATATTGATCAATTAGTTTTGGTAACGCTGTTTTTACCCCCGTATGTCCCGTTCCCGTGGGACATTATTTTAATTTTATTTGACGTTACTCCCCTACAAGACTTTCTATTGGTAATTTTGAAAACCACATACCCGCTGGTATAATATAGATCCTATTACTGCCTTGAGCTATTAAGATTAGTCAGTCCGCACGAACTTGGAATACTTTTAAGTTTAACTTTTTTTTATTTGTTAATTTTTCTATGGAAATTTTATTGTATGTTGCTTTATTTTATGTATTTCATTAATTTTGAAAAATTTTACTGATATGAATCAAACTCATTTGCAATTTTACAGCCACTCCTCGAACCTCGAACATACCAAAGAAACAGACTGTAATAAAATATAATTGTTCAGGTATTCTTCGATAAAATAATAGTGTTAGTGGTTTTAACTCCAAATAGACAATTATAGATCGTTCATCCATACTTTATAAACTCTTTCTTTTTTAGTTTTCAGCATTTTTTACTGCTTCTCATGATATAGGCAGTCATTTGAAATATTCCCAATGGCCAGGTGTGCACTACTCGCATGCTGGGATGAGATAAGGCACTTTATTTATTGCGCTATTTACTACCTACAGAGTGTCACTAAAAAATTGACCATAGTCGCCGTATCAGATTACGATAGTGATCTTATTAGATCTGAATAACTTGCTTCACAATCACTTTACTCGAACAGTATATTATAAATATAAGCTAAGGATACCCTCCTTCTCGGATAAACATTGATAGCACTGGAAAAATTTTATATTCCTTGGAAAAACAGCTTAAATAATTAGTCATAAATGCACACCATGAAAGAAACTTATTGGCTAAATTATTAAGCAGATTAGCAGGTGTATCACTATCTACTGCTAACGTTGAATCGTCGGCGAGCAATGTATGTAGGAAGGTCATTAATATATAATAAAAATATTAATGGACCTAAAATTGAACCTTGAGGTACACCACGATCAACCTCTTTTAGTTCAGATCTGAAATCATTAATTTTTACGCACATTTTCTGCAAATTGACAAATGATGACAACCAACATTGTTCTGAAACCATCGCGTGCTGGTGTTAACAAAAGTGGCACCAATCATACTAACAATTTTTCTTATCCCCAAGATTTCAGCTATGATGTGATGAAACCTTTCTTTATATACGTCAGCAATATTAGGTACCTATGTCAATTTTAATCGAGGATCATGCATTTATAAGGAGTTTTTGTACAATTTCAACGAACGTTTCGGGTTTTGGTCATCCAGTATGTTTTTTATTTTCACGACCACGTTTGATCTCAGCTACCCACATTTTAAGTGTACTCATAGTGTTACTACTAGGTACAAAATTCCACTGGGAATGACAAAGAGAAAAAAAACACGATGAAAATAAAACACTTTATCTACTCCTTTGACAGTAAATGTCATTTATACTCATTGTCACCATGCAGGGTAAGTAAGCTATAACGCACAGTTGTGCGTAATGAAACGTCATGTTGGAATGACGTTTCATTACGCATCACTGTGCGTTATAGCTTACTTACCCTGCATGGTAACAATGAGTATAAATGACATTTACTGTCAAAGGAGTGGATAACAGTACAGTACGTACGTCATATATTTTCTTAGAGATGTCAAATATTTAGAATTAAAATTAAAATATTGAGTCGCAGATAAAGCATAGAACGTAACTCGAGTGGTAAGAGGTATTACATACTCGTGTAATTACGCACTCGCCGCTACGCGGCTTCGTGCGTAGCTTTTCCACTCGTACGTAATGTCCTACTTACCACTCTTGTTACGTAATATACTATTATGTAATCATAAAACTATCTCTTGCATTAAAATTTCAGATTTCATTGTTTACAAAAGAAATCTTCTTATCAATTATTAATTAGTCTGTACTGCCTACAAACTCATTCATTATTATACACATTTATTCACAACGCGACATAAAGATAATAAAATGTCAACATTAAACAAAAACAACTCAGCAATATTTATACAATTATTATATTATCACATCACACATCTGTTCTGTCTGCCACTTTCTTTAAAGACACGCTTTAACCAAAATTTGTGACGCATGCTTGTAACAAATTGGATCATTCTTATGTAAATCAATTACTGTATATTGTAGACAATTAGATACGCTATTCTAATATTCTGCAATCATCTGGCCAAAATTACTCAAATAATAAAAAACAGATTTATGTAGCAATAAGTTATTTAATATTGTTATTGAAGATTTAGTTTGGGATTATTATATATTTTATTAATAAAAATAAAAATTATATCGACTAGTATTTTTAGTTGTAGAAAAAATATGGTATACAATCTGGTTAAACGTATGATTTACAGTAAAAAATAAGTCGGTTTATAAAAAGCATTTGTTATATGAATTGCATTAAAAGAGTCTTCTTTTACTGAGTTGATAAAAATTGTTATATCTTTTTACGCGAAGTAAATTTCAATACTTTAGTAAACTCTCAATAACCATATATTATGTTAATAGAAAATTAATCCCAAGAAATACATTATAAAAACAACGATAATTATTTTTTTAAAATATTTTTGTTGAAAATATAATGAAATATTATTATTTTAATTATCTAAATGACACCCATAAGTTCAAAATTTATCTACGGTATAATGGCGTGGATATTATTTCGTTATGTTTATATACGAGTATAATGTCACGTTTTTGAAATTTTCAAGTGTGGTATTAAATGTTTAAATTATATAACGAGAGTAGATAAGCACGTGTTCCTCTCGATGAATAAGGGTCTAAGTAAGAAAGCTTGTTTGTTTGTATTGGAAGAATTAGTTTTAGGTATCAGATTACCATGGGAAATATCCCAAAACTCTAATTAAGAAAAGAAATATAAATATGTCTTAAAAAGTTTTAGTTGTAGTTGTGTCAGAGAGTTCTGTGAATAAAGATATTCTTTTCTCTTGCGGTTTAAATAAAATAAAGTTAAATTAAAGCAGTGAAATTAATTCGTTTTAATCTTCCAGCCCCCATAACTCATAATAATTTTTAAAATTTTTTCTTAAATTTTATTTGATACTAGCTGACCCGGTGGACTTCGTACCGCCTAATGCTTCTTTTTGTAATTTATTTTTTTTCAAATTTTTACCTTTCTTGTTTTTTTATTGTTAATAATGATTATTTTTGTTTTATTGTTTTCTTAATATTTTCTCGTTAGTTGCCAGGGTTTTACTATTCTTTTTTCGTGGTATTTTGTAATTTATCGATTTAATATATCAGATATCCACTGCGACTCCTTACAGTGGCATCATAGCACCTGATTTAGTAAAAATTCCTTGTTTAAATATATAAGATATTAACAGCGCTACCTTTCGGTAGCGTCTTAGTCAAGAACGTATTTAAGAAGGATGCTCCACAGCTCCACTTGCTTGGTAGGGGTATGCGTGCCTGATGGAAGCAATGTGGGCAAGGCGAGAGACTGGACTGGAGCAAACGGCTACTGCGAATCTAGCGCCGTCTCTTTCTTTCTCATTACTTATTCAAGAGTAGAACAGAGACAGCGCTAATGCGCAGTAGCTCTTTGCGCCAGTCCAGTCTCTCGCCTTGCTCACATTGCTTCCGTTTTCATTTTTCATTGCACACGGCAGCTCATAGTTCAACATAGGGAGTGGAGCATCCTTCTTAAATACGTTCTTGGTCTTAGTACTTTAGTAAGAATGGCTCGTTTAATTATGTGTGATATTTTTAAGGCTATGTAATATTAACTGCGCCACCTTGCGGTGGCTTTATAGTACTTAATTATGTAGGAATTGCTCATTTAAATATATAATATATTAACTGCGCCACCTTACGGTGGCGTTATATTGCTTAATTTTTTCGCTTTTTTTTTGTTTTTATTACCATTTTACATTTTATTTTTCGTTTATCTATTTATTTATAAATCAAAAAACAAGACCATCTACTGGGTTTTCCCATAATACAGAAATCAATACACAATGCCATCTACCAAATATCTATCCAACCTACATGTCAAAGGTTTATAGAGTTACATCTTTTCCTAGAAGTAACTAATTAATAAATTTCATTTAGGAAGTTAATATTGATTTTGTAGCAAAATGGAATTCGACTCTACTATTAATATTACCCTTCTCAGAAATTAATATTCCTATCACTTTTCTTAACAAAAAAGGGCGTGTGGAACTGGGGAAACTTGCTATGCTACGTTTTACAAATGAGAAAGCCGGAAATAGTTATTTACATTACAAGCTGCGAAAGTTTACTTTTAGGTGCGAGGTGTGTTTAAATAGCCGAGGCGAAGCGTAGCGTAGCCGAGGCTATTTAAAACTCCGAGCACCTGAAAGGGCTTTTGCAGCGTGTAATGTATTAAACTTTTCATTCTCCCCTCTCGATTCCGTAAAACACATTCAAATTTGATGCTGAAAATCTATTGTAATAAAATGGGTAGAAGGTGGCTTACGACAATAAAAATATCAGTACCACACTGTTGGTTGTTAACGTTACTAAGGTAACATTCATGTCAATAAAAAAATATTCTGACAGTTATCAAATTATTAACAGTATTATTACTGAGTTATTAAGTTGATAATTTTTGTATTAGGCGAGAATTTAACAAAATATGAATTCTATCAAAGAAGCAGCCAATATAGCGTGCAGAAGTTTGTTACCAGACAAATCTAAAGATCGGTACAATCAAGCCTATGATAATTTCGTTAAATGGTGTACAACTAAAGATGTATCCACAATAACGGAAGATGCATTATTGGCATTTTTCTTAGAAAAATCAAAGACATTATCTCCTGCTACATTGTGGTCAGAATATTCGATGTTAAAATTGACTATTTCGTTAAATAGGAATCAGGATATCTCAAAATTTGGCCGCTTAAAGGCATTCATAAAACGGAAGAATGACGGATATCAACCTCGAAAATCTCAGGTATTTACAAAGGATGATATATCAAAGTTTTTTCGGACAAGATTTAAATCAACATTTGCCGTTAAATATTTCAGGCTCATATAACAATTGTAATTTTACATTTAACTTTAATTCTAAATAAACGTTTGACATTACTAGTTTGACATTTTAATTATGTTCGTTGTCCAGGGCACGAAAGTTTTACTTTCATACTTAGCAACCGATCTACAAGCATGTTTTACTTTCGCTTTCGCTTGCCTTTTTAAAACAGAAAATTATAATTTCGTAGAGGGGAGAATGAAAAAATATTTTTTAACTATATTAAGTATTTGACAACAAACTTCATTAAATAAATAAAATGAAACTGTAAAAGTCTATTATAAGAGATTGGGGTATAATATAGAAACGTACTGGTATACTTCAGTCTGTCGCTTATGCTATGTACTTTCCATACTATGTCTACTTTAATAAGAGAGATCGAGAGAGAGGAGAGGTAACCAGTTCACCTCTCGTGCGCGGACACTTTTTCTTGATTCAATGCTCCCGCCAAAGCAAACATAGAAAGCTTCTCTTCAATAAGCTTGTAAATGGATTTTCACTTCGAAAATGTAGATTATCAGACATACAATGAATTTTTATTTTTCACATCAAGAATCATGCCTCTTAAGTTCCGTGACTAATAAGAGATTTGATATTGTTTTTTACGTTGAAGATTTAGAATGCGTAAGACGATCCTTTATATATTTTTTTCTCAACGAAAACCAGCACTTCACTTAACTTTCTAAAATAATTATCTTTCTCCATTTTTATACCTAACATGAATTTTCTTATTGTTTTTACAATTTAAATTGTGGTATGTATTTCTATTAATTTTTAACTCTAGTCAATAAAAATTACACTTTAAATTCAGTTCAAAAACCCTCTACTTATAAGATAAGACACAACGAGAAATTAAACTATCAAAGATCTAAAAATGATTGTATCTTAACAAATTAAAGAATTAAGGCTAAAAAATTATAAAAACGAGTGAAAATTAAATCTAAAAACAACAATAAAAAACCATTTAAAATTTACCGAAACATTTCTTATATTAGTATTTACAAGAAATCTCGTTCTGGTTTAGTTTTACAAGATGATAATTATATTTTATATTTATAACAGAATTACGGTTTTATTCCCAAAGCTTAGTGATCAAAATATATTTCTAGTTTAGATTTATAAGACCATGGAATACATTGGTGACAATTTTTTTCTTAATTTGTGGAAACCATGGACATTAAAACAGTATAATCACATCTTATTGAGGGTTTTTATCAGGATTTGTTACAGTTCGAAAAAGGAATATCAATAATTAGTCTCTTGCACTTTTTTTAACTCTTCGAAAGATCGGTAATCTGCCTAGTAAGCAATAACCACATTTTTTGATAAATTGAGCAAATATATAGAGAATCACTCCTGTAAATGATCTTTAAAATTTATAGGTCACATGGTATTAGACGTTTTAGCCTGCAAACTCCATTGATGTTGTGCGCGTTTAGTTGGATAGCTAACAGATTTGGGTTTTTCACTATAACTGACACTGAAACGATAAATAGCATCTTTGATGGATTCTAAAGGAACATCGTGTTGGATAACTTCATTAGAGACGTAGTAGGTGGCATGAACAATAGCTCGCTCCACTTTATTTGGAACCTTTGCAAGATAGATATATTGGATTCAATGGCCGTACCCAATAGCTGGATTCCGTAAGTCCACACAGAAGGTTTTGTATAATAGTACCTTGTTGACTAATGAAATCTTTGATCTGCGGCCAATAAGACAGTACATTTTGCTTAACTTAAGGTCAAGATTCTTACGCTTGATAAATATATGTTTTATACATAATAACCATCGATCCAGATGCATGCCCAGGTACTTGGTGCTATCAGATTGTGGAAACTAGCAGTTATTAAACTGAAAAATGTTTACCTGCTAAGGGTAAAAGTCTCATGGGCGAATTTAGATTCATTCGCCTTAATGCGCCACCTTCTGTTCTATCCCAACTCTAATATCCGATGGAATGAAGAATTAGTAGAATTTAGAATTTGAACAAAATAATTAGTGGATTTCTTCATTTTTAAAGACAAGAAATAAGAGAGTAATAAATATTTGTTTCCCAACCCCCGCAAAACCTTGAGGGTAAAAGTGGTCTTTGGAATGGGATATAATTGACAAAGAACATATTAATGAATTTGGTGTAAAAACACCTTTAAGCATAATCCAATAACTCCTCTCCAACCGAAGTCTCAAAAACGTATAATATTGTTATTGTATTAGTTGAGGTAGTTGATAGAGAGTTGATAAAGGTCTATGTTGCTCATATTTTTTCCCACCTTATTTTTATATACAACCAAACCTTAGTCTAACCCACAAGTCCAACCCTTAAAATTTCTAAAAGAGGTATTTTTAGCTGTTTCCGGGTGGTAATTAAGAAAAAATGTTTGTTTCTAGCAACCTCACAGCTCTTAAAACAGGGATAGAAATATATTTAATTATAATTAGGGAAAACTCTATGGAATTAAATCAATTTGCTATCAATTCAAGTACAATACAAATATATTCTAAAAAATGTTTAGAATGTACAATAATTTGATTCTCCCTGTATTCCAGCAGGTTTGGAAGACAATAATGAAATTGATAGTTAAAGTCTTCATGGTATGTAAAACTTTTCTTCGTGTCCAAGTTCGATTCTCGCTGTATGTATTCTTGCTAGGTGGTCTTAATTATTGAGACTTCAAACCAGGAGAGATTTTTTCGTATTCAGAAGGTTACTATAGTGGTGTCCTTTGTACTTAGATAGACGCTGCTGTGTGGTTGATCATTATAAAATACTGAATTTATACTAGCGAGTGTGCATAATTTCTACACAAAGAGGCATGGATAATCTCATTTTTATTTATTTTGCATATCATCAATAAATATACAACACAAATATTCAACACATATCTGCTTACAGGAATTTAAATACAGAATAACAGAAACATTTTTTGTTTAACAATTGTCCTCACAAACTATTTTAGTTTAGAAAATGTATATTTTACAAAAAGCATTTTTTTTGGTTTCCAAAAATTACTTTATTTTTAACATCAACTTTTCTGTTACCAATTTTTGTTATAATCATAATGTTAAGTTCGTCTTTTACGTTCTTCCTGCACGAATTATGTTTAGAACTAGTTTATATTCTTACCTTAACAATCTTATTAGTCTTTCTTCTTTAGATAAAAGAAGTAGAGATTTTTTTTAAGTCTTTAAATTACAAGTAATATGAATAAACAAAAAGAAGTTGACTATTTAGTAAAGAAATTTTAAGTGTTGATATTACGAAATTCAGAAAATATTTATATAGGTAAGTTTTATTTAAAATAAATAATAACATAATAGGGATGTGGACTGTACTCAAATAAGTATATAATTTTACCACGAAAAGTTAGTTTCTATAATAAAAATAATAAAAAACACAATATTTTCTTCAATAAACAAGGGATTAATTTTTTATTTAATAAAATGTAATTAAATATTTCACTCTCAAGTCACGTGACAATGAACACCAATCAAAATGTGTGACGTCACTTGTTGCCAAACAAGAATTTTCGCTGTCAAGTAATATGGTGTTTGTTGATATTTGGATAATATTATTACTGTGATTCCCGTGAAATTTCTTCGAAATTTAAACAATTATCTTTTTGAATAAATTTTTAAAGGTTTTCCCATAATGGAAACTGGATATATTAAGGCAGATAGTTCAAATTTGCCAAGAATTGATTGCGTTACGGCAGAGACAATATAATATAAATATAATATAATATTTATTATCCCTGCGTTACGGTGGCTAATTTCTTCGCAACAAATTTAGAAATGTGAAAACCTCCATGTAAGTAATATACTCAGGATACATTAAAATAGTAATCGTAGATATTTATAAACTCGAAAAGTTAAATTGAATATAATAAAATAATATGATTTTGGGGTTATGTTTTATCTTTTTAACAAATTGTTTCATTTCGTTTTAACTCCTCGAAGACGATGTCCAACTTCGTCGAGATGCAAAATTGTGCACAGTTAAGTGCAAAATTTGCCCGGAACATAAAGTGCCGGATTCCGACGGGCTAGTTGAAGCCAAATTTTCCGCATCGTTTTTGTACGTGGAACTTGAATAGTTTTTCAGGTGTTTTAATACACACTGCGGCACTGCACAACATTTATAAAATGTAGAATCCATCTTATTAACACAAAACTACGAAATAACTTTCTATTACATACAACTTCGACGATGTTTAGGAACAAGTGACGTCACAGCGGGCGGTTCACAGATATCCACGTTTTGGCGCGAAATTTGAAATGAAATTTTAAATAACTTATTTTAAAGGTATTAGTTGTATTAAAAAAATAATAATAAATAGTTTGGGCTATATTTGGTACTTATGCATGGTTTTAAACACTTTCCTAAAAATAGTTCACATCCCTATTGCGAAATGTTAGAGGACATCAAAAACGAAAGTGCTAAATATAAAAGTTTATGAGAGTTATAAAACCAACCATCGTAAAAATAATGAGAAAGCGAAAATGCATTCATTGATGAACAAATGCTAAGGAGCTGTTTGATTGGCATATCTTATTTAAAAGAAAAATCTTGTCAACAACAAAGCTTAAAAGAAGAAGACCAAGTGCTGTCAGCTGAATATTAAAACTGTTGGACGGAAATTTGCAAGATGTTTGCTATAATTAAGAATTTTCGCTCTATTTTCTATTTATACTTATAGAGTTAAGTTCATTATCAGTTCATATTTTTCATATTAATTGTCTTAATATGACTAATTGCTACTGACGAGTAAACCTAACCAACAGTCACTCTCCAATTTAAATAAAACTTTGTACATCGATGAACACTAAAAAATATCCAACCCGTGTTTTATTTTGGTGAAATATACTAGGAGAATGGTAGGGGTTTAACCGTATATTTCTAATAATATATATAGAATATATATTATATGTCTATGGGCTAATCTGCTTGTGGTTTGGTAGGGATAATCTTTAGGGGTTTGGTGGGTTAGGTTGTAGGTTGTTAGGTTGTTGTGGAATACAACTATTTCAAGAAAAAACAAGCCACTAATTTCGCTTACCTAAGGATTAAGTAAGTTAGCCTGCTAGTGGTTGGGTGTGTTGGTGGTAGGTAAGTTAGCTAGAGTAGCTTTCTTATGGTGTTTCCATCTAAAATTAAATGTTTCGAGAAGAAATATATAATTAAATTTGGGATAGTCAGGGTGTCAGGGATAACTGATTTAACTCGCTTTTGATATTGTAAGGGTGTTTCTCATCCTTAAAAAGAGTATTCCTCCAAAACAAAAATTTTTTAGCGTTCTATTATTGATGTGCAAAGTTTCATCTAAATTGGTGAGTGATACTTGATTATGGTTACTTCTTGGGTAGTGAAATATAGAATTCAGTAAAAATTCCATCAAATTATTTTTTCTGGATATCGCAATACCTAGTTATGGACTCGGAGAAAAAACACCGAAAGTTATTAGCATCAAAACAAACACACAAATACAAATGCAGTTATAGAAGTTTATGTGTATAGATAAAAACTGCATTTCTGTTTGATAAATTTCCTATTTCTTAATTTAATTTTACTGCTTAAAAATATATTTTGTGAGAAAATTACACAGTTCAACAATTCTTTTTTACTATAGTGTTAAAAAAGGGTTTAAACTGTTTTTTTTTTTTTGTTAATAATAGTAACTGACACAATGTATGTGTCCGCCTTTAATTCTCTGCACGTTAATAAAAAAACATAATTGATGGATTAGTTCCATTTTAAAATTATAAATTTTCATACCTATCCGCTACCTTTTTGGCCCTAATAGCTGGGTACTCACATGCGAACTGTAACTGTAACTGTGCGGTTACAGTAACCAAAAATTGTAAATGAAGACGCGTAGCACATCAGGTATGTAAGGAATCGTCGAACGGTTCGAGGCGATCCACCAGTTGTGGGTTTTTACGCGAACACAAAGAAATTTTGAGTTGGTTCATAGACGGATCGAGGCACGTGCGTTAGTCTACGTACACATAAACATACGGTTACTGCAACCGTGCAGTTACAGTTACAGTTCGCATGTGAGTACCCAGCTTATCAAAACAGTTCGCTACTCTGACTCTCACTAATTTACATCATGATCTCATTCTCAGCAAGCTCTATCTCGATAACGAACGTCACAAAACAAAAATCGCGCCTTTCACCCTTTATATCTACGCTCGTCTCAACGTAGATGTAGGTATGCCTAATCTGAGCAAATAAACCAATCTATTGCTGTGTACGAAGTCTGACAGAAAATAATGAAACTATTTTTTTATTTTATTCAAACATCAATGTAATTTCGCAGCTATTTTTGGTAGCAGCGCTAGAAGTCGTCAATCGGTACGGAGACTTTTCCGTTACAATATTGTAGAATACTTTTAAAAGTTCCAAAATGACGTCTTTTGAGGGGCTGGAGAACCACATGAATATCTATTGGGGTCAAAAATTTTGTGACAGAGATAGCAGTGTGACATGCCGCATTTTCATGATTAAGGATTTGCCTGCAATGTCTGGTCTCACGTGAAGATCCATTTCCTGAACCTACCAAGGAAACATACCTAACTGTCCTTGGGTATCAAATTCTTTGTAGATGACTGCCTTTTTGTCAAAAAAATCAGTATTGATTTAATTTTTGATTTGTTTATTCTAGCTTTCTTTCGTGTAAATCCTCACTTTGACTCTCGGCCTTAAAATCGTATTTAAAAACCTATGATCACGGCTAAAGGAATTGTAATCATTGGTGATTTTGTTAAAAAGTTTCATACGTTTATTCAATTGTTTTCTGATCAATTGTGAGGTTTTTTGGTATCAATTTGGCATATACGTTTGGTATGTGAAAATATGATAAAAAGTAAATCAGTTTAAATTTAATTGTTCACTCAATGTTAAATGATTGTCTGATATTACAGAAGTGCTCACACGTTTGATATCTTCGTCAGTTTTCGTAATTGAAGGGCTTCTTGAACTGTTTGTTTTTGCCCTTGTATGGACTGATTAATATTAATAACTATGTCGCAGCATCGTGTGCTTAGAGTAAGAAATTCTAACCAGGCACAAATCCAGGTTATATATGTGGATATATTGACAGCATGGCGTAAAATACATTTTTATAATTTTGACAAGTAAAGTGACATTTTTCAAAACTGCTGTCAGTTTTGAAAGTCATTACTTTTCATAACTAGTTTTGAAAAGTAAAACTTTACGTAACTAGTTTTGAAAAGTTCATTTCAAAACAAGTTACGAAAAATATAAAGCAAATATAAGTAAACAACTAAGAAATATTTTATACTAACTTTATTAAAGAAATATTTAAAAGCAGACATTTTTAAACAAAAAATTAAATAAGTAGGTATACTTAATATTTAGGTAAATCAGAAACTTACCTTTTAATTATATCTGTATTAAATAGAATTGTCATTACAAAGGTGTCAATGCAAAATAAACACGAGAACTAGATGTATTGTTTTTAATTATTATTAGATAATTATGATTTTCTTTAATTATGGAATTTCGTCAAAATTATAAAAAATCTTGTACGGAACTCGTTATAAAACGCCATTTTGTTTAACTCGTGTTCATTTGCAGCACTCGCTTCGCTCTTGCTGCAACATCACACTCGTTAAACAAAATTGGACTTTTCATAACTCGTTACGTAATAGTTATTTACGTAACGAGTTATAAAAAGTCCAATTTTGTTTAACGAGTGTGATGTTGCAGCAAGAGCGTAGCGAGTGCTGCAAATGAACACGAGTTAAACAAAATGGCGTTTTATAACGAGTTCCGTACAAGATTTTTTATAATTTTAACGAAATTTCATAATTAAAAAAAATCATAATTATCTAATAATAATTAAAAACAATACATCTAGTTCTCGTGTTTATTTTGCATTGATAGCTTTCTAATGACAATTCTATTTAATACAGATATAATTAAAAGGTAAGTTTCTGACTTAAATATTAAGTATTCTTATTTAATTTTTTGTTTAAAAATGTCTGCTTTTAAATATTTCTTTAATAAAGTTAGTATAAAATAGTTCTTAGTTGTTTTTATTTGCTTTATATTTTTCGTTACTTGTTTTGAAATGAACTTTTCAAAACTAGTTACGTAAAGTTTTACTTTTCAAAACTAGTTATGAAAAGTAATGACTTTCAAAACTGACAGCAGTTTTGAAAAATGTCACTTTACTTGTCAAAATTATAAAAATAACTATTTTATCATTTTTTCCATCATTTATATATATGTATATGTATAAAATAAACTAATTATTACTCTACTATTTGGTATATGTTCGTTACATATATACACATTCGTTAAAAGAATAGAAATTTATTGGAGGTAGTTTTCTAATGGATACTTTCCCAGGGTCAAGTAACATTCAAATTTGTAAAAAGATATATTTATTTTTGGCCCGTTGATCCGTTAATACATTTTGATTGCTCTTGAGCTAGCAGTATAGTTAATGGACCACTCTTGAGAACATAACGCATTATCTACGCCTCGTCATTGTTGTGAATGAGATTTTTTAAGACTCTTTTGTTTGTAAAGTTAGATAACGGTCTAAAATATGACTCGTTATTGTTTAAAGGCTATTCAAGTATAATTTGTCAATCTCTGGTTTTGATAAATAATTTTTATAGCTGAGTTTATCAGAAAATTAAATTTCTAATTGTATGGAATATTAATTGCGTAATCAGTTAACTAAACAAGTGTTGTAATTTATGTATTTTTCTAATGCACGGAGAGACAGAGCCAAAAATTTAACGTAGATGATGATGTGCACCAATTATAGTGTTTTATTAACGTAAGAAATATAACGTGATTTGTGATGTAGGCGTCAATTGTATAATTTACTCTATACGCTATGATGAATTATACATTATAAAAAGGTGCCCCTTCAGTTAGGTTATTTAGTCGATATAAAACATACTACTTTTATCCTTTATCCGTAACTACACTTGGTCCCAAAGTTCGAAATTTGTGGCGTTTGTGTGTACCTCGATGCCCAATTGCATGTCAGTGACGTTATTGTGACCTAAATGCAAGTGGAACCAGTGCGAGGTTTGAATGAATGGTAGGTGCCAGGTTTAACTTAGAAAGACTTACTATCTTTGTCTTATTAACGCGCAATAGAAAGAGATACTTTTAAGAAAAATGTTAAAAAATAAAAATAAAAGATTAATTTTTGACACATGCAAATTTTATTAAAAAAGGTTTATGATAGAAGTTTGTTAATGAAGTTATTTTCCCCTGCTGCAGTGGGGTCTGGAGGAGCTCCTTCCTCACCTAGTGCAAATATTCAGAGTTTCCCTAGCTCTGAATTATATACCAAAGATGTGGAGAGAAGTAAAGGTTGTCTTTATACCAAAACCTGGAAGAATGGATTACTCCATTCCAAAAGCATTAGCCTTACATCATTCTTATTAAAAACGCTAGAGAGGCTAAGTGAAAGGTACATAATCCACCGATACGGCCCTACATCATGTGGTTGGTCAGATCGAACGATCATTGGACAAGAAAGAGTCCACCCTGGGCGTATTCATAGATATCGAGAGAGCTTTTAATAAAACCACGTTCCCTAAAATAATGCACTCGCTTACTAATCGAAATGTACCTACAACAGTAAGCGGATGGATTCTCAGCATGCTCTCCATGCGTGCAATAGAAATAACTGTAAATGATGTCAAGAGGTAAGGTATTTTCTTAGGTATTTAATTTCTGATATGTAATACTTTATTTATGTTTAATTTCAATATAAATATATGATGCAATGGGCAAACTAATTGGCAATTATTCCCTAAATGCAAAAAATACGTTCTCTCTTACTGAAAGCGATTAATAACTAAAGATGACCATCAAGAAATATATAAGTAGTGGAAAAAATACTAATAAAAATACCAAGTTTAAGTTCATAAAACACAATCACAACCACTATCTTTACAAAAATACTGCAATATTAAAGCAGATTGCAAGATCACCAACAAATGGTCCAGAGATTTAAACATTTAAAGATCTGCGATTTTAATAATTTGTCAATGAAATTGACATAACAAAACTTATAATACAAAAACAAATATGGAAAAAATATTGGTTGACTGTCAATCATTTGCGCATGACAATACCAGTGATTCTAGCTTTGGATCGAGAATCGTAATAGCCGTTCAAAAACGATTCTTGATCGATACCAACAGCAGTTGCAACAGAAAACTCAACCATTCGTGAACGGTTTTTTCTTAGTTGGAACGCATTTTTAATAATGAGCATGCGCGAACCATTCTAGAACGATTCAACCAGTGAGTTGGAACAAACCTTTTGGATAGCTGTAAAATTCGTGAACAGCCAAAAGTCGCTATGTCGTGACTGTACGTAGGTTGGTGAAGCAGTAAGATATTCTGTTTTAGTTGACAAAAAATGAGGCCATTTTCTTCCTACTATATTACACAATATTTTTGAAATTTGAACGTAATGCATTACCTACTGGTTAACCGTCTGACTTGTCGATTCGTATTTGTGATACACATTACTTTTACGATACAAAAGAATTGCTGTTGACTGGATATTGCTCTGATTTTAACGGGCTTTTTTCAACCATGGTTCGGACACGTCTTAATTTGAGGTAAAAACTTTCCAAATTAAAATTTTTTGTATTTCAAAACCTTTTAATCTTCTAATTCGTGCACTGCAAAACGTCCATCTTTATTACTTAAACGCACTCGATATAATCCGGCTTCGAAGGTCATCCACAACGAGGATCACTATCAATAGCCTATGGCATACAGCCAGTTTAAACGATTATAACACTTCTTAAATTGTTTAAACAACAATTTGATGCTATTAAGCAAAGCAGATTTATAAAAATCATGTAGGTGCCTAGGAGCAACCGAGTGTTTGTTTAAGGTTTGACTGTTGTTTAAATACTTGGATATTAGCAACTGTTTAGAAATTATAATAAAAATTTGTAAAACACAGTTTTAGCAAAAAACTTTTTTATGATTTAATAAAACCTGGTCAAACTCAAATATGATTAAAACCGAAGATCGAACGCTATGAGTTTTGTACGGCAAGCGGTTCTCCAGATTTCCTATTCAACCCTGCCTGAACTTTAAAATTTATCGAAATCGGATTACTAGAAGCTAATTTCAACAAATACAATACAACAAAACAATCATTTAAATGTCTATAGCAGTGTTGAGGTTTTCTCAAAAATGTAAACTCGAAATATAATTTTCATTTTCCCGAACTTGATAAATATTTCTACTTTTTATAGAACCAGTTCAGATTTGGGAAATAACAAATTCTTTCAGTGGACTTACATAATATTATTGTTTCCACCAAAAATATAATAACAATATTTGTTTACGTAGATTAGGAATAAGTGCGTAAACTTTTACTTTCATTATTATGTAACTTGGAAAATAAAATAAAACTTACTTCTAACTTTGAATGTAAGATGAGTATGACTCGATATCAATTGAAGAACCTCTTTATGGATGGCATCCTCGATGGTAAACCCATTAATTCTGATGATTTGATCTCCGACCTGCAAGAAATTCATCATAGTTAACTTCTCTTTTATTCTTACCATGAACACTGTCATTAGGTAATAAACATCATTTGTTAAAACGAGATTGATGATTAAAGCAAATCAGGCAGATGTATTATTTGCAAGAAACTGATTTAGATGATATAAATGTGTAATTAAGAATCGAACCATTATAAGTTGTCACAGTGATAAGGCATTAGGAGATCATTAATTAAAAAGTAATCTATAAACTTATAGTAAATAATACAATACAAATTAAAGAAAATATAAATTAATCTCTAATTGGAATTTCTAAAAAAACAGTGTCCAGAGTTGCTCATTAATTTCGTTTTGTCATGGAAAAGAAATTCTTTTAACATTAGCTTCTATATTTGAATGAATTCACTAATTTAAACTACCTACCGAATGTATTAAAAATCAAGATGTTTTACGTTCTTTCTTGATTTTGAAGTAAGTGGAGTAAGTAATATATACTCGAAAATTAGAAGCTTAAATCTTTTTAAATAACAATTTGGCATCATAATAAATATATTCAATGATATTGTAAGTCTGTAAATACCATTACAATTTTTTCATACTTTTCGGATAAATTTCATTAGCAACTATTCATGATCGATAAAGTATTTTTGAGGTCTTTTTTTAAGTGGTATGTTTTCAGAAGTATCGAAATGACGTCCCTAAAGGACAAATTTAAAGTTAGGAAAAAACATCGTAACTGAGGTCAGATGACCGGATAAGGTTGGGAAACAACATAAATATCTTTTTGAGGTCAAAAATTCGGTGACAGAGAGAGTCATAATGAAGCATTTATCTGCAACGTCTGGTCTCTCGTAAAGACCTTTTTTTCTGAACCTTTCATGGAAGTCTTAATAGAAAACTAAGCTAACAGCCCTGAAGAAACAAATTCTTTGTGGGTAATTCCCGTTATGTCAAAAAAATAAGTATTGATTTGATCATTCATTTGCTCATTCTGCCTTTTTTTTGGTCGAGGAGAAATTGCAATGTGTCACTTTGCCTCACGGTCTCAGGATCGTATTCAAAAATCCATTGATCATGACTAAAAAAATTTTGATCATTGGCGATTCTGTCAAGACATTTGTTTTTTCGATGGTTTCTGATCAATTATGAGGTTTTCGGTATGTATTTGGCATAAACCTTTCGTATCTTCATATATTGAGTAAAAAAAATAAAAAAGTAAATCTATCCACTTGAACGATGTTTGACATGTTCACAGCATTCCAAAAATTATTTCTGCGATCATTAAGCCTGTTTTAGCTTTTCAAACGTAACGCTTAGATTCCTCAAGTTTCTCGAAGCTTAACACAAAATTTAATGTTACAACTTAGCAAAAAAATAAGTCCAGGTGCGTATGCTACAGTGTTTCAGGCTGAAATAATGTCCAAAATGCCATAAAACACTGTGCAATGGGTAAAACCGTAGTCATATATTCGGATAGCCAAGCAGCTCTAAAGGCAATAATCTCGGTACAAATAAGCTCACAGCTGGTGTGGGTCTGTGTTAGGACTCTGACACATGCCGTAAGTCGGAATTCTCTGACACTGGCATGTGTAAGGCTGATAAATTGGCCTAAGTCTGGAACCATTCGGCGAGGTTGCTGACACGTTCAGAAAGGAAGCCATTGAGAAGTGGAGGCTCAAAAAGTCCCAGGAATGCTGGAAAAAATCACCAAGCATGCGACAAGCCAAAGTCTTTACAAAAGGACTCTTGGCGAAGTTTACTGCAGAGCTTCTATCACAAAGGCGAAACGATGTCAGCATGATTGTCAGTCTCTTGACAGGACATTGTCGGCTCAGAAAACACATAAGTCAGCTGAACTTAGCAGATTAGGATATATGTCGATACTGCCAAGAGAAGGAAGAAACTGCATTTCATGTGCTATGCCAATGTGAAGGCCTTGCAAGGACACGGTATCTCATTAAGAGGGCAGGGCTAGACAAGGTGCTCTAATCCTATTCTACAGATGATGGGTATTCACAACAGATCTGTAAAGGTCGAAGTAATACAGACTAACAGCCAACCCAATGAATAACTATCTATCTGTATATACCTACACTCTGAAAAAATATGTGCTTTTATAAATAAATTTGCTTAATTTTAGATAAAATACTCTTATGATCAGTTTTATAAATTAAAAATTTAAATTTTTTTCTCTATCTATTATTTATAATGTAACAACAAATCTGAATAATATCATGCATCAATAAATTGTTACCTACCTAATAAAATTCAAATATCTCTAAACCAAAAGTGAAAATATTTATTTAATTCATTAATACTATAATGAATAGCGTGAAAGCTTTATGACCTTTTCTCAACGTGCTTGCTGAGAACAGTTACATATTTTAATTCACTCTCACTGCATATGTAATTTACAAATTGTTTTGTTACTTTTCTTTACGCATTTTGCAACCTCTTGTAAGCCAGTCTTGTTTATGTTCCCACATTTGTGCGTTGGTATCTATATTTCAATTCTTTCTACATATGAATTTCAAAGATCTTATCGAATCAATAACAGTGATTATTACGAGTATTGTTGAATCAAATTATACGTTAAAAATAATCTTTTATACATATTAGGACAAAATGTGAGACATTCAAATTTTTCTTCACTAGTTTTAGTATCTGTTCAGGAAATGAAGAAAATACTTTATAGTTAACTAGCGTACCCGGCGAACTTCGCATCGCCTAACACTAATGTTTTATCCATTTTATTTTTATTTTTACGATTAATTTTTTGTATTTTTTATAATATTTTCTCGTTAGTTACCAGTTTTTACTATTATTTATAGTACTTTGTAATTTATCGGTTAGGTATATTATATATTAACTGCGCCATCTAACGGTGGCGTCATAGTTCTTAGGTAAGTAAGTTTTGCTCTTTTAAATATATGAGATATCAACTGCGCCACCTTACGGTGGCGTCATAGTACTTAATTATGTAAGAATTACAGGTGTAAATTTATAACATCTCAACTACGCTACCTTAGGGTAGCGTCATAATGATTAATTTGGTACTAAACGCGTCCGATCGCTGCAAAATTCAAAGTGCTATAAGGAAAATCGCGGCCTCCGTTGCCGCCGCCCCTGCCGGAGAGTACCACCGCAAGCGCTACGTCCCGCAGTTTTAAATCTGCAATATCTTCAAAAATATTCATTTAAAACTTGTGCTGTACAGGACCATATAGATCTATATTAAATCAACAATGTATTTAAGCTATTTAATTGGATAAGGATTAATGCTGTATTGGTTAAAATGACAAAAAAATGTTATTGTGGGATATCCATAAGAGATAGACATATACCATCGCGGAGTTTTCTGTAGACCTTTTCAATGTGTACAAATAATTAGTACATTATTTTGATAAATCTCGTAGGGTTCAGCCTGCGTTTGCAATGTAAGCGGAAAAAAATTGATAATTATCGACATCACATTAAAAACCTCAAAAATAACAGTATTTCTCCACTACTTAATGGATGTTATTATACATATAAACCTTCCTCTTGAATCACTCTATCTATTAAAAAAAACCGCATCAAAATCCGTTGCGTAGTTTTAAAGATTTAAGCATACAAAGGGAAATAGGGACAGAAAAAGCGACTTTGTTTTAAAAACGAATAATTACAGAAAACTGTATCATTGTCATATTTAATAAAGCGTGTTTGTCAATAGATGGAAAAAGAATAATATAATTTTATTCTGAACGCTTTACAAGTTTTTGAAAAAACATATTTTCAAAGACAATGACCGTTCAACTAAGAAGAAACAACTACTTCCTGGGCTATATGCCCCAACGGATATTGGATTATACTTCAAAGTCAAACGGGGTTGGAATATCTACAAGATAACTTAAACCCAACCATTCCAGTTTGCAGTTAGAAGGGACAACATAACTTATAGACCGGTTTCGGTGTTTTTGCACCTCGTCAGTATAAGGTATATGTTATCCGTCAGCGAGCTGTAAAGCATAATCACTGACTAAGGATTGAACCAAAATCGTAATCCTTATATATCTTTCAATAAAGAAAGTTTAAAGGACACGCTAGTAGTGACATCCTTACCTCTAACTGCAAACTAAAATTCGACTTGACACAAGACTTTAGTCTTGATCTATAAACGAATAATTACAGAAAACTGTATCATTGTCATATTTAATAAAGCGTGTTTGTCAATAGATGGAAAAAGAATAATATAATTTCATTCTGAACGCTTTACAAGTTTTTGAAAAAACATATTTTCAAAGACAATGACCGTTCAACTAAGAAGAAACAACTACTTCCTGGGCTATATGCCCCAACGGATATTGGATTATACTTCAAAGTCAAACGGGGTTGGAATATCTACAAGATAACTTAAACCCAACCATTCCAGTTTGCAGTTAGAAGGGACAACATAACTTATAGACCGGTTTCGGTGTTTTTGCACCTCGTCAGTATAAGGTATATGTTATCCGTCAGCGAGCTGTAAAGCATAATCACTGACTAAGGATTGAACTAAAATCGTAATCCTTATATATCTTTCAATAACGAAAGTTTAAAGGACACGCTAGTAGTGACATCCTTACCTCTAACTGCAAACTAAAATTCGACTTGACACAAGACTTTAGTCTTGATCTATAAACGAATAATTACAGAAAACTGTATCATTGTCATATTTAATAAAGCGTGTTTGTCAATAGATGGAAAAAGAATAATATAAGGATGTCACTACTAGCGTGTCCTTTAAACTTTCTTTATTGAAAGATATATAAGGATTACGATTTTAGTTCAATCCTTAGTCAGTGATTATGCTTTACAGCTCGCTGACGGATAACATATACCTTATACTGACGAGGTGCAAAAACACCGAAACCGGTCTATAAGTTATGTTGTCCCTTCTAACTGCAAACTGGAATGGTTGGGTTTAAGTTATCTTGTAGATATTCCAACCCCGTTTGACTTTGAAGTATAATCCAATATCCGTTGGGGCATATAGCCCAGGAAGTAGTTGTTTCTTCTTAGTTGAACGGTCATTGTCTTTGAAAATATGTTTTTTCAAAAACTTGTAAAGCGTTCAGAATGAAATTATATTATTCTTTTTCCATCTATTGACAAACACGCTTTATTAAATATGACAATGATACAGTTTTCTGTAATTATTCGTTTATAGATCAAGACTAAAGTCTTGTGTCAAGTCGAATTTTAGTTTGCAGTTAGAGGTAAGGATGTCACTACTAGCGTTTCCTTTAAACTTTCTTTATTGAAAGATATATAAGGATTACGATGTTAGTTCAATCCTTAGTCAGTGATTATGCTTTACAGCTCGCTGACGGATAACATATACCTTATACTGACGAGGTGCAAAAACACCGAAACCGGTCTATAAGTTATGTTGTCCCTTCTAACTGCAAACTGGAATGGTTGGGTTTAAGTTATCTTGTAGATATTCCAACCCCGTTTGACTTTGAAGTATAATCCAATATCCGTTGGGGCATATAGCCCAGGAAGTAGTTGTTTCTTCTTAGTTGAACGGTCATTGTCTTTGAAAATATGTTTTTTCAAAAACTTGTAAAGCGTTCAGAATGAAATTATATTATTCTTTTTCCATCTATTGACAAACACGCTTTATTAAATATGACAATGATACAGTTTTCTGTAATTATTCGTTTATAGATCAAGACTAAAGTCTTGTGTCAAGTCGAATTTTAGTTTGCAGTTAGAGGTAAGGATGTCACTACTAGCGTGTCCTTTAAACTTTCTTTATTGAAAGATATATAAGGATTACGATTTTAGTTCAATCCTTAGTCAGTGATTATGCTTTACAGCTCGCTGACGGATAACATATACCTTATACTGACGAGGTGCAAAAACACCGAAACCGGTCTATAAGTTATGTTGTCCCTTCTAACTGCAAACTGGAATGGTTGGGTTTAAGTTATCTTGTAGATATTCCAACCCCGTTTGACTTTGAAGTATAATCCAATATCCGTTGGGGCATATAGCCCAGGAAGTAGTTGTTTCTTCTTAGTTGAACGGTCATTGTCTTTGAAAATATGTTTTTTCAAAAACTTGTAAAGCGTTCAGAATGAAATTATATTATTCTTTTTCCGACTTTGTTTTATACTATGTATTGATGATATTGATATTGATTGATGATATTGATATAGAAATAGGTGAATTATTTTATCTGTAATCCTTTATTATTACACCAGTTAAACTTATCTATAAAAAAAGCCAAAAATATGGTTTCACATTTGTCGTTTTGATTTGTATTTTAGAAAGCCATGGAATATTTTAAAAAAATCAATAGGACACCTGAAGCCGGAGAAAAATGGAAGGTACAGCAAAAAGCGTAGTAAAAAAAATGAAACTGATCGATTAAGATTTTGGCTAAAATTGGAACTGAGGACGCTTTTAAAAAGTTGGTGTGGTAGGTTTACTAAATCCAATATAGTGGTGAAAAATTTAATATGGAGCAAATCATGACAAACCCAATTTCGGAGTTGCAAAATATATAGGTTGGTTGAAAAGTTTTTGACGCATAAATAAAAGAATATGTAGTTTTGAATGATTTTTTTTTTATTCAATATAATCTCCCTTCTCTTGAACACTTATTCCAGTAGTTTTATACTTTCTCTGTACTGATTTTCTGGAAGCTCTTCAAAATCATGTTCGAAGGCTGCAATAGCTTTGTCATTCGATAAAAAAATCTTTCAATGAAGGAATTGTTTCACGTTTCTGAAAAAGTAATATTCGAGGGGTGCCAACTCTAGTGAATACCGAGGGTGCTTAAGCAATTCGTACTAAAACTGTTCAATTTAGCCATCGACAACAAACTTGTGTGAAAACATGCTTTGTTTTGATGAAAAATGATTGTCTTCTTCTCTAAACCGGGTCTTTTTTCACGATTTTTAACTTCCCGCTAAAAAAAAATTAAATTTTTTTTTAAAATCGGGAAGTTATTGGTTTCACCCCGTTTTTCGAAAATCGAGTTTTCATCGGATCTCAACGTTTTGAGGTCTTAGGAACCTCCCCTGACCATTTTTACGAGGGTGTCTGTATGTCTGTATGTACGTGTGGATGTGTGTGTGTGTGTGGATGTATGTAAACCTCTTATAACTTTTGAACGGCTTGACCGATCGGAATGAAATAAAAAGCATTCCAAAGAGTTCCATCTAACTTAGATTCCTTGTAAGTTTAAACCAATTCGAGACAGTAGATTTCGAGAAATTTCAAAATAACCGAAAAAAACAATTGGTAAAAATGATGTTTTTTGAGCATATCTTTTCGACTATTGCATCGATCAATTTCATAACCTAATCAGCACTCAAGCTTAAAAAGCCACGTCGAATGCCGTTTTGCAAATTAAAATCGGTTGATTCGTTCGTGAGATATCGTTGTCGAAAAATTTCAAAAAAAGTGTTTTTTTTCAATAACTTAGAGATTTTTTGACTAACCGATTTTGCACTCCCTGTAACGTTTTTAGGTCTCAAAAAACTGCGTCGAATGCCATCTTGAACATCAAAATCGAATAAGGCGTTAAAAAGTTATGGCTTTTTAATTATTTCAAAAAAAGTCAAAAACGTCAAAATACATCACGTTACTATAGCTTTGCGGTTAAAACTAGCGGGAAGTTGCAAGGATGGCCTTTAAGGTCAACCTGTTTTCGAATTTTTTTTTATCCAACTAGTCCAAAAGTTGCTATAACATTTAGAGTTAATGGTTTTGCATTTTTTAAGATAATCAATAAACAAAACCCCTTTTGCATTCCTAAAAACTTACAAAACGCTAAGAAATTTGTTCTCGATTCAGTTTTTGTTGAATTTTTAACGAATGCAGCACTAACTTTCTGAACAGCTTTTTTATTTGTAATTCTCGTGTAAAATATGGAGTACTCCTTCATCTGAGATGCCCATGGTATCAGCAATTTCAAGCTTAGTCAAACTTGGATCTTTACAAACAAAAAGATGGACTTGCTCAATTTCTGGTGTTGTTGCACCAGGTGGTTCATCTTTGACTCTTACATAACCACGATTAAACTCTACAATCCATCGATGCACAGTTGGAAATTAAGAACAAGATTCGTTTAACACTTTCACCCTTTTTGTATGAACTTCTGTTGCTAATAAAGTTACCAAAACAACTTTATCACTGCACGATATTCGGATTTATACATTATAACAAAATACATTGACACATCAATTTCAAATGGATTGCAAACAAAGAATAAATAGAAAAATCTAAATAGAATTTTTTGTTTATTCAAATAGAAGATGAAATATTAAAATAGAGTATACATTTTGATTTCTCTACTGGTTAACAGGTGTCGCTTTCAAAACTTTTTAAACAACCTTTAAGATACAACGAAACGCCTGACATATTTTTTTAAGTTCAGACAATTTGCATTATATGGACCTTTTTAATTTGGTTGGCTGAGGTCAAAATTTTAAAATTTAAGATAATTGATCTAAGAAGCGGAAAATTCAATAATCCAATCCACTATCTTTTGGAAAATATGTATTATAATAATATATCCTTGTGTTGGGCATCGTTTAAGAAAAAGAAACCGAAAACTTAATATTATTGAATAAGAAATTTCCAATTCTGTTAACACAGAAATTGGAGAATCTAATATAACAAACATATACCAAACTACAAATAAAAACGTATATAAAAATGTTTTGTTAACGTTCCTCATATTTACTAACAGTATTTAACAGTTTTAAAATAGTTATTTATGCAACTAGTGCGTAAAGTGACCTTTTTTCACGAATGTGAATGTTGTCGCATGAGCCGCAGGCGAATGCGACAATCACATGAGTCAAAAAAGGAACCTTTACGCACGAGTTGCATACAATATTTTTTCTACAACCGAATTTTTTTACAAGAAATACAAGTATAGGCCTGATTTTTTTTACGCACTACTGCGAAAAAAATATTAGATTTAAAACATATTTTAGATAACAAAATATTTATTTTCTAAATTAATCTTACCTTATAATACCGGTACGTAGAAACGCGAAATGCTTGAATTTTTGAAATGTCAATCAGTCAGAGCCTATGAATATTCAAATAAAAATACTTACCCTTATTCATGAACTGATATTTCTGTCATATTAAAAATCAAATTAAAAATTACTGAATATAATATCTAATTTTGTATGTATTAAACTGCAATAATTTAACAATTAAATATATTTACACAAATTTACACAATTAAATAATAAAAAAATTCGAAAAAGGTTGACCTTAAAGGCCATCCTTGCAACTTCCCGCTAGTTTTAACCGCAAAGCTTTAGTAACGTGACGTATTTTGACGTTTTTGACTTTTTTTGAAATGTTTAAAAAGCCATAACTTTTTAACGCCTTATTCGATTTTGATGTTCAAGATGGCATTCGACGCAGTTTTTTGAGACCTAAAAACGTTACCGAGAGTGCAAAATCGGTTAGTCAAAAAATCTCTAAGTTATTGAAAAAAAAAAACACTTTTTTTGAAATTTTTCGACAACGATATCTCACGAACGAATCCACCGATTTTAATTTGCATGACGGCATTCGACGTGGCTTTTTAAGCTTGAGAGCTGATTAGGTTATGAAATTGATCAATGCAGTAGCAAAAAAGATATGCCAAAGAAACATAATTTTTACCAATTGTTTTTTTCGGTCATTTTGAAATTTCTCGAAATCTACCAGCTCGAATCGGTTCAAACTTAGAGGGAATCTAAGTTAGATGGAACTCCTTGGAATGCATTTTATTTCATTCCGATCGGTCAAGCCGTTCAAAAGTTATAAGAGGTTTACATACATCCACACACACATCCACACGTACATACAGACACCCTCGTAAAAATAGTCAGGGGAGGTTCCTAAGACCTCAAAACGTTGAGATCTGATGAAAACTCGATTTTCGAAAAACGGGGTGAAACCAATAACTTCCCGGTTTTAAAATTTTTTTTAATTTTTTTAGCGGGAAGTTAAAAAAGTTTCCTTACCCGGAATTGAACCCGAGTCATCTGGGTAGAACGTAAACACCTTACAACCTCGGCCAATAACACACGTAAAAATCTTTGCATTATCTTATAAAAAACAGTGCTTATTTTACTTTTTAAGTTAAACTTTACGAACCTTAAACCGTGCGTAAAGGTAATACTTTACGCACGGTTGTAGAAAAATATATTTCAACTTGTTGATTCATTTTTATGTATCGGTTGTTTATTTGTAGGAAAACTATCATGTACTCTCATTTTTCATCACAATTGATAAAAAATATCCTTGTAAGATATCTCAGATGAAACAGTACATTACTGACTTTGTTAAAAAATTAGCAACGGTTAATTCACAAAGTATAGATACTAATAGATAGATACCAGGAATCCGAACGGTATAGGCTTTTCCATAATATTTCATGTTCACAGCAATTAATCCAGATCGTAGTTCTATTTTTTGCCAAAAATGGGCGCGCAAGTAATTAGAACGTGCCGATGCTATTATTATTATTATTATGGCATGTATATGCCGCAAAGGTTGGATTAACTAAAATTATATAAATACTATTAATTTATTTATTAAAAATTAGTTATAATTAAAAAAAAATGAGAAGATGTTGTGTTGTGCATGGTCATCTTAGTGGCCGAGAAACAAGTGAGAATGTAGAAAAAGTGACTTTATTCAAAGCACGGAAAATGAGTTATTTTAAAATAATATCTATTATCTTCGAACGAGTACTTTTTGAAAAGTACAAACTCTACAGGCAAAAAATCTGTGCCTAAATTGAGCTCATTGGTTGAACTTACGTTCGGACTCCTATCTTTGCTTCGTGGGTTAATAGGGAACCGGACTTTTTAGATAGTGTTTAAAAATAATCTTTGTTCATATATACAGCTATAAAAAATAATATTTTAATTAATTAAACCTTCTGAAGTACTTGAAAACGTCAAAAACATAATTTATTTAAAATTGCCGCGAAAACAGCACTTCATGTCAATTCAGATCGCGTGACGTCATTTGTGAGGTAAACAAACTACGAGCCATATTACAAGTGATCAGTGCTTGGATAAATTAAGTATTTTGTGTTTCTTAAACATCATGGACCGAAAAAAATATCGTTGGTGTGTTGTACCTCGATGTGGAAATAGTACCTACATCAGTAACTACTCCAAATAAAATTTTCATTGATATACCTCAAAAACCAGACATACGAAAGAAATGGTTAGACCTACCAAGACGAAAGTGCGATGGAATGTCTGTTACTGTTACTTCACCAATTTACTTTTGTGAAGATCACTTTGATGTAAGTACTGTACCTAGAGTGTTATTACCTACACAGCCCATAATACAAATAATCATATTTAGTGTGTATGTAATGTAGGTGTTATAGGTTATGTTTTACTTATTTCTTCAATCATTTTTATGGTTAAGATAAACAAAAAGAGATTGAAATACTTACACAAATGTTTTCACATTTCTAAATTCGGCAGAACAAAAGTCGGAATTAGTGGCACAGAAACTGCTGACCATGAAAATATACTCTTTTGGGAGATTTCTATTGTCGGCTTTTGTATAACCTTGTTCCATAATAAAAAATTAACAAAAAGCTTCAAACACCTGCGACAACTTCTGTTATGACTATAGTACTTCAATTCGTAACTAATTACAATCAAATATTTTTAGAAAAATGCAAATAAATTGTAGAAAAACGCGAAATAACATACAAAGCAGTGTTGTTTACTTATGGCTACTCACAAATGACGTTACGCACTGTGATTGGCGTTTGGGTTCTTACGCGGCACAGATAATTTACGCAATTTTATTTATTAATTTAAAATTATAAATCATTGTTATTTCTTAAAAATCTTTATTGAGTGATATTGTTGTATAACAAACTTTATTTTAAAACGCATCTTAGATTTTTTTTCGATTACTGTCTGGTACCCTATTGTTATAAAAGTATGAGCTGTTGGAACGCACATATGCGTTCGTCAACTATCTGAATACATCACTGTCAAAGCTGAATATATAGGTACATATTACCATAAGTTTTCGTTGATCCCAAAATTTTAATAACGTTTGAATAGTATCTATAAATGTAAGTTTGTGCTTTAAAAGAATGATAGCATTGAAGAATAATTGTAATCAATTTGCGTGCACGAAAAAATTAATTTATACAAACATCAGTGTAGGTATATAGCATTAAATTAAATATATTAATAAATATTTTTTAATTAAAAATTGCTGTAGGTGTTTACTAATATATAATGCCTACACAATCTTTTTTCCAATTAAGATAGATTTTAATAGATCTTACTAAATGAAAAATATAATCGATTTCACTTTTTTGATAAAACTAATGTTAAAGGTTAAACTAGGTGTATTCGAATACCATAAAGTCATAAATTATTTTCTTTAATGTTTTGTAAATATTGTGACAGGTGATATACTACTTGTTGCAAAATATATTAATGATACTTTGATAGATCCCATTAGGTCAAAGATATGTTCTTACATAATGAAAATTGTAAAACATCATTACAAAACAATTTATATAAAAGGTTAAGAAAAATCAAAATTTTATCTTAAATGAGTTGACTACTTTAAAAAGATACTCTAAAATCACTTATTCGATATTGAAACGTAATTAAACCACAAAACACATGTCAATGGTCAATCTCTATTCATTCTTGTCATTCCACGTAGTACCTAAGTATAAAATAATACTAAGGTAGTATTTATCTAGTTTTATATATATTTCCACAAAAGTTATATTCTAGGCTATCGGATACCTTCCAACGAAAGTCCCGTCAAAATCGGTCCAGCCGTTCCAGAGGCTAGCCAGAACAAACAGACAGAAAGAGACACAAATAATGTAAAAAATATTATTTTTGGATATGTACCGTGTATACGTCTATAATCATTTAATAAAAAGCGGTTATTTTATTATTACATGTATATATTATAAAGACAGTGACATCAATTCCAACATGGTGTATAATACGTATGTTTTTATTCCTACGACAAGTAGGTAAGTCTCAAATAGTTATTTATGAAACAGTTCGTGAAGTATGCTTTTTGCGCACGCACGCGATGTTTACAGCACGAGCGAAGCGAGTGCTATATATCGCGTAAGTGCGCAAAAAGCACTTCACGCACAGTTTCATACAATATTTTATCTACGATAATCAAATAAAAAATAATTACAAGAAATCAATTTATTTTCAATTCATTTACAAGATACTAACAAAACTAATGCTCTCATAGCAACACCATGCCAACGCGAATGCTAAGGGTATTTGATTATATGAAGTTGTGTCAAAAACAGTGCGAAAAAGTAAATCCCATTTAAAATACAGTGTTACTTCACGCACGCTTTCAATCCTTTACGCACTGCTGTCTATAATGACAGTTTTCACGAACTAAAAATTGATACATAATATGAGGTGGAGTAGATAAAATAAATTTTGTAACCTGAAACTGTGCTAGAAAAAAAGACATCCATTTTTTGGTATCTAGTAACTATTTATTGCGAAATTTATTAAACTGATATGTGTAAAAGTGACGCTACCATTGAACTTTGAGTATACTTTTAGAGTCAAGTATTTGTGAAATAAGGGAGAGACCGACTGTCTCAACAATTATCGACCTACTCTTTAGCTTCGATATCTGTTTTATAAGAATCGGCGAAATATAAGTATTTAAAAAAAGGGAGAGACCGAGTGTGTTAAAAATATATAAAATGTTACAACTATTAATATCATCCCACTCTATCGTTGGTTTTTGAAATATTTTTAAACTCTAGTTACACTATATATTATATATCTTTATACAGGCCTGGGTGCGTTACTATAAAATGTTATTACGATGATTTAAGGAAAAACGTCGATCACTTCAATTTGATCAAACTTGTGAAATTCCCCAGGATGCCGTGCCAAAGAAATTTAACTTTATCAGAAAATTCACGTCAAAACTGGGTAGTAAATCTGAATGGGACAAAGACACCATATTTGGGCTAAACCAAAATGCCATAAAATGGTATACGGATGAATCCAAACAGATGAAGAAACAAAAGCAGGGGTTTTGGGACCTAGAGCCCAATACTCAGATAGCTTGCGGGTGCATACTTAAGCAATTTTCAACCGGAAATCCCTGCCATTGAAAGATGTCGAATAGTCATCAGACTCACACACAATCAGTCCAAAGATGGTCTGGGAATGACTAGGAAAACTAAATGAACTAGGACAAAATAATACCTTTACCCTTGTATGGGTTCCAGGACACATAGGAATAGAAGGAAACAAAATAGCCGATAAGCTGGCAAACAAGGAAGTGAAACCCCATCCTTGGGACCAGAACCATCTTGTGGAGTCAGCACTAGTATAGTCTTAAAAAAACTAAGAAAAGAAGTGGATAGAGAAAAATCCAAATACTGGAACGATCTAGAAGGACTAAGATAACCGAAGACGCTCCTGGGAAACTATAACCAGAAGAGACCTTATAGCTGTCTAAACCTTAATAAAAACAACCTCCGTATTATAACAGGAATATTATCCGGGCACTGTCGATTAAGAAGATACATGAAGAAACTAGGATTGGTAGATGAAGCAAAGTGCAGATTTTGTGAGAAAGGGGACGAAACCTCAATGCACATACTCTCATTGCATTACGTAATTCTAGGGTCAGATACCTAGGATCATACGAAACAGAAAAGAAGGATCTACCTAGCTTGAAACCCAAAGATATCCTAAATTTTCTAAGAAAAACAGGACTAAAAGAGCTACTGTAAGTCTAAGGAAACATCAGAATTATAGCAAGAAAAGGAGGACACAATAGATCTTATAGTCCACAGGTGCATCTGTCACCCCTAAATTCGCACATATAACACTCATATTAGGATGATACAGCTCTATAGTTGATGGTTACTTTATTATAAATAAAATATGCTTGTTTTACATTTTGTTAGAATCTGAAAAGTGACAATGTTTTTAAATAATAATAAATAAAATTTTAGACACTTTATATATTTATGTATTTTTATTCAGGTTAAGTATTTAGTAAATTAGTAATAAAGGCGAAAAAAATATAATTTAACATACCTTTAATCCTTGTATATGAGCCTCAGAACCAGATTCAACATGTGACACAAAAAACCCAGTACCATGTTCATGACCTCCTCTAATACTAAATCCCAAAGTTGGTCCTCCTTGTCTGCTACTTAGATGAATATTCCCATTATTTCTCTTTATAAGCCTGATTGTCCTAATCCTATTGTTTCTACTGCCACAACTACCGCTTAAAGTCTCCGAGGATATAGTAGAACAGGCATATTTGTGCTGGTGATGGCTGCTTAAAGGGTACTCCATTGTCATCATGTTTGCACTGAAAATAAAGAAAAATACGTAAATTTTGTTTTAAGTTGGTGACAGATAATAAATAAAATTAAATATAACATATAATTGAATAGTGTGGCATGAATGGCGTCACTTATCAAATATTGTTAAATGATGAATCGCTTATTCGAACAGGTTCATAGAATTGAGTAAGTATTTGTTAAAAGGGATGCAGGGTAGATCCATTACTTAAGAACCTTTCTTAAAATGCATTTTCGTTTTCTTTCCGCCTCATGTTTTAATAAAGAGGTTGTTACCACTGGGCTTCTCGTAGCCTTTTTCGATTTGTGACTATACCACATTTTTTTCTAAATGTGGTTCATTCTTTGGTAGTATACAAGGGACTAGACTTGATTGTGTTAGTCCATGTATTCCTTGAGCGCAAGTGTTTTTAGAGTCTGGTTTTAAAAATTCTTTCCTTAAGCGCAAAAATAATAATTCCTTATCTTAGTTTTTTCAGGTCTCTTATCATCTATACGTGCATAGGTTCTCTGAGCTACTTTTCTAACAATGAAGAAACAGACACAAAGTGGTATTTCTGTCATATTGATAGTAATTTTCTATGCTCTCTTAGTAGTAGGTATAAATTATAGTTTTATCTATTAATAATTGTACTATATCCGGTTGTAAATTAACAGTTTATTTCATTATTTATATACCTTAGTCATCTTCCACCCTCTCCTCAAGGCATATAGAGTCTATTTAAAACTGTTCTATGGTCTAGGTTGGTAGTGTATCGTGTATTGTTAGCAACTTTCTTTTTAGTATGTCAAATTGTTTAATTCCTTTCATCTTTCAATCGTTAACTCCTGCATTTTATTATAAGAAAATGACACAGTACCATAAAACCATAAATCCCATTTTGTACACCCAAAATAGAATTGATGTAGAATATAAATTTTACTAAAAAATATATATTAATCTATAAATGTACAGGGAGCTAAAAAAATGTCTCAAAATGAAATAGGTGAAAATATGTCTCAAAATAAGCAAAAAAAAGTTAATAAATATATGTCCGCAAGTTTACGTTTTCGCAGTACGGACCATTTTGCGTCAATTGTGTACAAAAAAACAATGATATTTATTAACAAACAACAGACCCATAGAGTCAAATAAAATGTGCAAAGGGCCTTCTCTCCATTTCAATGCAGCTACGATATATCCGCCGGAGGGACTTTTAAACTCTCTCCAAAATACCTTTAGACTAGGAGTCGATGACATCCCTGTTTTACTATTTACTGCAGCTCCTTAAGGTTATTCACAGAATTGGCGTATACGAAATTTTTTAAGTGTCCCCAAAGGAAAAAGTCAACGGGGTTTATATCAGGCGATCTTGCAGGATATGGTACAGGTCCGCGCCTTCCTATCCATTTTTCTTCAAAAGATTCGTCTAATTGATCTCTTGCGGCAATGGAAAAATGAGCCGAGGCACCATCGTACTGGTACCACATTTGATTTCTTTGAATTAAAGGAATATCGTCTAAAAGATCACCCAATGTGTTCTGCAAAAACTTTAAGTAATCAGCTACCATTAATCTATCCATATATATCCAAAAAACGTACTTGATGCCTGATGATCAAGTACATTCAGAGCATGTACTCGTTGGACATGGTACGGGTAAAGCTGCTGCGCGTGGAGTATTCTCCAAACCAGAGGAGCCCCAATTTCTATTGGCAAACTAGTTTCTGGATACTTCTCTCTTCGTGCCAAAATTGCTTCTTCTTTCTCAGAGATGGACACCGACCTTGGTCTCCCGGAATTATAGGACTGTTACCCAAATGTACCTGTATCACGCAACGAACTGAAGGCATGTGGCGATTAGGGAAAGCTTCTACATATAGACGTAGCGCTTTCCTCGCATTACCATTTGCACGACCGTCCATGAAATGCATATCAGTTAATTCAATATTACTGTAAACGGGCAATGCGAAAATTTGTAAAATTGTTCACCAACAACTGAATAACAGCTACAAATAATATCTAGATTAAACATCGGTCCAATTTGATAGTTTTTGAGAATGAAAAAAGAGATAATCCAAATATTCCGTATCTCCAAAACCGTTAATTTGCGAACATATAATTATTACGACTTTTCTGCATATTTTGGGCCATATTACCACCCATTTCATTTTGCGACACTTTTTTTAATACCTTGTATAAAATAAAGTCGCATTAGTTACACGACTACACCGATTTCGCTGAAAATTGGTGGAGAGGTAGCTTAGAACTAGAAGACTGACATAGGATACTTTTTATTCCATTCCACCGCGTTTCTTTAATATTCCAATACCAATGATGTATTCACTATATACTTGAATGGTGATGTAAGTTAATTTGTTTGGATATCTCGGTTAGAGATACCTGGTAGATGACAATGGTTGTTTTATTTCGATTTCTAAATAAATAGAAAACCGATAAACTAAAATAAAATGGAAAATTGTGGAAAAAAACTAAGAAAATACTAACTAATGTAAGTACTATGGCGCCACCGTAAGGTGGCAAAGTTAATATCTCATATATTTAAACGAAAACTTCTTACTTAATATAGTGATAGTGGTACTATGGCGCCACCCTCAGGTCAGGTGGCGCAGTTGATAGTTCATATAATTACACCAGCAATTCTTTAGCAACTAAGTATTCTGACGTCACCTTAAGGTGGCGCAGTTGATATTTCGTATATTTCAATGAGCAAAAATAACTTAATTAAGTACTACGACGATACTGTAAGATGGCGCAGTTAATTTCTAATACTTATATTTAATGGATAATTAGAAAATAGAACAAAAAAATGGTAAAAACCTGGAAACTAACAAGATAAAAATTACCAAGCTAAAAAAAGCATTAAAAGCAATAACAAACGAGGCAAAATTTTAAGAATTTTTAAAAACGGTAAATGACTAAAGGACATCAGTTTTAGGCGGTACAAAGTTTACCAAGCTAGTATTCGATATAATCTTTAAAACAATTTAATCAATCTTATAACTTTTGAAGAAGATTTAATATAATAATTGTTTTGTCCACGACTGTTCTACAAAACGTTCATTATACTAGTGCTTCATAAAGAATAATAGTACCTATTATTCACTAGTGAATAATGGTTCATTATTCACTGCATGACGTCACAACAGAACGTATGTCCAAACTTTATAAGAAAATAACTCATATTAGACAAATTTTATATTTTCCTTTGACATTTCAATCCGTATTTATATGTCAATGGTGTAAACAAACAAAACACATGTATAATCGACCTACCTTTTACCACTACATCTAAGCTACACACTTTAATCTTTAAATTTAGATCGTAGTTAGTGTAAGTCGTAAGTCATATACATTTGAAACTTTAATTACATTAATTAGAGCGTAAATTTAGAATTTTAAAGTTGTGATTATAGCAATTGTGTCGTGGACAAAGTATAGCATTCTTTTCGTGTATAATGGCTATTATTCACTCAGATGATTTACAACACTCGCCTGTGGCTCGTGTTGTAAACTTCATCTTCGTGAATAATAGCTACCATTATACGTTCGTTGAATAATATACTATTATACAATCTTATATATAAAGCAATACATCCTATTTTAATTTAATTGTATAAAAAACAACCGGCATCTGCTTTATATTCAATAAGTGAAACTATTATTATACCTACTAATTTACATCTTGTCTTTTGAAATGCAAAGTTTAGATATATAATAATGAAGTAGTAAATCTTCGTAAAAATAACGATAAAGAAATAATTTATGAGCTATATAATTGGCAATCAGGTATC
The DNA here is from genome assembly GCA_964028335.1 of Altica lythri. NCBI lineage: Eukaryota > Metazoa > Arthropoda > Insecta > Coleoptera > Chrysomelidae > Altica > Altica lythri. Next base: position 37,415,654 of record OZ034801.1, read on the forward strand.
CGTTAGGTCTGGTTTGAATGATGGGAAGAAATACGAAGTTACGTTATATTTATATACTTACAACTTGTATCGCTGTTTGCTAACTGTACAAGATAGATTGACTAGGAACCTATTCTTAAACTGCATTAATACATTTATAAAAGTTTTTAGAGACGCAATCCTCACTATATTTCACATTTATATTCTTTTTGCAGTAACAAGAATTATTTGTTACTACTATAATCAATAAACTCTTTCCGACGGTCAAAGTGATTATCTTTAGATTTTATGCCCCAGTAAATATAAACTAAGCATTAATCTACAAATTAATTAACGAAAGTCAGATCCAAGCTCTTAATTACACGTTTTATCACAGTAAAATTACATGGATCCACGACTGTTTTTGATCATATAGTTTACCATCATGTTCTTAACTAAAAGAAATTTGAAGAAAATGAATGACATCCTAGAATTTACAATTGATACTAACTATGTATTTTTTTTACATACCTATAAAAAAACTAATGGGACTCTTTGATTTTTAATGGAAGCGAAGATTTTATTGATATCTTTGGCGTAGAAGAATGAACTGACAAAAATGCGTTGTAAATTATTTTTTTAACAATTTTTGCCACATAAACAATAGCAAATCATAGGTACATGCTTGGTGTACTAGAAAGTAAGAGCAACAGAAAAGGAGAAGTTCCGTTACTCATTTTTGTAACGATTTTTCTGTCGCAATATCTCTTCCGAACCAACCAATAAAAGCTTCGCTTTAAAAATTACAAGAAAAGACCGCGCTCTTAGCCTAAACCATCCCAGCGGTTGGATTATAATATTTAACGTGGTAAATTAAAATGTGCAGGAATCCATTGACACATGAATTATCTTTTAATGTGTTTAAATAAGTGTCTTTGTCTTTTACAAGTATCTGTAAAAGATCATGAACCTATTTTTAGCCTCTTACACATAAGGATACAGAAGAATACAAGGAATAATTGGTACGCAGGAGTGTAGTGTTGGTGGGATTTGGATGTTGGTTTAAAGGACCCTGCTATAGGACTGGATGCTATGGTTTGGATGGAGTTAGCATCAGATGTCGGAGTCATTCGGTGTTCGTTTCCTGATTTCTCGTTGTTCCGGTGTTTCCTGGGTCCTGCTGTTCCCGGAACATAACTAAACCGTAAAAAAAACATTTTCTGTTGTAAGTGTAGGTGTGTGTTGGAGTATCGCCCGCGTGGTGCAATTTGGGTTTGGGAGATTGACGTTGTGGAATGTCTTTCATTTGGCAAAGACGAAGGGAACCACAAAAACCTTCGCCCAGGTCTCATTTTTTTGTATTCTGCTGTTTTCCAATTTATAACTATAGGAGAGGGAGGTGTTGTCTTGAAGATCTTCGTATTCTGCAGGTCCCTGTCTACGGTTTGGAGAAGTCTTAGGGACAAAAGGGAATCTTGATTTTCGGAGTTCTTGAAATTCTTCGGAGTCCTCCATTCCAGTGGGTGGTACCTTGTAGAGTCCGAGCGACGTATCGTTGTTGTAGCATCTTAAACCAAGTAGGAACAGGAAGTATTTTTGTATTTTGGTAGACAAGGTGGTTTGGATGAAGGTGGTGTAGGTTTTTGGCTTTACGGATAATGGCTCTTTCTGTGGCAACAAGCGAATGGAGGAGTCTCTGAGAAAAAGCAGAGTATGGCATGGCCTTATAATCGACAAGAGGTCGAACAAATTTTTGTAGGTATGAAGTAGAGTTTTGGAGGGGCATCTTCTAAGTCTACCCTCCATTTTATTGATGGTAAGTTTAACATCGGTGTCCCACCTGAGCGTACGAGTGAATCGCAGGCCCAAGTAGGTCACCTGGTCTTGAGGAACGAGCTGTTGGAGGACTGGTCCAGCAGGTTTTAAGTTTTTCTGTTAAGAAGGTGTATAATGCTGTGTCGTCTGCGTAAGTATGCTTTGCTGAGACAAGGGTTGAAGAGAAAAGTAAGAGAGAGGATAATCGAAGGGGGGAGTTGTTTTAAAGTTCTTCTGGAGATAGAGTCGGGGCCTGGGGCTGAAATTTTGCCCGTTTGCTATGAGGATGTCTTCATCAGTAAAAGGGGTTAGAAATTGTATGTTTTCCGGAGGAGGGGTTTGTTGATGTAATTAATAGGCATCGGGTGATATGTTCTGTTTCTAGATAGAATTGGTGATCGAAATTTGGGTTTTGGGAGGTCTTATACACCAGATATGGTGTAAATTTTAAATTTCAACTTTAACCTAAACTTATCGAATCTTAGCTAGACCTGATGGTTGCTTATATTGTAGAAACAAAATTTATTACATAATTGTCAATTTTAGCAAAAAAAAATCTTTTTTACTGATTTATAATCCATCTAAAGATGGATAATATTGAAGTGGAGTTTTTCTAAAGCATAAATTAAAAATATCTTTGATGTTGCAAAGTGGTGAAGTTTTACTTAGATCGTTTTTTGGTTTGTGTTAGTGCATGTCGCATGTCGGTCGAACGCCGAGTAAGTATAAAGTAGGCGGCGCCTATAGTTTAATACAAAAATGTACGGGAGTGAGCATATCTGCTAATGAAAACAATCCTACTATTCGTATTAATACGAACTTCGACTGCGTAAGTATCTACGACATGTAACGTCGACTGTTATATTCTACCTATTCGTATTAATACGAACTTCGACTGCGTATAAGTATCTACATGTAACGTTTTAAAAATATTACAGTAGTAAATAATAATTTTTGAAACTGAAAATATGGAACTTGAGCAATAAATTATGTAACATATATTAAATAAAATATCTTTTAAAATTAATCAAAACACTTTTATTTTTAAACAAATAAACTTTGTAATTATCCTACCCTTGTTATATATATTCTTCTCATTCTTTTGTCGATTTACTGAAGTTTTCACTTCTATCGTGTGTGAATCGTACACACACCTTTTAAAGTGAAACTTTTATTACATCGTTTTTTGGTCTGTGTTAGTGCATGTCGCATGTCGGTCGACCGCTGAGTAGGTATAAAGTATAAAGTAGGTGGCGCCTATAGTTTGCAGCAGCTGACCGTGTAGTGTATAGTATTACTTTTTGCTGGTGCATGTTGTTGTTTAGTTTTGATTTTGATTTCGATTTCGATTTCGATTTCGATTTCTATTTCGATTTCGATTTCGATTTCGATTTTGATTTTGATTTTGATTTTGATTTTGATTTTGATTTTGATTTCGGTTTCGATTTCGATTTCATTTTCGATTTTGATTTCGATTTCGATTTCGATTTGGATTTTGATTTGATAAAGCGATTTTTATACCCTTAATGGAATATTATTTGAAAAAATTTTAGTTAAATGTCTATAGTGTGAAAAAAAGTTTCACTTTTACCGTGGTTTCATAAAACCACACAATGCTTTTTTTGTAAAATTGGAATAGTATATTTTGCTTAAAACTAATTCTCTAATTTTTTAACAACAAAGGTTGTAATTCCTTGTTCAGAAAAGGTGTTGCGGAAGAAAAATCATCACAAAGGTAAGTAACGGAACTTCTCCTTCATCAAATTCCACACGTTTTTATTTTTTAAGCAAGGAGAAACAACAATTTTTAATACGTAGACTTTGTCGTTATAAATAATGATAAAGAAGTAAAAATGTTTGGTGTCACTTTTAATTTTTAAGATTTTTTTTTTATTGAGTTTTAAATTTCTATTTTAATGCGTACAAACACAAACAAACATTTTTATGTTTTAAAACAGTTCTCAGTATTTGTGAGCTATATCCTCATATTAGTTAGTCTTACATTATAACTATAAACTTACTCATTGTTTTTTTTTACTTTAATTATCCATATTAAACTAATTATATCATTAAATCCTTTTAACATCCACAATCAACACTCTTTATCTAAATCTTCCTATACAGTCTCATTTGTATCAACATCAAGAGATTAAGAAATAGAAAGAAACAAAGGCACCATTGTGTAATCGAAACCAAAACAATAGCAACCAAAACAATATCCTAATGTGAAACGTGCCAAAGTTTATAATTATTAAATTCATGTAAACAATTAAGGTTTGTTCGCATAAAAAAGTGTAACAATTAATTTTCACTGTGTAATAGAATCATTTCGTAAAAAATATAAAATTTAATAAGCTTGATTCTGTCAAGGAAATGACCATGAAAATGTTATGTTAATTAAGATGAATTTGAAGTTTGCTGTAGTTTCGAATAAATAATTTTTTTGTGTTAAAAGATTTTTTTAAATAATAGGTCGCAATTTTTAGACAAATGTATACCTAGGTACCATTTAAAGCCTCATGGCAGTAACAGTATATTGCCTGAGCAGACTGCACTCTGTTTGTGTTCGAACTGTGTAAATCCTTAAATTGATGTACACTGCCGGACAAAATTATTAGATCACACAATAATTTCAGATAAATTGTTAAATACGATTTGTTATCTTGTTGGTTTTGCGCAAGCAACATAAAAAAATGCAATTATCTTATTACACGCCATTTATTACCAAAAGAATACAAAAATAGACTTTCAGTTAAAAAATAAGAAAAACTCCAAAAATTTTAACACACCCATCGACAAACAAGAATGTCAATATCGAGTGTTTCCAATCCTAGCTTGTATGACAGCTTCACACCGTCGCCTCATGCTTAAAATAAGTTCCCTTATGTCTGCTTGATCGATGTTGTTCCAAATCTCAGAGATGACCACAGTAAACCCGTCAAGGTCGTTCGGAGGATTTGGAAGCGCTCTAAAGCGCCTACCTATCACGTCCCATACATGTTCGATGGGGTTTAGGTCAGGACTATTAGCTGGCCAATCCATATAGTCTCAATATTTTCTCGACGAAGAAAATGTTGTGTTATTCGAGCTGTGTGCGGCTGTGCATTATCTTGCATAAAAATGAAATCAACACCAAATTTTTCGGCATATGGCACTACATGCAGTTCAAGAATGTCCGCAATATACCGAACAGCATTAACATGGCCCCTTCGAAGTCTAACTAGCTCTGTATGTCCTTCCAAAGAGATGCCTCCCCAAAACATAACACTGCCACCACCATGGCGAATGTTTTCAATGAAGTTGCACTGTGCCTATCGTTCTCCAGGTCGTCAATAAACTCGTACGTGTCTATCTGAATGGTAAAGGGAAAATCTTGACTCGTCGGTAAACAAAACTCGACTCCAATCAGCCAGTTCCCTATTGACGTGCATTCTCGCAAATTGAAGTCTGTTCCTCCGATACTCTACGGTCAAACGCGATCCTCTAACTGGAATCCATGGGGTCAGGTTTCTTTCCTTTAAGCGTCTCCTAAGAGTTCTTGAGCTTATTTGGATTACATAAGTATCTCTAGCCATATTTTGCACCTCAGGAGCTGTTAATGTCCGATTGCGAAGGACTTGTTGGACCATGTCCTGGTCTTCTTTCATGATTCTCATTTTCACTAGGTCTTCTTAAAACATACGAAACTGCAGATTGGGCCACACCAAGTCTTTCTGCGATATATCGCTGACTACGACCTTCCTCCATAAGTGTTACAGCCCTAACACAATTTTCTAACGATAATGCATTTCTTACTCGACCATGCACATTCATTTTCAAGTTCTAACAAAATCACTTTTAAACCGTTTAATACACTGATACTAACAACGACTGAAAAGTATCCAAACTGATAATGCATTATGAGAAGTAAAAAAACTACGATATGGAACTGGAAACAAAATGTAGATAAAAAAGATTATTGCAGATTTAAACAACAAACAACCTGTAAAAAATTGTCAACAGAAATTTTTAATTTGAATTTATTAGATGATCTAATAATTTTATCCGGCAGTTGTAGTGATTTTTTCACTAACTACACTCTAAATATTAGTAATATTACTCAACAAAATCGTCATTAATTAACAAATCTTTTCGACGTAAAAAAACAGTAAAATACTATAAAAAAATCAAGGGAATTGAAAAAAAACTGGAAAAAATGTAAAAATAAGTAGGAAAAACATGAAAAGAGTAATAAATCTAAAGAAATCATAGAAAAATAAAGCAAATCGACAAAAACAAAAACAACGTAAAAATGAAAAAATATCGGAAAAACTAATAAAACTGGTAAAACAAAAAATTGTAAAAATAAAAAAAATGAAAAAACTGTTCCTTCGTGTTCTACACGCAAGGGTATATAGAAGATGTGAGGACGTAAGTGGTGCTGGTCAGTTTGGATTTAAGATTTAACATTAGTGCAAAACTTCCAAGATCAAAGAAAGGATCTCTTTTTATGCTTCATCCATTATGAAAAAGCATTCGACAATGTTAAACACGATCTGCTCACATCATATCTTGGGACTAGACGGAAAGGATATAAGATTTACACTGGAACCAAAAAGTTAAAGTTCGAATCCAAAATGCAGAAACAACTGCGGACTTGGAAATTAAAAAAGGCGTTCGCCAAGAGTGCATCTTTTCTCCGATGTTGTTTAACTTATACGTCAAGAGAGCAATTTCTGAAAATCCCATAGGAATTAAAGTAAACGAAATCCCCATTAACAATATTCGGTATGCGGATGACAAAGTGATATTAGCGGATAGTGCAAGTAATCTCCAAACTAGATAAGGTCAACGAAGAAAGTCAGAGATTGGGTCAGAAAATGTATGCCAATTATTAGAGGCGATACTCTGCATATTAAGGTATTCATGAATAAAGAGAAAATTCAACAGGTCACTTAATTTAGATACTTGGGATGCATGATCAATATAAAAATGGGACCCAGATCAGTAAATAAAATGCAGATTGGAACAAGTTTGAACAACGTTATTAACATTTAGAAAATTTTTAACAAATTAAAACTTAAATTTCAGCATTACATATGAGATCCGTTCTTTTGTATGAAGTCAAGGCAGAGACGTGGAAAACAACAATTATTATCATCGGTCTTGATCATGTGACAAAAAAAGATATTTTGCGGAGAGCTTGTTTAGAAGACCAGGAGCTTTTTGAGGATATTAAAAGAAAAAAATAGCAACCTTAGATATATACTACGCGCCAAACGCCTAATTCTAAAGGGTAAACTAGAGGGAGGAAAAAGAGGAGTATGTAGAAGAAAACTATCCTGGCTACGAAATATACTACAATAGACAGGAATTCGCGACTTCGAAGTAATGCAAAAGGCTGCAATTAATAGATGTATATGATTAGAGAGGATGGACGCCTATGCAGGAATCTGCACGGTGCTTTAAGAAGAAGAATACATTACCTATTCACAAATAAATTATTTAATTAATATTATTATTTATATTCTTATTAGATGAAACTAGATGTTATTGTGACTCCATCGAAAGGAGAATTATTTTCTTCAAGTAACATTAGCATTGTTGCACCAACTATTCGATTGTGTCAATTTTTTCTGAATGCAGTAAGAATAGCAATGTTTATAATTTGTCTATTTTATAACCATTCTTATTAATTCAATTTAAAAACTAGGTAAACAAGTCATTCGATTTTACTATCTCAAAATGGGTAAATAAAATAGTAATTCTACTTTCTAGAGTTTTACAATACATTGGAAAGCTAATGACAAAAACTAACGCGACGCGGTTGCTGGTTTGTGTTTATTTTAATGTTTAATGCCATAGTAGATAATACGATAATTAACAGTCATTTACCTTCAGTTTAAACAATAAATCGCGATATTTGATCAGCGGATTAGTTTCACTTTTAACTATTATAGATCATTATTATACTGTCTACTGTTTTTTATGCTTAAATGGTATATTATGATAATTATGGTTTCCTGAAGGTGGCAGGATATTTCAAACAATAAATATAACATATTGATCAATTTATCAATTATCTACCCATATAAAGTACTACACATAACTATACTATTAAGTAGATAGAGGTGACAAGTAAATGATAGAAAGCGTAATAAAATAAATTTAAGACTGTATTAGTTTTATTAACAAAAAAAAAATATGTTGAATGTCCGACAGATATTGCAGTGCCAAATAGATCAATAGTATCCTCTGGCAGTGCCTGTTTTAGAACTACCACCGCCCAGGGGAGATTTCTACAGCGCCCCTTAACTGCTATTCAAACTCATATGAAAAAAAAAAAGAAAAGGATATAATGAAATTACCATTTATTACAAAAAACATTTATTAAAAAACTAATAAAATTTTACTTTTCTAGCGCTTCTATTGGCGAACTCTTTTCATCTGTTGTCAAAGTCGAGGTTTCAGCAATTTCATTTTCGATTGACAAAGCTGCCAAGTTTGTCAATCTAGATTGAAATATAGTCGGTCGCAGATAAGTTTTTATCAGCTTAAGCTTAGAAAAACTCCTCTTCCCAAAAGCAACATGTATAGTTAATAAGATGCTCAGTGTTATCGATACATTTGGATACAGTTCTTGTAACTCGCGATCTTTGATATTGTACAAAAAAACACTATTGCTAATACTCATTTAACTTTTCAAATCTTTCATAAGACGTTTAAAAATTCAAATTCTTAACGTGTGTTCTGATTCGTCAAAAATAACGTCAACTCTTTCTAATTAAAACCTAAACGATTATGTTTTTCTCTATAGTCGGGGATTCCTGGTAAAATTAACTGCCTTAAGTGCAGTGATCCAATTTGCGTTCCATTTTAGTGTTACTAACATAACGATTTTTTTGCTAAATTATGGGAATTTACGAGTAAGTATGCTTTGCTTAATGAGCCAGACCCCTGGGTAGTCGCCCAACCTCGTTCTACCCTAACTAGCTACTGTCCTCTGGGTCATATCACAGATAGGTAAAAATCTAAACGCATCTACCCTGCTGTTGTTGCACAGATCTACTACTTAACTCATATAAAGGTACATGCCGTGTAAAAAAATTAAACTAAGAATTTATATAAGAATATTTTAAATGTAGAAGTTTGGACATTACACTTCTAAGACATTGGACAACTAATTAAATCTAAACGGGAGAATCAATGGGTTTTTATTGAACTGAGCAATGCATACTCTGTATTAAAAATGGTAGTTTTTTAAGTAGATTACTTCGGTTATAATAACTGGTATTCATTCATTTATATTTTTTATATCACCTGCCTTCTTCCAATCTGTTGTAATGTCTGACTTAAGAATTGTTTTATAAAGTTCCCACATGTCACTTCGGTTTTCATTTGCCATTTAAAGTTGGCATGTCAGTGTATTTTGATACAATGGAATAAACCTAATATGTTGATCTGATAAAATTCTTTGTTTTGGAAGGTTTACCAGCAACAGAAATATCTTGCAAAAATAGTAAAGTTTTAAAGGAATTTGATCCTTTATTTTCAACTGTGCATCGTTGGGTTTTAGAGTTTCAAAAGTCGTACAAGCGTCGAAGATGGACGACCAAAAAGTGCAACAATATTGAGCTTAAAATTGCTGATACCATAGGCATATCAGATAAACGAGTATTTTATATTTTACACGAAGACTAACATATGAAAAAGCTGTTCGGAAAGTTAATGCCGCATTCGTTAACAATTCAACAAAATTCGAAAACAACTTTCTCGGCGTAATTTGGAGTGTTTTAAGTACAATAAAACCGATTTTGGGCGTCGTTTTATAACTATGGATAAGAATTGGATCTTTCATCATGATCCTAAACTACCACAAGAATGTTAACAGTGGACTGAAGCTGGTTCTTCAGCTCCAAAATAGGTAAACTTAGAACGATCGGCAAAAAAGGTAATAGCATTAGTTTTTGGGATGCAAAAGGGGTTTTGTTGATTGATTATCTTAAAAAAGGAAAACAATTATTTATTTATTTATTTATTTATTCTTTCTATAAACATAAACATAATATATGTATAATAGTGCGTCAACAATTGACTATGTCTCGTAAAACATAGGTGCAACATGCAAATAAAATAGAATTAAAACAAGTACATAATAATAACAAAGATAAGAAACAGTGAGATTAAATTTACCAATTAAAAAACTCGATAAGTTCGTCAATGGAGTAAAAACTATTTTCCAGAAGTATTTGTTTGATATGAATCTTAAATTTTGATTTATTATATTTCTTATACTCGTCGGGAAGTATGTTGTAGAGATGAAGATCTATCGTATTTTTACTGGATTTAGTAAGGCGAAGCCTAGGAGTTCTTAGTTTTTGAGAGCCCCGAGTTTCATAGGAGTGCATATCTCCCTGTTTAACTAGGGTGGGTGCAATGCCGTGAATCTCTATGAGAGAGTTAAATATATATAAACTAGGTAAAGTCAAAATACCCAGCTCTTTAAAAGAGTTGCGACAACTTTTTCTGTACCCTAAATTAGCAATAATTCGTATTTTTTTGCAATCTGAAAGTTGAGTGGGAAAAGCTAGAATTACCCCAAAGTCGAATTCCGTAATTTAGGTGAGAGTGCAAAAGAGAAAAATATATCGTTTTTGAAGTTGATTTATTGCTTATTTGCTTTAATTGCCGCATGACAAATAACGAAACTGATAGCTTCTTGTTCAGTTGTTCTATATGGTACTTCCAGTTAAGTCTGGTATCAAATGTAAAGCCTAGTAGGTTAGCGTGGTCATCATATTGAAAAGAAGAATTTGTAGTAAAAAAAAGAGTTTAAGTTTTATTATCATTCATTTGTAGTTTATTAGCTGCAAACCACTGTTTCGGTTGATATTCTACTTCCCTTCCTATAGAAGGTAAGGAAAAAAAGTCTTCGGCACAATACAGTTGCATCGTCGGCAAATAAACTAGCTTGCCTTGGTCTTAAAAATTTAAAAACATCATTAATATTAATTATAAATAACAAGGGCCCTAATACCGACCCTTGTGGTACACCGAAAGAAATTTTCCGGAGGTCAGATTTTTCATTATCTAAGATCACGGCCTGAGAACGATCTGTAATAAAGGTTCTTATTAACTTTGAATATTATTGCAACCTTTTGCACCCGTTGGGTAATAAATTTCGCGAAAAAAGGCTCGCTTTACAGAGGAAAACATTTTTCATCAAGACAATGCACGTGTTCTCCCAAGTTTGTTGACTATGGCTAAATTGAAGAATTAAAGTACGAATTGCTTGATCACTCACCGTGTTCAGCAGATTTGCCTCCCTCCGACTATTAGCTCTTCAGAAATTTGAAAGAATTCCTTCGTGAAAAACGGTTTTCGTAGAATGAAGAAGCTATTGCAGCCGTGGAACAATATTTTGCAGAGCTTCCGGAAAATCATTACAGAGATAGTATAAAATTTCTAAAGGATCATTAAAATAAGTGTGTTCAAGCTAAGGGATATTATATTAAATAAATAAACCAATTTCATAAAAAAAATACACATTCTTTGATTTTTGCTCTCACAACTTTTCAACCAACCTGTAGTTACCATTTCTTATAACCATTAATATCTTAAAAAATTTACCAACCCATTAAATTATAAAGTTTTAATGTTTCAGTTTTTTATAATCAGCACTTACTGTTGAATAACGTTCTTGACATTGACTCTACTTTACTTTAAGTAAAAGTGAACATACCATTAATTTTCTTATTATCCACTCCAATGCTTATAGTATGCATTAAGAAGCAATTAATATAAGTGAGGTAAATTTTTTCCCACATACTACTAACTAATATTATATAGGAATACTTTTTTTATTTTTGAACTTAATACATTAACAAAATAATTGAAAGTCCAGAGTAAAAGTGAATCTGTTTGTGGGTCAAACACAATTACAGGTTAATATAACGGTAAATAATTGTTCATCTACTAAATACAAAAAAATCAGCATAGGGAATATGCATGTGATTTAGATTTATTTGATTTTAATATCATCAATATTTTATGCTCTTAAAATTATATCTAAACCATTATTTCTCTATTTAATTTGGATTTCATTCCATAAAACTTAAATTAAAATGTTAATTTTGTACGCGAAATTCAAATCTGAGAAAACGAGCCATCATTGGTCGAAACGAAGTTACGTCAAATAGCATATTCTTTGAGTTGTTTACATGTGTTTACAAGATATTTGTGCTTAAAATTGTGTTTTAATTATATACTGTGGTGTTTTGTACTGTGTAAACGGTTTGAATACATTAGTTATTATCAAAAACAATGACGGAAAGTGGTTTTGTGAAAGCACAGTCTGACAATTTACCAAAAATAGATGCTTTTATGATGACATATTCTGCATCGAATTCAGATTTTGTATCCGTTGAAGTTAAAGGAGTAAAAGCTTTAAGGTAATTATATAACAAATTATATAATATTACATACAGTATTATCTATCAAATAGATTTTAAAACTTCGTGCACTCAGAAATACTTATTTAAACATAACCTAAATTTTAAGGTTATATTTTAAGTAAGTGTTGTTTACATTTACCTGCTAATAAATGTTTTAGATCATATTATACTTATGTATGAAATGCTTAAAGAATTTTGTTTAATTGATTTAGAATTAGCTAATTAAGGATGTAGGTGACCAATTGAATCTTTTTGGGTGAATTTGCCTAAAATTATTGTTACAGATCTCAAAGGGAATCTTATGGTGATTCAGCTGTGGGCTATGTTCAATTAAAACGAGAGGGGAACTTATGTGTAGTAAATATCGGTAAAATGGTTTTTTATCTTTTTGCATGACTTCACAGCGAATTAAACTCAAAAATCTCAAATAATCACTCTAAATTCAAACAAATGTCATTGCTGGTCGTGCTATGTGACGTTTCCGAAGCGCTCGCAAAATGGAAGCGTTTGAACATGACAAATATAAGCGACTTTTTATTTATTATTTTAAAATTTAATTAGTACATTTCCAACAATACTTTTATTTTTTACTATATTAAAACGAAGTGAAAAGTGAATTAAACGAATAAGAAAAATACATGCATATTTCCTATTACAATATAAAGAAAACACATAGTTTAACTTAGATTAAAAGAAGATTATGAATAAAGAAAAAAAAAAGAAAAAAGGAGAGACATAACAATTGATCAATCATTAGAAAACTGGACAGGAATACAGATAGAGTGAAATAAATTTAATAGTTCAAATACTTTTTGAAATTATACTTCTATTCGTGCGCCCGACGTTAAAAATTAATATGGGAGTAAATCGGCAAATTATTACATTATGGCATGAGTACACATGTAGGTATATTGGTCGGTAAAGAAATATTTACCACACGTTATTAGTCTTAAATCGTCTTTCGCATCACCCCTTACCTGAGCCCAGTGGAATGCTAACAAAAGACCAATAAAAGAGACCTTTTCGCCTACCCTCACAGCAGGTGGTTGTATGCATTCACGATTTTACAATCTATTGTTTAAATGTAACAAATATATGTTTAATTTTTTATAAATAAAAATAAATAAATATCAGAAACGTAAATATATTTTTTCTGATTTCAACGATATACATATAATACTTACGCAAAATTTTGTAGTTTACAGATATGACACCAAAATATTCTAAATTACACTGAGAAACAAACAAGAGATAATCTCCTAATGAGGTTTTGAAAATAATATTTTGATTTCTTTTTGCATGTTGGTGATGGGTATATTTATGACTGTTAATAATATTAATATTTATTGACAAGTCCTGTTAGATAAAGGCGCTAAAACTATTTTATGTTATAAACTTTTAGTTGTCATTAAGACCAGCGAAATGTTGACAAGATTTCAATAAATAATTTCATTCACAAAATTTATCCATAACTATAGAACCATAATATGATTGTATCGGAAATCATTATTTAGACTCTTTTGCTTAGTCTGAATTTTATGTACCTAATCTTGCCCAAGGAATTCCATAAATACGAGTTCTGTCCAAAAAGTATCTGCCCTACTTTCATATCTCGGAGCAACGTTATTTTTTGTCATTAGGCGAAAGATATCCTTTAACGTAGTACCAATTTGCTGAAATAAGAAGGTCTAACCGGTGTTTCAACTTTCCAAACCAGTACTGGAAGTCAGTTTTTGGAATAACTTTGAGTCCCCTTGTCACATTATCTGCAACCGTCTCATTAAATTCGGTAGCTATGTCAAGCTAAATTTACTGCAGAGCTTATATCACAAAGACCAAACGATGTCAGAATGATTTTCAGTGTCTTGACAGGACATTGTCGGCTCAGAAAACAACTGATCCAGCTAAACTTAAAAGATGAAGAAATCTGTGGATACTGCCAAGAGGAGGAAGAAACCGAATTTCATGGCATATGCCAATGTGAAGGCCTTGCTAGGACACGGTATCTAGTATTGGGAGAGGAGAAACCGGCTGCTCCAAATTATGGGGAAATGCCACTATCAACGTTATTAAGTCTCATAATAAGGGCAGGGCTAGACAAGGTGCTCTAATGCGATCCAATAGATGATGGGTGTTTATAATAGATCTTTAAAGGTCGCAGTGATACAGGCCAACAGCCAAGCCAATAATAAAATCTACCTATATATTATATTTCAAGACTGTATGAAGACTGGTGCAGAAGTACGATATTGTGTTTCTTTAAAAACCTATGCACAAGATTGGTTTCAGAATTCCAACCTAATATTTCTTATTAATATTGTGAACTTTCGATGCATATTTGTTTTGCATAACATATTGGTCAAAAATCCGGTGTTTTTATTGTGCGGTCACTTTTAAAACGATTAAATTACTATTTGTTGTGTTTCGCACATACACGCATTTCCAAGGGCCTTCTGCATAATTTAAATGGTTTCCGAACTAGTTTTTATAAGTTTGAAGCAAATTTGATGGAAATTCGTTGATATGATCTTATAGCCAGTTTTAACAAGAGCAAAATCAAACGAAGTAAAAAATGGCTTTGTAAACAAATACACCATGAGCGTAAACTACACGTCCCGTAGGTAGCGGTGGGCAACCAATAAGTTCTTAAGGGTTTAGTATTGACGTTGACGCCTCGCAGAGGTCGCTCGAACACGCGGCAATATAAAAGCAGGTCGGATACTTTTCGGATAGACCTTGTAAAACACAGATAGAAAGCCGGCACATCTCATACGTTTGGATTTTTTATCTTTTAATTATATTCCTAAAAACACCTATCTAATTATCGAAAATGGATTATCAAATATTATTATTATGATAAAACATATCATATACACACAAAACTAATATTATTATAACTTTAACACTTTTAGTACCCTGTCTTCGGTAATTATTTTTGTGTCAATTCTTTCCAAGATTGGTATTTAAATAAGCAAAATGTACCGTTTCGATATCGATCAAATCATGAATTAAACATTTTTACAGCAGACTTTCTTTAGTACCTAATCACATGTTCTAAACTATTATCGACATGTGATTCTGATTTCTGTAATTCGCACAACTGCGACTAGTTTGAGATACGTTTAACACGTTCCGATCTCTAATGACCCAGCTACGACTAATAATCAACTTGCTCACGACTTCATTCCTTCGGCAGATATTTGCATCATAGGTCATATACAATTTCTTACCTATTTAGGTAATAATAATGGGTAAAATGTTCAGCTGACTTACAACATCATGAAGGTAGTAGCTATAATTCAAGAAAATCATAAGTGCCCGAAGAAGTTATTTAAAATAATTATTAAAATTTATTGGTCCAGAATTCGTTATTCACAAATACAGGTTGGTTGATAGGTAATTTTCGGTGTCTTTAAATTGCACCACCAATTTCTTAAATTATACAAAACGTGAAAATAAGGGATTAAGCAGACACTTAAATAGCACCACTAACCGCTACAGGGGGTTGGCAGGTAGCTGCCTCTTTAGAGTAGGATTAACCCAAGGAAAACTTACGATTTTATTTTAAAAGTGAAAATATCTGAAATTTGAATTCATTTGACTATTGTCCACCGCTCAAATTAAGCATTGAATTTAGTTGAACTTGTTTTTATTGTTTTGAAAGTGATTAAACAGTCAAAATATTTGAAATTTGATTGTTGTCCACCGCTGAAATTTACCATGGATTTTGGTAAGTACCTACAACGCTTCAAATACTGTATGAATGTAAAAGTAAATTTAATTTTATTTTTTTACTCTTAAGTTTCTATATCTTTTTATATATCTGTATATTATAATCTTTATGTAAATGTTTATATTTTTATTTTTTAATAAATATTTTAATTATATATTTTTAATTTACCTACCTATACATATATTTAAAACCCCAAAGTATACTTAATTTAAATAGGACGGACATAAAGGTAAGTTTATATTATTCAATAAAAAAAGAGTGCAATATTATCTGCAGGGGTTCCTAATCCTATATCCCAATTTACGTGGTGCAATTTAAAGGTAGGATTTTAGACCCCCCGTAGCCGTGGTGCAATTTAATAGCGCCCGTAATTTTATATCTTCTCTGTAATGATTTACCGGAAACTCTGCAAAATATTGTTCCACTGCTGTAATAGCTTCTTCATTCGACGAAAAACGCTTTCCACGAAGGGATTGTTTCCAATTTCTGAAGAGGTAATAGTCGGAGGAAGCCACATCTGGTGAATACGGTGGGTGTTCAAGCAATTTGTATTTTAATTTGTTCAATTTAGCCATCGTCAACAAACTTGTGTAAACACGTGCATTGTCCTGATAAAAAAATGATTGTTTTTTTTTCTGTAAACCGTTTTTTTTACAAGTTTTTTATCGAACTGGTTCAAAAGGTGTATTACATTTTTAAGGTAATCAATCTACAAAACCCCTTTTGGATCCCAAAAAACCGAAGCCTTTTTTGCCGATCTTCTGTAAACGTTCTTGTTTCAGTTTATGATCATGACGGTAGATCCAAATCTTTTTCATATGTAATTCTTCGTGTAAAATATGGAGTACTCGTTCATCTGAAATTCCTATAGTATTAGCAATTTCACGCTTAGGCAAACTTGGATCTTTACAAACAATATAATAGACTTGCTCAATGATATCTAGTGTTGTTGCACTTTTTGGAAGTCCACTACGTGTTTAATTTTCAACGCTTGTACGACCACGTGTAGACAATACCCATCGATGCCAGTTGGAAATGAAGGAGCAGATTTCACCTTTTTTGTATGAATTTCTGTTGCTGATAAACCTTCCAAAACAAAGAATTTTATCACTGCACGATACTCGGTTTTTTCCATTGTAACAAACTACTTTGACACGTCAACTTCAAATGGTTTGTAAACAAAGAATAAATTGACAAACTAAAATACAATTTTTTGTGTATTCAAATGGAAGCTGAAATATAAATTTTGATTCCTCTACTGGTTAATAGGTGTCACTTTCAAAACTTTTCAACCAACCGTTCTGTACTTGCCTTGGTGCATAAAAACCTTTGCAAATAGGTATGTATTTCGTTAATTTAAAGCTGAAAATATAGAAATTAGGTTACCAAGATTACACTCCATATTTTTTCAAACACTATCACCTACTTACACTAAGTTTAAAGTATACAATACCGCACTATGTTTTGTTTGTGTTATCACTTTGCTGCACTAGTTCATGTAGTTTAGTTCTTTTGAATCGTCAGGTCTAGTTCGTGTTGAGAAGTAGCTAGAGGGCTTCAACATTCATGTGTCGATGGAGCCTACCTTCGTGGTTCCGGACACGTGTCTGTTTAACGGTATCGATCCCCAGGTCTTTGTGAATGATACTGCTTCTGATGTACCAGGGTACATCTACGATGTTCCTTAATACATTGTTCTGAAATCGTTGAATTATTTGTACATTACTTTCGCTGTCTCACCCTCATAGTTGTATGCCGTAACTCCAAACAGGCTTGCGGATTTGATTGTAGAGTAGCAACTTATTATGAACTGATTATTTGGAGTCACGTCCAAGCAACCAATACATTTTTTTATATCTGATTCCAAGCTCTTGTCTTTTCTTTTTAATGTGTGCTTTCCACATAAGTCTTGCGTCAAGAATGATGCCTAGATATTTTGCAGTATTCTCATGTGGAACCTGAGTATCATTTATTCTGATTTGAAAGTATTGACCCTTTTATTATTAAAATCGACATAAACCGATTTACTTTCGTTTAACTTGATTCTCCGAGCTGTAGTCCAATTAATGATCTGATCTATGAATATGCGATGCTTCTTCATAAGTATTTCCAACTGAGATAATTGCCGTGTCGTCTGCAAATGTGGCAATAGTATTCCGATTTAGTTGAGGGCTATCTCTGGAGTATAAAATGTACAGAACTAGTCC
Source organism: Altica lythri (assembly GCA_964028335.1). Taxonomy (NCBI): domain Eukaryota; kingdom Metazoa; phylum Arthropoda; class Insecta; order Coleoptera; family Chrysomelidae; genus Altica; species Altica lythri. The sequence goes on from OZ034801.1 coordinate 37,433,800, forward strand.
AAGGACATTTACTTGTGGAACACCAGCTCTAATCTGTCTCAAATCAGAGTATGCTTCCTCCTGATTTAATCTGAAGCATCTGTATGTATGTATGATTCTAATAGCTGAGCGTATTGTTCTGGCAGGTGATAGCGTAGTTTATGTATTAATCCTTTGTGCTACACCTTGTCGAAGGCTTGGGCCACATCCAGGAAGACAGTGGTGTAAACCTTTTTTTCTTCCAGTGCCATTTCTACCATGTCAGTAATTTTGTGCATTTGGTAAATAGTATAATGGCTCTCTCTAAAACCAAATTAGTGTGATGTAATTAGTTGTCTTTCTTCAATTATTGGCTTTAGCCTTTTTAAGAGCATTTTTTCGTAAAGTTTGATATCACAGGGAAAAGTGATATTGGCCTGTACGATGTTGCTTCGTGAGGTTGTTTGCCATGTTTTAGTATCATTATCACCTCTGCCACTCTCAACCGCTTTAGGACATATTTAGGTCTATATGAAGCATTGAAAAGATGGGTTAGTTTTATAATGTTTTTTTTTTTCGGCAACCGCTTTAACATCTCTCAAAGGTCAAAGCCAGGTCCAGGTGCTGAAGTATTTTGGAATTAAATCTGTTTATTTTAGATGTTTTTTTTTATTATTGTTAAATGAATTGTGTTAAAATATGAAAAACACATTATAGTATTAAGTAAAACTTCAATAAATGGAAATAAATGAAGATGGTTTTTTATTAACTTTCTATTCTAAACACTTATTACTATACTCATCATCCTACAATATTAAGTGCTCGTATAACGTGTAACACACAGATTATTTAGAAACCCACCTGACTGTGCATTATGTAAAAGCACCTGTAGGTATCGTATTTCCAATTTCAAAGTAAGTAATGGTCCCTACAATTCTTATAATAATTATTATTTAATGGTATTTGTCTGGGTAGGTACCTAAACCAGTTTTTCATTACTAGCAGATGATGAATACTTACCTATATTGTTTTATTCACCAAAAGAAAACTATTATTAGAAATAAGAAAGATAAAAATAAGATTCTTTAATAAGAATTAATTCAAAAATTTTACTCGTTGGTCGTCGTTTCATTTAAAAATTGCCGTGTTTTACTTATGTTCAAAAATTTAATGAAATTGGTTTCATTCTAAATATGTTTTGAAGTGAGGAAACCTTTACTTGGCGAAAATCCATAATTATGCAAAAACATATTTTGAATTTAATTATTTTTGCATACAAATTTATTTTTGTTATTTATGAATACAAATGAGATGATTGACATTTATTTACCGACGTAAAAAATCGGAAAATTTTTACAACCATGAAAATATTATTTCGTCTGGAGCTAGTTTTTTTACACAACACCAGCTGATCCGGCGAACTTAAAGGTCTTAGAGTCAATAAATAAGCATATTTTGGATTTAATTAAGTTCATTTTTTTATTAGAAAATATAAATAAAAAAATAAGTATTTTACTGATTCTTTAATAGGTTGCACTCTTCAGTTAAGCACCTTGTAATTCCCGACATTTTTTGTTTTATTATCAGGCGCAAGAACAAATAACGCAGATGGTCTTCCGACCCGCGAACATGCCAAATATAATTTACCAAGGAGAAAATATGGATTTTCCAGATTCAGACCAAAAACTTTCAAGGATTGGTCTTGTGATTTATTTATGGTCCTTGCGAATGCAAGAGAAATCGGAAATTGTCTTTTAAACTAAAATGGCATTGGAATTATCGGGATCATCGGGATGAGCACTTCCTCACCTTCAAATTTCATACATACATACTTCACAAAACGCGTACCATTGCACAGTTTTGGTTGGTTTATGTTCCGAATCATGATTACTAGGGCGTCAACCTTTAGGCATAAATTGTGCGGTAGTAAGCCAAGTACATCCAAGGAGTTTAAAAGGATTAATCAATTGGATATTTGGTGGTTTCATCTTCATTTGTTACACAGTGAATATACTTGAATAAATGAATTCTTCCAATGATTTCATTCTAAATTATGTAGTTTGGGTCTTGATTCTTAGCTGCTAAAATTGCTCGCTAACTCAAATCAAATCTTCAACCCTACTTTGTAACCATAGACAAAATCACGTTTAGCAGTCATTTACGTTTTTTTATTCCATGTCAGATGTATTTTAGTTATATAGTCCATTTCATCGTTTTTGGCCGATTTGATATTAGAAATCACTGAAATAAGATTAAACTGTCATCCAAGTTACCAATGGCGGAGAGATCTTTTTTTATAAATAAGTTGTAGGTTCTGAAACTATCAGTGTGGTTTGACATATACAAAAATATGAGATAATAATTATTAAATTCAACCCTTCAACAACGAGCCGTACATGACGGTTACTAGAAATCTGGATTAAGTAAAGACTTCCGTATTGAATACTTTTTATCTACCGGTGAAACAAGATGCAGTTACGTAAGTGATGTATTAAAAAACATACGTCCTCATTTAAATTTCAAACTTGCCTTTATCTGAGAGAGATGTATCTCTAAAT